>JAMPIV010022164.1:0-90918 GCA_024509875.1 Oreohelix idahoensis | reverse complement strand
TGTAGTTCAGTTGGGGGGCAAATAGTAAATATGTATGATAAATCAAGGAATGTCCATTAGTGGTGTTGTTAATATGAGAGGAATACAAGATTGTGGGATGTTTGATACATCCAGTTTGTAATTAGGTATGACATTCTGACTTATTTTTGTACTGCTAGGTAGTATCTTTATATCATCAATTTTTATCACACTCTGCTTTTCCAATTTCATCTGTTATTAAATCTTTAATTAAACCTCTTAATCTCTGATTTACTCATCCTAACATTTTATTAGATTTTTATCAGATCAAACCTTTCCTTGTGCTTCTCTATCTGCCTTTTCATTTCCCTCTATGCCACATGGGAAAGGTATCCAAGCAATTAGGACTGAACATCCTATGGAATATAAGTATGTAGTAGCCAGAAATATCTCCTATCTATAATCAGGTCTACTACAAAAAAAAAAAAAAAAGGAAGACATACATATAAGTTATGTTCAAGGCTCCAAACAAGAAAATGTCAGACATCTATGGGAATTGAAAATTCCCAGTAATAAGAAATCTTCTCAGATATACAGCTGGAAAAGCTTATTCTTCAATAGAAGAACTTTACTGTGCAGGATGTCTACAAGACAATAAATATAGAAAATTTCTTGTTAAATGTAAGAGGTATGAACATAAAATGAGAATACCAATATTAGATTATTTGCAAGGCATCAAACTTACCTCTCTAGATATAGAAGAGGTGTTGTGAGAATAGACAGACCTAAGGGAACTGCATAATATAGTCAAAACATTATTTAACACGAGCAAAGGTTAATAAACAGTGGTTGGGAATGTGAAGGTCTGATGCTGTTCTTACAATGCATATGACTTTTAACAGATGAAAGTCTGTTAAAAAGTCAGTTATATATAATTGGAACCACCAGGCCTTTACACCCATCCACTTTAATATTATTCTTGTTCAGAATTTCTTCTTGCTTTTGTTTTTGTTATTTTTTGTTTGTTTGTGTATTTTTTTTTTAACATATAGGCATAATTGGTAGTTGTGATTTTTTCCTGTTTACAATAATTTGACAGGGGTGATGCCATTTTCTCATATCGGCAGTTGTTCATATTATTTGGAATTGAAAACAATATATATCATAATTATAACCCATCTGTTGCGCACATATTCTTTTGTGTGGCGCACAGATTACTGTAAGTACGCATACAAATGAAAAATGTATTTATTTGTCTGATAAAAGTTATATTTATCTTTGAAATCACGAGTTTCAGTTTAAGGGACGGAACTCAGATTAGTCGATGTGTATTCATTCTATGAGTTTATCGGTTCTTGTATCTTTCCAGAATATCGAACCTGGCGTATGAATCTAGACTTATGTCATATTTTGTGTCTGGTATGGCCAGAAACAGATTATTTCTTGCTTAGGTTTAGGCAGGGATGTTTATGACCCGAATCTATGTGTATTTCTTGTCTATGTAGGACGAGTCTGTCTTATATCTTTGTATGTCTAAGTCGAACTATATCTTCAGTGTCTAACTTGGGGTCAAAGGTTGTTCGGGGGATGTGTCGCTAAGAAGAAGGTGAGAAGGTTCCGCCCTGTTGGGGTGCTGAGTTGTTTGTAGCGGCCTGTCGCCGGAAAAGTGATCTCTATATTAATGGGGAAAGAGGTAGTCTCTTTAGAGCATATCATGTATGATTCACCCCAGTGTTTATTCCTACTGCCAAGGAATGGCAGAATCATATACTAGTGTATTTCAGGTACCACGGTCAATACGCATTGCTTATGAACTTTGTCTTCGGCATTGTATTCGATGAACAGCCGTACGGTTCTACGTCTAGACGAATGTTAACCAGACGAAGCTCACATTCATACCCAGCAGCCCCACATTATGTGCTGAAGTCAATCGTCTCTATGGTAGAATCTACAACGCAATCAGGACATTTATAGTATGATCCGCTTTGATTGCGCTTCATAGTTTGTATCCTGGGTGAGCGACAACTCACTGGAAGTAGAAGCCATTTTGAATTCTATATTTTCCAATCATCGAGGAGAGCAGGGATGGCCCCTTACTATCACCTGATGAGTCCAGAGATCACTGCTGCAGAAGAGAACCCACTACTAGTGGTTCAATATTATTATCAGAGAAATATGTGCTGAACTTTATCTATATAAATCTTCGCTAGACGAGGTTAGGTCTAGGAACCATCTTGAACCTTGGTTATAAACTGACGTGCTGTCAGTAAAGTCAGACGATATATATTGGTATTACGGAGTGCTTGTCTACTGACATTCCATTTGTACTGTTATGCAACATGAATGCCCATGTGATAGGGTATTTCATTGATCAACATTATTACGATTTATGCCAACCTGTTTCCTGTTCCTGTGTCGTCGAAGTGTGTGTCCATTAAATGCAAGAAAACGTAAACAGTAGTTCGTCTTACACTTCCTGCCACGAGTGAGTGAGATTGCCCTATTGTCAACTCTCAGAACATTTTCCAGCATTCGCGTACTGTTGTATCCTCACTCCAAATCAATACACCACTGCGTAGGTCGAGTTGACCTTTTGTTGTCTTCATGTTTGACAACACTCTTCGAACACGATCACAACTACCTGGTAGACGTTATCAACACTAATCTTTATCAACGGTGAGTCTTATCAACTGGTGGGCCAGCTTTCTGGGTTTGACCTCGCAGAAAATTGAGAAGTCAACAGACTACTGAGACCAGACCGTTTCCTGTAGCTGATACGACACACCTGCAGTACTAGTTTGCACTTTGTCACGTGACCTGTCGAGCAAATACTCTAACTAGGTCAGCGCTTGTTGACATTTTTCGCTGTACAGACTGCGTTATACAGAACAGTTGGCAAGTGAATAGTTAACTGTGTTGGCAGGAAATGAAGTGCTACCGAACTGAGAAGTCTACACTTCAACGGTGGAGCTTCTATTGTGATTGATTTTGTAATAGTTAGGCCAGAATTAATTGTTATTAAAGTTGCAGTTTATTGTCATTGAAAACTGTACTATTAAAACTGAGCCTACTCTGTAACACTATCCATCTACATCACAACTCATTATATTATATGCATTTATGTTTTATATATATATTATGTTTACATGTTTATATATGTAATAGTTGTTTATGTTGTGGGCGGTTGGTGAGGTGACTAGTATAGGATATACCGAGTCATACTGGTCCTAAATTAGTGTTCTATAGGGAGCAATTTTCTTAATTGAAAATTTGCTGCAACATCTGTTGCTATTTTTTGTTAGCTGTGAAGACTGTGCTTATTGTTGTTGTTTTTGTGATATTTTTTCTGTTCTTCAGTTTTGTTTTCATTTGTTCGTATTTGTTGTTCTACCTTTTCCTATAATTTAGTTCTATACACATTTATATTTATACACTGTGGCATTATTTGTGGTGTTATCCCTTTGCAGTTGTCATCACAGATTATGTGATTATTTTTATTGATTTTCCTATTTGATTTATTTGATTTCTGCAAATGTTTTCATATTGTCTTTCTTATTTGTACTTTATGTTGTATGTTGTTGGTTGACATGTACTGTAGAATATACTTGATCATACACTACTAGCTGTGTAGTGAACTTATGAGAAATAATCAACTGATGACTAATTGCTGTTACTAAAGATACACAGTTGATTATACAAGACCTTATTTAAAGGCATGTTTCCAACAGAGATTGGGATTGTGAGCTAATTAATCAAGTTCATTTAGAACTTGTTCCTGTTTACTTGGAAATAGATTACATTATTGTTTCAAGTGATTGCTATTATTATTAGACATCATGGCTACATTAGAATACTTTATTGCACAAGGGAAATCCCTTGATAAGTCTGGTAAGGAATTAGAGGAGTTTGCAACTGCTCAATTTGCCATGGTATTAAAGTCAGATGAAAAGAAGCAAAAAGAGGAAAATAAATGTAAAGCAGAAGTTGAACAAAAGAAGATAGATGCTGAGAATTTAAGATTGCAGATGCAAGCTGAGGAGAGAAAAGCTGCTGCTGAGGAGAAAAAAGCTGCTGCTGAGGAGAGAAAGCTTCAAATGGAAGAAAAAAAACAACATTAGAAGCTGAAGAAAAGAGATTAGAAAAAGAGGCTGAACAAAAGAGATTAGAAAGAGAGGCTGAACAAAAGAGATTAGAAAGAGAGGCTGAACAGAAAAGATTAGACAAGAGAAGCTGAGGAGAGAAAAGCTATAAGAGAACATGAACATCAAAAAAGAACTTTTAGCATTTGAGTTAGAAAAATTGAAATTGACAAATATGAGCAATGTTAATCAGTCCTCTAGTGGTAATGGTAAACCCCTTTACTTACAAGGTCAAGGTACCCAGCGTTCAATCCCTTCCAGTGATGACATAACATTCTGGCTGGATAGATTTGAACGCTCTTGTCGAGCTCATAATGTGGATAAATCACAATATGCTAACCAATTATCAGAAAATTTGAAAGGTGATTCTCTGACTAGTTTAAGTTTGGTTGAAGAGGCTGACAAGGATAATTATGATGTTATTAGAGCAGCCTTATTGAAAAAATATCAATTAACAGGTTGTCAGATGAAAGGTTACCGTATTTTGTTTAAGAAAATGGTACCTGAATCAGGGGTAGAATTCTCAGAATTCATTGCAAGGACACGTCTTACATTTAATCGTTGGATTGAGTTGTCCAAAAACAGAAAAGACATATGAAGCCCTTATGGACTTGTTGCTCAGGGACAAGATTTTGTCAAGTGTTAATAAACCATTCCTTGAATTCCTACATGAGCGTAAACCCAAGACACTAAAAGAAATGCAAGAATATTGTGACCAATACGTCACGGCACACCCTGACGTAACTTTTAGCAATGCTAAGGTTAAGGAGAGTATGCCAGTTGCTTCAGCAATACCATACAATCCCAATTATTCACACAGATTTCAGGGACCCCAAAACGGATTTGAAAAAAAGGTAGCCATAATAGTTATCAAAACCAAGGTAAGCAATCATTTCAGGGTTCTTCTTCAAAGAACTGGAGACGAGCTGATAGCTCTCGACACAGGGGTGGTCATAATTATAGGAATTTCCGTAGAGGAAGTAATTATAGAAACTATCAGGGTCATCCGTCATGGAGACAACAAGACCATAGTTATAGAGATACTCATTATAATGAATATGATAATGGTAACCATGAGAACTATGACTCAAACCCAAATAGGGGTTACAATAGAGGAAATAATAATGATTACAGAGGCAATAATAATCGAGGCAGATCACAATACAAGAAACATTAATCACATTATCAGGCAAACTCTGCATAGCAAGAGTCACATGAAGCCTATAAACAGACTAAAGATAATAATGATGCTAATAATATGGCATGTTCCGCTTTTGATTTTGGGAGAGCATCTCAGTGCCCCCAATGCAAAACATTATTTGAACCAACTACGGTGTCCACTTTAAGTTGTGGCCATCCTCTTCCCGCTCTTCCTGCGTTAGTCGCGCATGATGGAAGAGGTTCTCTTGTCTTACATAAAGGTTTAGTAAATGACAATCCAGTCTCAGTTCTTTTTGATTCTGGATGCACCACAATTGGTGTTAGGCAGTCGCTTGTAGATCCTTCTCGTGCCACTGGAAAAGTAGTCAAATGTGTAACATTTGGCGGCACCTTAGAGAAATACTCTACTGCTATCATTAGGATTGCTACTCCTTTCTTTACAGGAGATGTACACGCATGTCTTCTGCCGAATCCGATCGCTGATCTTATAATCGGTCGTATTCACGGAGTCAAAGAATGCACTCCACAACAAATTTCTGTTTGGGAAAAACAAAATATGTAAACTGCTAATGCTTTAGTCACTAGAGCTCAGGCTCTTAATATGCCTCAAACTTCATCTACTGAAGATAATGAAGTGCATAACCAAGACGATCCCTTGGTAATTTCTCGTGACTCATTTATTAAACAGCAAGAAGATGATCCGACTCTAAAGAAATTCTTTACTCTTGCAACAAAAGGTGATCCGAATAAAGATACAAAGCGTAAATCTTAGATTACAATGAGGAATGGCGTACTTGTACGTATGGTGCAAGACTCCGTTAAGTCAAGTCATTCTCAGATTCTTGTTCCCAAGAATTTGAGAGTTAAAATTTTGCAGCACGCTCATGACTCTCAGTGTGCTGGACATATGGGTTTTTCCCGTACAAAGTCAAGAGTTCTTGCGGCTTTCTTTTGGCCTTTTGTGAACAAAGACATACGGATTTATTGTCGATCTTGTAAAGTATGTCAAGAAGTTAAATCCAAAGGTCCACGCCATGCTGCACCTATTCAGGCTGCAGACATTCCTATTCGACCATTTCAGAAAATGGCTATAGACATCATTGGTCCATTTAAGATCAAATCTGCTAGAGGACATCAGTTTATCTTAACGTGTGTGGACATGTGCACACGTTGGCCAGAGGCTATTCCTCTGAAGAGCATTACTACTGCTGACATTGCAGATGCTCTTTGGCTTATATTTTCTCGTCTGGGATTCCCCGGAGAAATATTGTCAGACCATGGCACCCAACTAATATCGGATACCATGTCTCAAGTGATGTCGACTCTGCAGATAGAGAGATCTTTGAGTAGTATCTATCATCCTATGTCCAATGGGATGGTCGAACGGCTAAATAGAACACTCAAAAACTTACTAGGGAAGATAACTGAGGATCATCCTCAAGATTGGGACAGGGTTTTACCCGCGGCCCTCTTTGCTTACAGAGAGGTCCCCAATGAACATACAGGATTTTATCCCTTTGAACTTGTCTTTGGCGCGCGGCCGCGCGGCCCTATGTCTTTGCTTCATGATCTCATAACTGCTGATAATATTACCGATGACACAAAATCTTCTTACGAATATGTCATCGCGCTGAGACAAAAGATTATCGAAGCATGCAAATTGGCAACTTCTTCTTCTGAATTTGCTAAGCAGAAGGCAAGACAATTTGCCAATAAGAAAAGAACCTTACGACAACTTTGTCCTGGTGACAAAGCATTTGTTTTGCTACCTTGTAGGGAAAACAGACTTCTTATTTCTTGGAAAGGTCCATACGATATAATCTCGAAAATTTCCGATGTTGACTACATTGTCGATATTGATGGAAAGCATAAAACCTTCCACATCAATATGCTTACGGAATTCCATGAACGTCCGGATTATTTACAGCCTATTTTCCAGGCAACGGACGATTCACCAGTCCAACATGGTCATTACTCATCACTGTCTGTAATACAGGATGAGGAAACAAGTTTTTCGGATGTTAATCTTCCGCTTCCGATGATTCCACTTCATTCTAGTGAATCATGGAAAAACGTTACTGTTTCTCCGGATTTGTCTCTAGGAGAACAGCGACAAGTTTCGGTTATGTTACAAACATTTCAGGATGTCCTTACTGACATCCCTGGACAAACTCATGTCATTGAACATGACATTATTCTAACTGACCATAATCCTATTAGGGTCAGACCTTATCCTATCCCTATACATTTTCAAGCACAGGTTGAGAAGGAGTTGGACGAGATGATAGATTTAAAAATAATTGAACCATCCACTTCTGCATATTCTTTGCCGATGGTTATTGTTCGGAAAAAAGACAGTAACATACGTCTTTGCGTTGACTATCGCAAATTGAATCAAGTTACGAAGTTCGATGCTGAACCTATGCCTTTACTAGAAGAGCTACTTACTAGGCTTTCTAAATCTCATTTTTTTCACTAAACTAGATTTGTCCAAAGGATATTGGCAAGTTCCTTTATCTGAACGCGCCAAACCTTTTACTGCTTTTTCTACACCTAGAGGCCTTTTTCAATGGAATTTCATGCCTTTTGGCCTTATGAACGGTCCAGCTACATTCGTACGCATGATGCGTCAAATCCTATCTTATCGGTCAGATGTCATCGCGTACCTAGACGACATCTGTCTTTTCAGCGATACTTGGGAAGATCACTATTCGGGGTTAGTTGAATTACTATCTACTCTACGCGAGTATAACCTGACAGCGAAACCCTCTAAAGCCTGCATTGGTTTTAGCGAAATTTCTTTCCTAGGCCATCGAGTTGGTCATAGTTTCCTAAAGACAGAGGACCATAATATCACTAAGATACTTAACATCTCTATTCCTAAGACTAAAAAGCAAGTGCGAAGTCTCTTAGGTCTTATTCAATTTTATGGAAGATTCATTCCGAATCTATCCTCTATCATGGCACCTCTTTCTACACTACTAAAAAAAGGGTCGCCTAATATAGTCCACTGGTCTCAGGAATGCTAATCCTCTTTAGATAAGATCAAAACTTTGTTTTCAACACCACCTATTTTAGTGTTACCTACTACAGATAAGACATTTGTTCTTTGTAGTGATGCTTCATCCACTGGGATTGGAGCGGCACTAATGCAAGAGTACTCTGGAACTCTGCATCCAGTAATGTATATCTCTAGAAAACTTAATGCTGCAGAAAGGAATTATTCGGTTTTAGACCGTAAACTATTGGCTATGGTTTGGTCAATACTCAAACTACAAAGATTTCTTCTAGGCGCACATTTCATAGTAGAAACCGATCAGAAAGCTCTTACGGCTATACAGAGTAAGAATTTGAAGAGCTCGAGGTCTACTCGATATGCAATTGCTCTTCAACCTTTTCATTTTTCGGTACGAGCTATCCGTGGATCAGATAATGTGATGGCAAACATTTTGTCTAGATGCCCACATGATTCCACCTAACTGTTGAGTCTTGGACTTCTTAACACTTCCAACTCGACAACAGTTTTTTCTTTTCTATATCAGGATAAATACACATTATAATTTGTAATATAGTGATTGTATCACTACTATCATTACGTTCATTGATATATATATTCACCGATACTCGTTGATGATTTTTCTTTTTTGTCAAACATGTACTTATAATGCTTAAATATGAAATTGTTATATGCATTGTGTGATTGCAAGTATAGTAGTATGCGTTGGTGACACCTCCCTGGAAACATTTATGCTTAAGAGAAATGCTTTCTCTGAGAGGTTGAGATGTATTCTCACCAGTCGATCTATATTTCGACTTTGCCTTAATTTGGCTTATAAATTCCAGATATTTCTCATCTGCGCAGTATTTGTGCGTTGGGAGCCTATTGTATGTTGCTCTCAGATGAAAAAAAATGATGATTTTCATTTTTTTTCCCGGGGGGAGTGGTAGTCTGTTGCGCACATATTCTTTTGTGTGGCGCACAGATTACTGTAAGTACGCAAACAAATGAAAAATGTATTTATTTGTCTGATAAAAATATATTTATCTTTGAATTCACGAGTTTCAGTTTAAGGGACGGAACTCAGATTAGTCGATGTGTATTCATCCTATGAGTTATCGGTTCTTGTATCTTTCCTGAATATTGAACCTGGCGTATGAATCTAGACTTATGTCATATTTTGTGTCTGGTATGGCCAGAAACAGATTATTCTTGCTTAGGTTTAGGCAGGGATGTTTATGACCCGAATCTATGTGTATTTCTTGTCTATGTAGGACGAGTCTGTCTTATATCTTTATATCTTTGTATGTCTAAGTCGAACTATATCTTCGGTGTCTAACCTGGGGTCAAAGGTTGTTCGGCGGATGTGTCGCTAAGAAGAAGGTGAGAAGGTTCCGCCCTGTTGGGGTGCTGAGTTGTTTGTAGCGGCCTGTCGCCGGAAAAGTGATCTCTATATTAATGGGGAAAGAGGTAGTCTCTTTAGACATATCATGTATGATTCACCCCAGTGTTTATTCTTACTGCCAAGGAATGGCAGAATCATATTCTAGTGTATTTCTGATACCAAGGTAAAGACGCATTTCTTATGAACTTTTCCTGAGGCATTGTATTCGATGAACAGTCGTACGGTAGTACGTTTAGATGAATGTTAACCAGATGAAGATGACATTCATACCTAGCAGCACCATATTATGTGATGAAGTCAATAGTATCTATGGTAGAATCTACAAAGCAATGAGGACATTTGATGTATGATCCGCTTTGATTGCGCTTCATAGTTTGTATCCTGGGTGCGCGACAACTCACTGGAAGGAGAAGCCATTTTGAATTCTATATTTTCCAATCATCGAGGAGAGAACAGGGATGGCCCCTTACTATCACCTGATGAGTCCAGAGATCACTGCTACAGAAGAGAACCCACTACTAGTGGTTCAATATTATTATCAGAGAAATATGTGCTGAACTTTATCTATATAAATCTTCGCTAGAGGAGGTTAGGTCTAGGAACCATCTTGAACCTTGGTTATGAACTGACGTGCTGTCAGTAAAGTCAGACGATATATATTGGTATTACGGAGTGCTTGTCTACTGACATTCCATTTGTACTGTTATGCAACATGAATGCCCATGTGATAGGGTATTTCATTGATCAACATTATTACGATTTATGCCAACCTGTTTCCTGTTCCTGTGTCGTCGAAGTGTGTGTCCATTAAATGCAAGAAAACGTAAACAGTAGTTCGTCTTGTAATGTTATGATGTATGTATATAAGCATTACCTCGTCATCTACACAAGCACACACATGTTTCAGAGAGCACTCAGTAAAAGCATGTTCAGTTCGTAGCCATGTTTATTTACAGAATATCGTACATGTCAAGATTCGCATTATATTACAATGTGTGGTTCGTACTTTAATGTATTCATATTACATCCCCCCTTTTTTGAAAAAAAAAATGTGTGCAAACATTTCCAACGAAATGTTTCATGTGAGAAAGGATAAGTATGTGTAATGCTCAGTGTGAGTATATATGTCACTGTCTGTATCGGCTGGGAGGTGTCACTGTACGGCCAGAACGAGTGGTGTAAAGTGCTGGTGGTTCTGCGGAAGTCCCTGGTTTAGCTTGAGTTGGTTGTGATTTCGGCCTTGGCGCTTGTTGGTTTTGTGGGGCACCAAAGTCTGGAGTTACTGCATTTCTGTTGAAAGCATGGGAATTCTCTGTTCTGTTGTATTCTGTGGGATTTCTCTTATGTCCACTCTGTTTCGCCTCAGGAGGTTGCTGCTGCTGTCTGGTCTTAAAGTATAGCTCCTGGGTTCAGGGTTTCTGGAAATGATTGTTGCTTTTGACCATGTGTCATTGTTGTGGTTGTAGGTAGTCACATGCTGACCAGGATATAATGGTGGTAAGTCTTTAGCACATTTGTCATAGTTGGATTTCTGAACTTGCTGACGATGCTGAAATTGATCATATGTGCTGTCTCTATGTTGTGGACGGAAGTGGACCTTAGATGGTAGGAGGTCTTTAATTCTTCTATCAAACATAAGTTCTGCTGGACTGTCGATCTTACTGTCTACCGGAGTTGTTCTCCATCTCAAGAGTGCTAGGTGTACATCCTCTGTTCTTGTTTTCTTCATGATTGACTTGATAGTTTGTATCTGTCTCTCAATGAAACCATTAGATTTAGGGTATCTAGGTGATGATGTTGTGTGTTTGATCTTCCAGTCCTTAGTGAAGTTTCTGTATGCTTGACCTGAGAAATGTGGACCGTTGTCTGATCTAATTTCATCTGGGATGCCAAACATGCTGCAATACTTCTTTGTAATGTCTGCAATAACAGCTGATGGTGAGGGTTGTGGAAGTTTCTCAATGATGGGAAATTTGCTGTAGTAATCAGCAATAATAATATAGTCATTATTGTCGATTGAGAAAATATCAGTTCCTATAATGCTCCAAGGGCTCAATGGTATGTCTGATGGTATGAGAGGTTCTCTGCACTGCCTATTTGCATGTTCTTGGCAAATTGAACAGTTTTTACATAGTGTTTCTATGTCCTTGTTTTATCTGTGGCCAGTAAACATCTTTCTTTGCTCTCAGTTGTGTCTTCACAATACCAAGGTGACTATTATGGAGCTGTTTAAGGATGATATCGCGTTGTGTTTCTGGTACAACAATGCGATCTCCTTTAAGGATCAGACCATCTTCGATGCTTAACTCGTCCCTCATCGAGTAGTATGGACGGATGTGTGTTGGAACTTCCCTGATAGAGCTTGGCCATCCATGGTATATCAGTTCTTTGAGAGAGTTAAGGATAGGATCTCTCATTGTGTCTTCTCTGATGTGTTCAAGCCGATTATCGCTAAACTTGACAAAATCAACTTTGATGTTTGGGGTAAGATCTGCTGTCTTGTTGGGGTTTGGTAATCTGCTGAGAGCATCTGCAAGACCTATATCCTCTCCTGGGATATACTGAATATTAAAATCATAACCTTGTGTTTCCAATAACAGAGCTTGTAGTCGTGGTGGTGCTGAAGCTATTGGTTTTTTATGAATCATCTCAAGTGGCTTATGATCTGAGAGAATTGTAAATGGGCGGTTGAAAAGAAATGTGTGGAAGCGTTTGATTCCAAAACGTACAGCTAGCATTTCTCTTTCAATGTTTGCAAGTTTCTTTTCGCCAGAACTTAATGATTTGCTTGCGTAAGCTACAGGACGAAGTTCTTTGGCATAGTGTCCTTCAGGATTTTTGTCTGGTTGCAAAAGTGCTGCTCCTAGGCCTTTCAGACTGGAATCAACCATGAGAAAAGTGGGTGCTTGCATGTCATAGTATTTTAAGCATGCATCAGATGATATGAGGGTCTTCAAGTGGTTGAATATGTGTTGGTAGTCTTCTGACCATTCATACGGAGTTTCATTCTGTAGTAGAGATCGCAAAGGTTCTGCAGCAGCTGACAAATTTGGTATGAATTGTGCTAGGAAATTGACAGCACCTAAGAATTGTTGCAGTTCCTTCTTTGTAGCTGGTGTTGGCATGTCATGAATATCTTCAACCTTTTTAGGGTCTGGTTTTACACCATTCTGGGTGTACAGCAATCCAAAAAATTGTATCTCCGTTGCCTTAATTGTACACTTTTTGCTGTTGAATGTTAGCCCATTGGCCTGTGCTACATGCATCAAGTTAATCAAGTTACGGTCGTGTTCTTGTTCCGACCTGCCGCAGACTACAATGTCATCCGCAATAGCCACTGTACCAGAACATTGCTCAACAATGTTGTCAATCTTCTGTTGAAAGATGTCTTGTGATACATTCAAACCAAATGGGAGTCTCTTGAAACAATATCTGCCGAATGGTGTTCGAAAAGTTGTAAGGAGTTGACTTTCCTCTGCTATCTCAACACTCCAGTATCCGTGTACAGCATCTAGTTTAGAAAAATATTTGGCATTGTGGAATCTGTGAGTTATCTCTTCCACTGTATGCATTTTGTGTGGACAGCGCTTTAGACTGTTGTTTAAGTGTTTTGGGTCAAGACAAACCCGAAGAGAACCATCCTGCTTCAGAACGGTTGTGATACTACTACACCAATCAGAATGCTCTTCAACCTTTCTAATAACATCATTCTGCACCATCTTTTCTAGTTCTGTGGCAAGTTTCTGTTTAACATGTATAGGATACTTTCTAGGTGGGTCTATCTTTGGCTCAGCGTTGTCTTTTAAAAAGAATCTTGCCTTTCCTGGAAGTTTGCCTATTCTGTCGAACTGTTCTGGGAATCGCTGTTTAAGGTCATCTACTCCAGTGACGTGTAGAGTAAGATGTTCTTTTTTTGTCAGCTTTAATGTTGTTAATAGTTACCACACTCAGCTTTTCGCACATTGGTAAACCCAAAATTGCAGGTCCTTCAACATCTACCAAGTAAAATGTTGACGATGTCCATTCAGAGTCTCTGTATAAACATTCAAGTGTTACTGCTCCGAAACAGTCTATACTTGTTCCATTGTAAGCTCTTAGCTTTGTCCTGCCACTCCTACTTTTTACATCCCTTGTGGGAAATCCTTGCTCATCCACCTTGTCAGGCATGATCTGTCTGAATATTCTTAAGGGTAGAGTGTTACCTTGGGCACCTGTGTCTATCTTGAACCGAATATATCTTTCTTTATGCATTTTAATTCCTGGTATTCGGAATTGTACTTTGCAGAAAGCCTGCGTTCTCTTTGGTTCATTACTGAAAGTTAGTATCTTCACAGTATCAAATGTGGAAGGATCACTTTCTTCACTGGAGTCAAGGTCCTCAGTCATCATAAAGTGTGTTTGTTTTGATGACTCTCTGCTGTGAAAGTTGTGTTGAGCACTGTCTTGTTTCCTCTTGAAACATAATTTTATCCAGTGGCCCCTCTTTCTGCAGTAATGACATGTAGAGTCTTTAGCTGGACAGTGGTTTTGTATGTGGTTTAGGCCACAACATTTACACATAGCACCTCTGCTTGTGTTGTGTTTTTCTTGTTGCTTCGAACCAGTTGCTTTGTTTTGTTTGGTTTTATAGCTTTTTACTGCATCCACCTGGGCTGTTACTGTACCTTGCTGAATTTGTTTAATGTTTAGTGCTTGTGCCTCGTGTTTCCTGCCTTCATCCAGAAGTTGTTGTAAATTTAGTGTATCACTCTGGCTCAGTATCCATTTCTGGAACTCTGGCATTGGTGTGCTGAGAAGGATCTGTTCGATAATTCGCTCTTTTTCTTCTTCTTTGTTAAATTTACATACACTTGTTTTCTCCTTGATGCGAGTGAAGAAATCATCTAAACTTTCATCAGGTTTCTGTCGCAGGTGGTGAAGTTCTAATCTTGCCGCTCTAAAGTTCGTGTGCTTTATTATCAGACGTTTTTCAAATTCGTCCAATATGGCTACGGGGTCGGTCGCTGACTCAACAGGCATGGCGGTAGCAAAACTGTTGTAAATTTTCAAACCTTCATCGTCCAATGCTTCTAGGATATATGGAGTTAGGGTTTGTCCTTCCAGACCAGTGGTCTTGGAATATAGATCTATGCGTTGGCGCCATAACAAGAAAGCTTCACTCTTATCGTCTTGACCGGCGAATCTCATTTGCGGTGCGTTGCGATATTGTTTCGCCGCCATGGCTGACTTCGATGACGAAAATTAGCCGAATACTGTACTCACATGTTATCGTGTAGCTGTTTTGCGTCAGTCCGGTATCGACCGCTGCCACCATGTAATGTTATGATGTATGTATATAAGCATTACCTCGTCATCTACACAAGCACACACATGTTTCAGAGAGCACTCAGTAAAAGCATGTTCAGTTCGTAGCCATGTTTATTTACAGAATATCGTACATGTCAAGATTCGCATTATATTACAATGTGTGGTTCGTACTTTAATGTATTCATATTACACGTCTTACACTTCCTGCCACGAGTGAGTGAGATTGCCCTATTGTCAACTCTCAGAACATTTTCCAGCATTTGCGTACTGTTGTATCCTCACTCCAAATCAATACACCACTGCGTAGGTCGAGTTGATCTTTGTTGTCTTCATGTTTGACAACACTCTTCGAACACGATCACAACCACCCAAGCAACACTGGTAGATGTTATCAAAACTAATCTTTATCAACGGTGAGTCTTTATCACCATCAGAGGTTGATCGGGATATATTTTCCTTCATTAATATATAAAAAAAAATATACTCATCATTTTACCTCAAGCACATCAGCATAAAAGGCCTGACACTATCTCTACATATGCCTATGTTAATGACGTCTCAATATGAGCAACAACAAAAAATTTATTTTTTTAAGCAAAGTATCTCATTCAACCCTCAATGGGTTTTGATTAGGATAAATAGCGTAATAAATTCAAGACAGTATAGTAACTTCTCCCCTCCACTCAGTCCAAATAGAGTAAATCAAAACCAAAATTGTGTGACCTCCCTTTCCAAGAAACAAATAAACAAACAAACAAAATTACACCAAACTCCAGCAATTATCTGCCTTCATCCACATGAGCACCCCATCAGACTACCCCTTATCCTCACATCATCATTAATCCGTATATATTAATTTTAGTTCTTGTTGTACACTGTTTTACTATATTGTGTAATTCTCTAGGTCTGTTTTCAACACCTGTTCCACAGTTATGGATGACTTCCTTTCCTGTAAATAATCTAATATTGGCTTTCTCTGTTGCTCATACTTCCTACATTTTAGTAGGAAATGCTCTATATCACTTTTTTCTAGACACTCTGCCCATTAAGGTTCTTCTGTTCTAAAATAGCCCATTCCTAGTGTGATGGGGCCATAATAAAGCCCAGCGGCGGACCTGAAGCATTTGGCGCCCCCCCCCCCCCCACCCCCTGTCACTTTTCATGGAAACAAATTGTGAAATTAAAATGTACTACAGAAAAATGTGTTGTGCTTACAAACAGATGTTTATACAGCAGTGTCCAAACTGTAAATTTAAACAAACAAACAAAGAAAATTACCTCCCAAGCTGTGTGGTGAGCATTGTAATCTCCCATGACAATAGATTTATTGCTTAATCTCTTCTTTACTTCTGCAGAAGCGAAGTCCCCCAGGTTAAAGCAACTAAATAGCGAACAGTACAGTCAGCTGAACAAGGAAGTTAAACGCCAAACCCGAGCCAACAAAAGGAATTTCCTAGACGATCTTGCAAGACAGGCAGAAGAGGCAGCACTGAGAAATGAACAAAGCACAGTATACAAAATAACTAAAATCATCAGTGGAAAACGAGGTGCAAACAATATTACATTAGTAAGAGATAAGCAAGGAAATCTCATCACGACAGCAGAGGGACAGGAAACAAGATGAGCAGAGCATTTCAGAGAAACTCTGAACAAGGAACCACCAGAGACACAATTGAATGTTCCTGAGGCTGAAAATAATCTAGATGTTAATACAGACATTCCATGAAAAGAAGAAATCATCACAGCAATCAAAGGGTTAAAGAATGGAAAAGCTCCTGGCCATGATAACTTAAATGCAGAGCTATTTAAGACAGACCCTGAGCTAGCAGCAGAACTATTAGAACCACTATTTGCACAAGTCTGGAAAACAGGGACAACACCAACGGAGTGGAACAAAGGAATAATTGTCAAATTGCCCAAGGAGGGAGATCTTGCGGACTGCAATAATTGGAGAGAAATCACTCTTCTCTCAGTTCCCTGCAAAATACTAGGCAGGATAATTATAAAGAGAATTTCAAAAGCAGTAGACCACAAACTGAGGAAAGAACAAGCAGGATTTAGAAAGAACAGAAGACGTGTAGATCATATATTTACCCTCAGGAACATTATGGAGCAGTGTTAACTTCATCTTGTCTTTGATTATGTATTATGTTTGCGAATGTATTATGGGTCGTACGGATAGGCCAATGGTGACAAGACGAACATCATTATAACTGTAGGATCATAAGGAAAAAAATCAAGTCTGCTGGACGCAGTGTTCAACGATAGTTACGACACAGTTTATTGTAGACGTGGTACAGACATCACAGGCAGGTACTTCTTCTTCTTCTTCTTCGTTCGTCCTGAAAAGGACGGTGGTTGCGTTGTGTCTGTTTGCGCCTAAGCTGTGATATCTGCACCTTTCGGTCGACACATCCGACTTCTGCACGGCATTTTTTAAGGACCGGGTTTGCCTTCCCATTTCGATCCATGCTCGCTCAGCCAGCCTGCACTGCTGCAGACTGTTTCCAGGACCACCACGTGGAGGTGGAGCACGGTCTTGACCAGCTCTGGTTCGCTGGTCCTGACGCAGGCAGTCAAGCTATGAGTCGCTGACTGCATTCACTATTGCTGCATCTTGGGGTCCCAGGCAGGTACAATATCATCAATCGTAATAATGGCAGTAGCATCTCATAAAAGTATGTTTCATGGCAAAAATACATCAATGTATGTAAGTATTGATATGGCCGTTGATTGACAGGACTGGCCGTTATAGCATCAAGGTCGACGGCTTGAACAAATACAGGACACTTTCGAATGGACAGTTCATCTTATATATTATTCTGACATCTAAATCTGCTCCTGATGTCAGAGGGTCGCACTAGCCGCTGGACATATTGAGTTCAGCGGAAGCTCTGCTGTAACATGCAGGGTTGCAATTCTCTGAGGCATGAGACATAGAAAAAATGAGCTGTTTCTTTGGCTAAATATAATATGGGAAGGATTCTTGGCAAGGTTCTTCAAGAAATGGCTTCCTTATGTTTCAGTTCAAATATATATATTAATATGCGTGTGTCTTCCCTTCACTTAGGGCAAGTACACAAAACTAACGTCTATCTTAGACGGAAAACATCTCGGTATGCCTCAAGCATCATAGCTCGATGACAACAGATCGACAGCAGCAAGCCGTGCTATTCTGTTCAAATCTAGTGCACGAAAGCACACAAATAATTAAACATGTAATTACTTTAGATGTGCTCACATATGTGTCTATAAAAGACTAGACCCGCATTTGTTGATCTCAAACACTTAACTCCCACTTGAAAAGGACTTAACAGTTTACACCAACCCCCGGGGAAAAAAAAGGGGCAAAGCAAATGGTCACTCAAAGTCCATAAATCTAACAACAGATAACAATTATAAAGGTTAAGTCATTATCAAGAAAAGAAAAAATAGTGGGATGGAAGTGTGAAAATAGAATCAAACACCAAATTCAAACAAAAGAAATTAGACATAGATCAACCATGCACAAAATATAAACCAATAAGTGGTAAGTGAAATGAGCAAATGAAATGATAGGAGATGGAGAATGATCATAAAAGGTGAAACAAGTGACAGTAATCAGCAAGGATGATAAAACATGTCAACCTGATAACAAAAATGAGTGGTGTAATGCATGTATGTATGCGCATAAACGCAATTGCAGGAAACCAGAACGAAATAAAAAGCAATGCACAAATTAAAACACTAGAAGAAAACAACACAGTCCAAAAAGAGTGTAGTGAGAATCAACTAAGTAGCGTAAGCAAACTAATCAAAGGCAAGGATGGCGACATTAAATATCTACGTACGCCAAATATATCAGGCGCAAATGATGCGCTACCATAACAAAATGTGGGTAGACACAATAGTGCAGCGAAATAAATATCCTAATTAAAGGAAACATGTCATAAACATAGCACACTATTCCTCTAGAATTAAAAGGTAAGTAATTAAAAACTTGCTAAAAAGTCAATAAGTCCGTAAGTAAAATGGTAGTGATCACCACTAATCGCATAGAAAATGTGCTATTGAAATGTGTAGTAATTAAATGTTTCGTTAAAATAAAATGTTATTAATCTATCACTTGAAATGTAAAAAAAAAATGTCAATACTCGTTCACACGCTAGAAAGTCATGTAGTTCCTTGTAGTTTAATATATACTGATAGAAATGTGCACATAAGTCAAGCACTATGAATAAATCAGCACGAGCTGAAAAGTACGATAGTGGACTATCAGAAGAAGTCATTAAAATCCGATTAGTCAGTGATGGATAAATAAAGTCACTCCTAGTTGAATATGTCACAACTCATCATAAAAGTCTAATTAGTTAATAACGTGGAGAAAAATTGTTAATCTGTGGCGATGTCATATACACAAGCGAGGGTCATTAATGCAGAAGTAGTACTTGGTGACATCAAATAAAATCAGAAGTACATCAGCGATGACGTAGCAGTGCAATGGCGGCACAAGATTAGAGGTTCAGCGGCCTGGGAGATTCTTGAGGACATCTCGACAAAAAGTCATACTGCGGTGTCGGAATCCCGGATGGCTTGAATGGTGAAGTCAAACAGACATAAGGCGACAACTTAACTTGCAGATATCGCATTCATTAAGTGCATACTACAAAGTCCAATAAGCGTCCGCCGCCCAGTCTCAGTGAACGGTCGGGAGACATGTAGTACAGGGTGGAGAGTACTCGCATAATCTTGCAGCAGAACAGCTCCGATTCCCATCGAGGAGGCGTTCCTGCGAATAATCAAATGAAAATTTCTGTTTGGTAACCGGAGGATATTAGTTGATGAAAATATTAAAATTATCCTATCAAATGTGGCCTGGCACTCTTTTGGCCACTGTCCCATGTTAGGCGAACCCCTCTTCGATAGACTAGAAAGTGTAGCAGTTATAGTAGACTCAGTAGACAAAGGCATATCTATCAAAGGTTGAACTGACATCATAGCCTGTGTACTGGGCAAAGAAAAAAGCATGAAATATACAAGAAAGATGTAAAAACAGACATTGGTGAATTTGGACCTGCGTCGAAGTTGAAAAGGCAAGCAGTGAGTAAGACAAAAAGTCTTAGACCAAGAATACACTGAGCTAACCGGCCCAGTAAAAAAGGTAAATATACCCATAAGATATATAAATGTACTAAGAACAAAGTTTGCACATTTGGTAAAGAAACCACAAGTCATTGCACAAAAGCAGTTGCAACTAACGTGACTGGATGTAGATTCAGTCATGATAACAAAATTGGTGAGAGTGTCAGACAAAACCGAGGAATCTTCCTCTTTAATAGTACTCAAAGAAGAGCTATAATTAGAGCAATGACGTACTGAAGTAGTAGTACTGGGCTAGAAGAAGCAGCAAAATTGGTATGATGAATAACAGTATTATTAATACTGCAAGATCCCACTACTCGTACATTAGTAGAATGTATATGGGGACAAGCTCGTACCTTAGTCGTAACTGCATAAACAGCATGAATGTGTTGCTGTTCCCAAGCAGCAATTTGAACCAGAGTACATACTTTTATACCAAGTATCTGTCCGACAGTAAGGTCTGCGATTGGTGCCGGGAGTATGCATGCGTGTATATATCCCGTAAAAAACGGAGTGGCAATGTGGACGATGGCAGTTGGAAAAGACTCAACTGTCCCACCAAACGTCACACATTTTACGACTTTACCCATAGCGCAAGACGGGTGAACCAGAGATTGCATAATTCCAACAGTTGTGCATCCTGAATCCTTGAGTACTGAGACGGGAATACTATTTACAAATCCTTTGTGTAGCGTAAGAGAACCTGTTCCATCATGCGCAGATAAGGCTGGAAGAGCCAGTAGATAACAGCAACTCAAGGTAGTGACTGCTGCAGGCTGAAATAGAGTTGTGCACTCATGGCATGTTTAAAATCAACAGAACATGAAGATGCAGCATTATTAACAATATTAATGTCACTTTGATTTAAAATCCCTTGAGATTCATGTTGAGCCAAGTTAGCATGACTAGGAGATCTATCATTTGAAGATCCATCTCTATATCGTGATCGATTTTGACCATTATCCCTTATGGGATCATTGTTTTGATTTGAACCCCAGTTAGAATGGTTGCGATATCTATTTTCTCTTTGATCAAAATGTCTATTAAATGAATTTTGTTGGCTTGGAGAAAAATAACTGTGAGGTTGCCAATCACTAGTGTGGTTATCTCTTCTATAATTTCCTGAATTATTTCCATTAAAATGTTGTGGTAAAATGTTGATTGCCTCCAGTTTCTTGGAGCTGGAGAATTACTGCAGAATTGACTCCCTTTGTAAGAATTGAAATTCTTGTAACCTCCCCTACCAAAGTTACGGTCAACACTTTATGACCTATGGCGAAAGTTATTAATGTACGGCATTGCTGAAGCCACTGGTAAACCCTCTCTGACGTGAGAGTGACTAACAATTATATTTGGATGTGCGGTTAAGTATTGGCGACAAATTTCCTCTGTAGCCATCAAGTTAGCTGATTTTCGTTCATGTAGGAAGGAGAGAAATGAGGCTTTGACTGAAGACATAACTTTATCACGAAGCATTAAGTCTACGAGGGCATCATAAGTGTGCTCAATTTTTGAGAGCTCAACCCATCTAGAGAACGTAAGACGTATATTCGCTATAAACTCCGAGAAGTCCTTTCCAGTTTCAGGCAATAAACTTTTAAACCGGAGCCGATAACTGTCTTCATCAAGTTGGTATTTTTTAGTAAAACACCTCCGACAGTGTTGTAGTCATTCCTGTCAGGTCCTTCTAAAATACATACAGCTGTCATAGCATCCCCTGAGAGAAGTTCATTAAGTCGTGCACAGTATTCTATCTATTTTGTGAGACTCACATGTGGTCTCAAACCTATTTAAATAAAAAAAGATAATCGTCGAAAGTAGGTCTAAATGTGGGTAACCTAATCTTATAAGAACTAGAATTGTTCTTGTGTGAAGAAGCCTGATTACACTAGTCAACAACCAAAATGTACCAGAAATGAAAATAGCTGATCTTAACTAATTTTGGTGTGCTTAAAACGAAAATGACATTAAAAAATGTTGAGTGGCTCTAGTTTTCAAGATATATGCTATAGTTTATTTAATTACAGTCAATTTATATATATGACGCAACTGTTGTGGGCGATTGCATAATTTTTTCTAATGACCAATAAAAATGTAACTAGAAGTTGATGATGCAATCCTACCTATGATTACATCACCTTCGTTTATAAATATCTTATCTCTGATAAAATTTTGCCATTAGTTAGTGCATTTGTCCTTATCAAAAGTATCGTAGTTAGAAATGCCTAGAACATGTGTGAACAGTGCTAATAATTTCTGTTATATATGTGGTGAGGTGGCTGCAGAATAGGAGATCAAGATAAGAGCTGGGCGCCACACATATGCTGCAATACATGTGCAGCACATCTTAAACTGTGGTTGACTGGCAAAAGGCAAGCTATGCTTTTTGCAGTCCCAATGATTTGGAGAGAGCCCACTGATCATCTCAACAACTGTTACTTTTGCATGGTCCCTCCAATTGGAAAAGGCATATCAAAGAAGAAAAAATGGACTCTGGAATATCCAAACATCCCCTCTGCAATACGTCCGGTACCACATGGCGATGACCTACCAGTTCCCAAAGTGCCAGAATCATTTTCAGCTGCTTCCACTGATGAAGAAGAGGACATTGGTGGTCCTGAACCATCAACCTCAAGCGACCCAGATTTTGAGCAAACTACATCCACTAAACCACACTTAATAACCCAAGGTGAACTGAATGATCTTGTAAGAGATCTGAATTTACCGAAAAACAAGGCGGAGCTTTTGGGTTCGTTCCAGATTGCAACAGTGGAATCTCCTGGCAGAAGATGTTACAATTTCTGTGTATAGGAACCGCCAGAAGCCGCTTATTACATTCTTTTTCAAAGAGGGTGACCTTTCTGCGTGCCACAACATTTCTGGTTTAATGGCAGCCCTCAAAATCAATTACATACCGGAAGAGTGGAGGCTTTTCATTGATTCATTTAAGACGAGTCTTAAAGCTGTTTTGTTGAATAATGGTAATGTGTTACCGTCAATTCCAGTTGGTCACGCAGTTCATATGAAAGAAACTTATGAAAACATTAAGCTGTTTTTGAAGTGTATAAACTACGATCATCATCATTGGTCACTTTGCGGTGACTTAAAAGTGGTCGCTCTTTTGCTTGGACTACAGGGTGGATACACCAAATACAGTTGCTTTCTCTGTGAGTGGGATAGCCGTGCACGAATTGACCATTACATCAGAAGACATTGGCCAATCAGGCAGTCATTGCAGCCTGGCAGTAAGAACGTTGAGAACCCAGCACTTGTCGACACCAGCAAAATTTTGTTGCCACCCTTGCACATTAAGCTGGGTCTCATGAAAAACTTTGTCAAGGCAATGGAGAAAACAGATGAGGCTTTCAAATACCTCATCAGAAAATGTCCAAGACTGAGTGAAGCTAAAATAAGAGAGGGAATATTTGTTGGTCCGCAAATTCGAAAACTTCTTCATGATGACGAGTTTCTTTGCGTGTTGCATTGCAAGGAAAAAGCAGCATGGCTAGCATTTAAGTCAGTGGTGAACAATTTTCTTGGAAACAACAGATCTGATAATTACAATGAAATCGTAGAAAATCGCCTTCTGAAGTATAAGAGTCTTGGCTGCAACATGTCTTTGAAAATTCATTTTCTGGATTCTCATCTGGATTTCTTTACGTCAAACTGTGGAGCGGTCAGTGATGAGCATGGTGAACGATTTCACCAGGACATTGCTGCTATGGAGACAAGGTATCAAGGTAGTTGGAGCCCTTCAATGCTTTCTGATTACTGTTGGACGGTGACAAGAGACACCTCATCGATTAACTACAAGAAGCAAGCAAAGAGAGCTCGAACAGCGACTGAATAATGACGGAATGGGTTCAAATGTGCCTTTTTAAAACATGATATGTGAACTTTAAATAATGTTTTTATTTTTTCTATCATTTTATGTTGAAATATCAATTAATTGAGTATGTAACCACAATTTTTATAATGCTAAAGTAGAAAGACTAGCTGTTCACCCCAGAGAATTAAACAAGCATACATTATTTGTATTACTGTAATGTAAATTCATCATTAAAAAAAAACCCAGAGCCAATTGGTGAATTTCATTATGATATTTGAAATAAACATGTCAAAATCAATCAGAAATGGTATTTTTTATTTCTGGTACAAATAACTTTTGAAAATTTGTTGACTAGTGTTATCAGGAGCATTGTGTGTATTATTTCCATTCATTAACTTGATTTTTTCAAGTTCCAAAGATAACAGTTTCTGCTCATGAAGTGTACAGTTTTCATTCTCAGTAGCTTCTAATTGCATTTGAAGTTTCCTGTCTTCAGCTTTCATCTGAAGTTTCTTTTCTTCCATCTGAAGTTTCTTTTCTTCTGCGTCCATCCGGCATTTCCTTTCTTTCATTTGAAATTTCTTTAATTCCTGTTCTTGTGATTTAGCATATTCAGTGGTTGCGAATTGCTTTAACTCTTCGGGTTCCATACCAAGCGCTTTTCCTTGCTTGATAAAGTAATCTAAAGTAGACATCTTGTCTAATTTTATCAGTAGTTAACTTACTTAGTCAAATATTTTTTTAAAGAAATCTCAGTTATCTCTTAATCACGGTGTGACAGTATCTTGTCCACAGAACCTGTATAAATTCCTATTAGTCAGGAATGCTAATATATCACAGAATTATAAAACAAACATTAAATCATGTATTAAAAAGAAGTTAATATAGCATATAAGACAAGAAATACATGATGAAGGTACAGAGAACAACTGATACAAAGACGATATACCAAGGAACAAATGACAACGTTCGCAGAATCAAATAAGTAATAAAGCAGAAATAAAGAAAAAATATTGCAAAGCTTGCAATGATAGTGCGGAAGAAGAAACGAGACAAGTAACAGCACAGGGTATAAATAGCAAATTTGTATAGACATCAATGATAGTAAGGTTGAGAATGACAAGTACAAACAAAGTCAATAATGAAACTAAGGCACAGAGAAAAAATATTACAATAACAACAATAAAAACAGTACATCACTTCTAAACAATTAGGTGTCACAGACAACCAAACGCAGTGGACTGAAAATCCTTCAACAAATATATGCTGGAATTTCCACTGTGAGAAATCTGCAAAAATCCATATAGAACGCTGACGTGGGCCCTGGGATGTACCCCGACGCAAGTCACCTCCCAACCAACCCACATAGAACATGGAACATAAAACATGAAGAAAAATGGTGGACATAATGTAGAAAGGCTTACTCAAACATGCCACTGTGACAAGGTGCACATATAAAAATTGCCACTTATCTTTTAAAAAATCCTGGCCTTCGTGAAAACAACGATGGGCATCGCCAGTGGCCATCACGCCTGGTGGCATCTTGTAGGGCAACAACAAACTTCTTCCACTTTGTTCTGTCGGCAGCCATCCTTCATACAGTGCTCCAACTCTGGATCATTCTTTGCATCTCAGCCTCCACAGTTCTTCGCCAAGTTGTTTTTGGTCAGTCTCTCTTTTGCTTTCCGTTGGGGATCCATAGCATAGTTGTTGTAATGGCATCGGGGTCCCTTCTGAGTATGTGGCCAACCCAACTCCATCGTCTGCCAGCTATGATGGTTTGCATGTCCTCTTAGTTACTCCGAATAAGTAGTTCTTGGTTGGTGGTGGTATTTGGCAACCGGAGTATTTTCCTTAGGCATATTGTATGGAAGGAGGACAGTTTTGACACTATCTTCTCTGTTACTTGCCAACATTCCACACCATCGATAAACACAGAAAGTACGCAGCTCTCATATAATCTTAATTTGGTGTTTGTGCTGTACCGGGAAGACTTCTAGATGTTATTGAGACTAGCAAAGGCTGTTCTCGCTTTATTTATTATGTTGTTAATGTCCTTGCTTGTTATACCATCTGGTGTTACTATGCATCCTAGGTGTGTAAATGTGCCTGTCTGTTCTAGCTTCTGGTTTCTTATTGTAATTGGCTCAGGATTGCCCACATTGAGTGTCATGACTTCTGCTGGCAATACATATTCAGTCTTATCAGTTTTTTCTTGGATGTGTTGTGGTTGTGCGAGTAGTGCAGTGTCATCTGCATATTTCATGTCTTCCAGTGTAGAAAATGTTGTCCACCTAATTCCTCTTGGATGCCCTCTGTTGTCTAGCGCATCACCCAGTCTATGACTGTCAAAAATAAAGTTGTTGATAAGGGGCATCCCTTTTGTACTCCTGTCTTCACCTCAAAAGTTAGGTTGCTCGACCCAACACTGCATGTAAAGTTAGAATAGATGCTTTTTATGATGGAAACAATGCAGCTGGGAATTCCATAAGCCCTCAGTATTTTCCATAGGCTATCCCTGAGTATGCTGTCGTAAGCCTTTTCAAAATCAACAAAGTTAATGTATAGCTGTCTCTTATTATTATCTAATATACTGTATGGAGGGTCTGATGATCTAGTTTTTCCTTTTAATATACCTTACTTCTTAATTGTAATCAGATATTGTAAATGTATGCTTTTATACTACTTATAATGTTGCATCGCCATTGAAGTAATACCTTAAGTATGTTGGAGAATGTCTGGATACCTAGCAATAAAGATGAGTAAGAGGAAGGGCAAAATGCAAGACGGGCCTATATGTACGATTCTCATCTATCAGTCAATACCCTTTACCTCCCTAAGGAGCATAGGTCATAAAACTGGATCTCGTGTAGTGGAGGCGTCAACAATTCACTCCATGTGGCAGTATCTGTTTGGGACTCAAAGTCGCTCACCTGTGGGAACATTTTCCGCATGCGCTGACAACACATGAAGTCCCAGCTAATTCAGCAGATTTCCAAAATGTCACGAGTTCTTATTATATGCCACGATTATCTGATTACGTTTCAAATTATCTCTTATTTACCGTATGAATGGTTTAGATTGTGTTTGTTAGTTTTTTTATTTTATTTTTTTTTTATTTTAAGGTATTAATTTTTGTTAATGTATTTTAATTAATAATTTTTCCCCCCTTAAATTTGATTATGTCTGCATGTTACAAATGTATGTTATTATTTTACCTCGATAATGTTGTATGCTTAAATAATGCTAAAAATACATGTGCTATTGAAAGGATACTGTATGAAAGGTGAGCGAAA
The DNA here is from genome assembly GCA_024509875.1 of Oreohelix idahoensis. Lineage (NCBI taxonomy): Eukaryota > Metazoa > Mollusca > Gastropoda > Stylommatophora > Oreohelicidae > Oreohelix > Oreohelix idahoensis. The sequence continues at coordinate 63,704 of JAMPIV010022164.1, read as the reverse complement.
GGAAGGGCAGAATGTTAGACGGGCCTGCGTGCCCAATTCTCAACCCTTTGAAAATAAAGTTTGTTCGTTCGTTCATTCGTTCGTACGTTCTACCATTCCGAGCACTGCTCGATAATGTTCCTGAGGGTGAATATATGATTTCCACATCTTCTGTTCTTTCTGAATCCTGCTTGTTCTTTCCTCAGTTTATGGTCCACCACTTTTGAAATTCTTTGGATAATTATTACTAAATTAAATACTGGGCAGGATAATTATTATTATGTATGCTTTACGAACCATAATTGCCACTCCACCTCCTTTTTGGTTATCCTTCCTATCGTTTTAAAAGCGTTTCTATTCAGGGATAGAAAAATGTTGTTGAGACTTCTTGAATGGCAAATATTAATTTATAATGTTTAGTCATTCCTAATAATGCTGGCATGTTTGTTTTTTTTTTTTTTGCACTTTTACCATTCCACATGGAGCCATGGTAGTGCACTGGTTAGTGCACTTGGCTTCCTAGCTCAATGGTCCATGGTTCAATCCTCTGTTGAAGTGGGATATTTTTAGACCACAAACGGCTCTGTGGTCAACCCAGCCTTAAGAATTGGGTACCAGAACAACCCTGGGAAGATTAAGGCGGCCAGCGTGATGCTGACCACATCACCCCTAGTGTGTCGTTGGTCGAGAAAATATGGGCCTAATACCATATTCCCAATATGTCTGGATGGGCTGTAAATGGGATCCTGTCTGGATGGGCTGTAAATGGGATCCTTTGCCTTTTCTATTCCACTAAATGAGTCTAATGTTATGTGCTTCCATTGTTTGATTTTTGGGTTTATTTGAATATAATGTACTACTCTTTTATATATGATATATTTTGATTTGTTGATTGTAGGCTAAAATGTCATCATTTAGGGATTAGCAGGGATGGGCATATGAGAGGATGGATTAGACAAGTATGCAACCAGTGTGCTGTAGGAAGACAAAATGAGCATACATACTCTTAGCACACAACAGACTGGATTATTATCCATACCAAAGGTACAAGATTGGTGTACAGAACTCTGCATTGTAGCACTAGCCCCATGACAGCCGAACTTCTGCAATCCTGCCCAACATACAGCAATGATCGGAGTAGCATATGGCACCAACCTACTTCTGTCCACGAAAAACTGTTTGGAGATGCCAGGAACCATGAGCTTACTGCTGCCTTTATTAGAGTAATTAATGTGGAAGTCAGTGAACAATAAATAAGTATACCCTTTGCCATTTCTTGAGGGAGACTTAGCGTCTATGAGTTTTCCCAAAGTGCAATGATATCGATTATGAAAAATATTAACAATAACAATGTCTGTTTGTAGTTCCTTTCTCTGTGTGCTTTTCAGTTTCCTTCTGCCTCTCATATTCCATCACCAGTTTATGAAAGTCAGTATTTTTTGGTTGTCATTTTTTGTTGTTCCAAGAGTCACATTATAGGATTGCCCTGACGTTGAAGATTTTTGTTTTTACATTACACTGTTACAGAATATGCGTATGTGTGAATAGCAAGCATGTTCTTTAATCTGAACTTTGAATTGTTAAGCACTCACAGGTTGGATTTAAATATGTCAGTGTTTTAATCAGGTTTTTCCCCTCTTTTTTTATCTATGAAGGTCTGTCAGAGGAAATGTTAATTCAGATACCCACAAGTGCTCACAGTCAGTGAAAGAATGAAGCAAGAGTTGGGAGCATCACAATCAGAGAAGGTACATAGCTATTTATGTGACCTCACATAAATGTAGAACTTGCAGTATGTGGTCATAGTTAAATTCTGTACTGGCTTCTTCTTCTTCTTCCATCCTTAGCCATCAACCGACAAAGCAGTATGTGGCCAGTACGCCTAGTGGCGTCTTAGGGCAACAACAAATTGATCAATCTATCGCTGTTTCCACCACGCCTAGTGGCGTCTTTGTGGAACAAAAACAGACCAAACAATCTATCATTGTTTCCGTAATCAGATTGGTTGGCAAGCAGGTGATCAGCCCACTGTGCGAAGTTTTTACGGGATGGGGTAAACAGCCCCATGCCCATACCCTCCTTAGTCGCCTTTTACGACATGCGTGGTAGGGTGCAGTGTTACTATTCTTTGCTCCCCTTTCGGGCCCCGGTAACACACGGGTGAACTTATGAGACCATAAATTGAGGTGCTGGGCTTTGATATCATAGATAAATCAGGTATTTATTGATTTTGATATCTAGATCAATCATGTACTAGATTGTGACATCATAGGTACATCAAGAATTTTCAGAGTTATGAGATCACTCTGCTTATCAGTTGTTAGTTATTTATGTTATCATTTCATTTATTTATTGCCTGTCTTCAGGCATTGTTCTGTCTCTCTTATAAAGCTGTCAGTTCATCTCAGACTTCTCTCATCACCATACAGTTTCTCCTTCAACTGGGTTGGTAAAGGCCACGATACTACCCTGCACCTCTCATGGAGCTGACAGTCTTTAATCACATGTTCTACTGTTTGTTTGTCCTCCCCACATGGGCACATATCTGTCTGTCCAATTTTCAGTTCGATGTACAAATGGCATTTGAGTCTGCATTGGTTTCTTAGTTGATTTTGATTAAGTTTTTGGTGTGATAAAATAGTCAATGTGAAAAGAAAAACTCATTTTGGTTTATGTGTGATTTTTCAGGTTTTCTTTTTAAAGAGTTTCTTTTATTTGTGTAATTTTCTACCTTCAAATTATTCCAGTTGGACAGTTTTCAAATTTTCTCTGAAGAAATCTTATGCCTGTAAATTCAAAATATGCTCATGCTTTTCTACGAGCGAAATACTAGCATTCCAGTACACGGCTGTGTAATTAGAGAGCGTTCTGTCTTTTTAAGTAGATTTTAAAAAATTATTATTCATGTTAAAAGGGCGTGACATGCAAATTAATCATGCCCGTACAAATGGCATTTGAGTCTGCAATGGTTTCTTAGTTGATTTTGATGAAGTTTTTGGTGCGATTCATAGTCTATTTTTTAAAAATAAAATAGTCGGCGCGCAAAAAGAAAAATGGTCATTTTGGTTTATGTGCAATTTTTCAGTCAAATTATTCGCAGTTGGACAGTTTTTTTCATATTTTCTTGTGAAAAAATCTTATGCCTTTTAATTTCAAAATATGCTCGCGCTTTCCTACGAGTGAAATGCCTAGCATTCCAGTACACGGCTGTGTAATTAGAGAGCGTTCTGTCTTTTTAAAGTAGATTTATAAGAATTAATTATTCATGTTAAAAGGGCTTGACATGCAAATGAATCCTGTCTATACCCAACAGACAACATACACATACTGCTTTAGACCGTAGAGCATGATTTCTTTTGGTCTCTAGCCAAGGACATTTTTTACATGTCATACCATTTTCTATTAATTTATTTATGAATCACCTAGAAATGCCTATACTGTGTGTTGAGAGCGCATCATGGGCAAAGCGATTTGTAAAAAAGTGTTTTTGGGAGAGATCGCTCTGCACCAAGATGTTCTCACACAGAACACAGAATAACTATGATGCTGGAATGTAACTGCACATGGTTACGAGGCATGACGTAGTGTGCATTCTACTTGTGGGCTTGGACCCGAATGGACAGTGTCGGCTTATGTGGCGTAGTCCACTTATCTAAGTGTAGTGAAGTCTACTTAAAAGGTGTCTAGATAATTCAGATTTCGATGTAGAAATCAAGTGTGCTGTGAATTCAATAATGGGACAAACCCATCTTATTAGGATGTGTTAAATTCGGGTAAAGATTTAATCTCGATTTGCCAAAGGAGATATTTGACCATAGGTCAAAGGTTAATATAACCGTTACGAAGGGATATGAATATCCATGAAAATACATTTGATTGCCAACAAAAGGAAAATGTGCAAGAAGGCACGGAAGTTAAATAATATGGACAGGAAAGGAAGATGAAATATAAAGAGAAACTCCTAAGAATAAAATAAACGGAGGAATTCATGGGGGCTTCTTGCCCGGTAGTCACCACAACAAATATATGCCACATTATTCAGGATTTTCAAGAAGGGAGCACTTCAAATATACAAGGTATTGAGGATGTCAGACTTTATTAGAGCAATGTGTCGCTCATGCAAAGTTTATATGTTAAATAAAGTTGAAAGTCGTATAAAACAGCATTCGTTGAGGACTGATTCACAGTTGGGAATTATCAGTTGAATACATATAAACAACTAACATTTTCAGACAGTTAGTTCGATAAAACGAATCTGAATACAAAGCAGAACGAATACCTATAAAGGTTGTGGCTAGAGTTTTGGTGACAATATTCAAAAAAATTAGTAATCCCTAGACAACATACAGATAACGAAGCAAAGGCTCTTAACACTGTGTGACTGTAGTGCCTCCCCTGCTTTGCAATAGTGGTCCAACAGTGGTCAAAACTCAAGAGTATCTATTATAGCTTCAATGGAGTCTATCTTTACACAAGATTACTCTTGGCAGAAATGTAGATAGAAGAGTAGTAAAGCTTTTATCACATGGGTGTCTTCAGAAGATATTCAGATAAGTGAAAACAAAGCTGGCTGTCGCTAAGCACGTTAATTCTATAATCTACTGACACTCTTATGAAGAATTTAAGCAATGGTTTATTCTAGCTCGTTAAGCCCCCACCGCTGAGTTAATCAGTGGAATTATAATAATAATATATATAAAGCCCTGTTTAGAGTGTATGTTTAGTAACTTTGACTGAGACAAACATGTACATTTAAAAGGATTGAATCGAAGTTAAATTTGTAACTTTACAAATAACAAAATGTAATAATCACTAAGTTTTAACAGTTGGAAAAATAATTTGAATATTTATGAAAACAAGTTTCATCACTTGGATGGGATTTAGCTGAATAAAGGAGGTCACTTTTGGCAGGGGATATTGTCACTTAGCTGCCAATGGTAGTTTCTTCTCCCGCTGGGTCAGTTCCTTTCACCCTGTTTTACCTCATATCTGGTCAAAGTTCAGGCGCCGCACGTTCCCAGAATCGTCAAAGGAGTAACGGCCTAAAAGTTGGTTTCTGCGTCTGTCTATTAAGACCCTTTTATGATGGCGTCTCACAAACCGTCAGTCCACTTCTACCTTCACTTGGTTCCAGAGATAATACTTTCTGCGGGTACCACCAATAACTGGTAACTAGAAATAGAAACGAAACGCTCTTCTGAGTATGGCATTTTTCATGACACATTTATGTGGCCCCCCTCTTCTATTCTACCCATCCTATGGTAATCCAGAATTTACCTCTCGAAAAAGTACTTAGAGAATTAAATTTAATCCCTCTTACTTACTTAGTCATTCCCTCTATCTACCGTGAGGCATTGTAGTAAGAGGTAAAATCCCTTTTTTCTGATTAAAACTTCCTAGATGTTAAATTTAAACTAAATAGCTTTAGCTTTACATTACATTTAAATGAAATAGTTAAACGTACAGATATAATTTCTTTTACATTTACAAATCTCCACATTACATGTTTGAAAAAGTGTTCACATTATAAATTTTACATTTACATGTCCCACTTCATTTGTTTCACATTTACGGAAAACGGAGTTTGAAACTTCTATTAATTTAAAATGAATATTTTCACATTAGACATTTTTACACTGGTTTTACAGCTTGAAAGCTTACATTAATTTTAAAGTGAATATGTTTATAGGGACATTTAAACTGCTTCAAAAATGTAATTATTATACTTAGAATGTAGATCATTTCTTTTGTTCTTTCCCTCCCTTCTACATAGGGAACCTAGAGCTACTTTATGCTGTTAGTTCTGTTTGCGAGACTATCAATAAAGCAATCACCAGCCCATGTTAGTGGTGGTTCATGAATCATCATTCTAGATACTGAGGTTGCCAGCCCCAAAGGACTTTGACATCCAATAGCGAGTTTTACACATTAAACTTCACATGGTAATATATACATATATATGTTAGTTCACAAGTTAGTAATAAAATATGAAATGTAAATCACAACTTACGCCAATCCTGGCTATAGACTTGTTTGCTCAGATGAATAAAAGAGACGAATTGTTCTCTTACACGCATCTGGGATGTCTTTAATTTTACAATAGGTGGCCCCTCTTACTCTGTGTTTCTTCAGTTTCCTCGTCCCGGTGTTCCTTATTAAAATGTAGAGATTTCCTGTGCTTCTGTAAGTCTTATCTGGTTCTCAAATAAAAGGTCTGTTTAACTAATAGGAATTATGAATATAGTTGTTACTGTTGTGTTTGGGGTGCTGTTTATTGGTGCTGCTGACTGGCACTGCTGACGATGATGTCAGAAATGTCGGGCTTACTAGTAGTGGCCGACAGTTTTTTTTATAATTGAGCGAATGTCTAGGGTTCGTTAGATTTGATTTTTAAGCATGATGATACCAACACAACAGTAATGCCGGGCCGAAGTCATAAGATGGACCAACTGGTAAGACAAGTAAGCTGGACCCATGTAGCACATCAATCACGGTTTATTGAAGACAGGAACATCGACATCATAGACAGTAGATCATCAAAGGTTATAATGGCAGGCATATGTACGTTGATACAAATAATCAATCTCGAATTCGACCGGACTCACTAACCGTCGTACTCTCAAGGACGACGGAAGCTCTGGAGTGCGGTGAAGCTGCGAGTAAGTTCTTGCATTCTTAGTTTTCATTACAAAGATTTGAATAATATGTTGGGTATCTTCCATGAAGACCCACTGTGTTACGATCCAGACAAAGCTCAGCAAGAATCTGGACACACTAGCGACACGCCATAACAAGACGTGCTGAAGCTCTACCAGATCTTGCCAAGGAAAAATAGAGTATCAATCATGATACATGAATGAGCCAGGTTTGGCTAATGCAAATGCTCCACACAGGGAGATACTATAATATGTATACTTCATTGAGTCTTCCCACGACTTAGGGGCTAAGACTTATATATTAATATTCGTCGAAGACGTCTGCCTTTAACAAAGGACTCTATGGATCTGCTCAAACATCATTGCTGTTTGGCAACAAATTGATCGCACCAAGTTGCGCTGTTTTGTTCAAATATAGTGCACGAAGGCACGCAAATAATTAAACATGTTATAACTTTAGATGTGCTCACAAGTGTGTCTATAAAAGACGACACCCGCATGTGAGGATCTCCAACAATTAACTCCCACGCAAAAAAGGATCATCTTCTCTTAACAATAGTCTTCACTCTGGCAAGGTCTGAGGTTGTCATTGATGAGCTTGAAATTCACAGTGAGTTAAAAACTGAGAAATGTCAGGGCTATATTTCCCCTCAATGTTGTTATGAATCTAATCAGAAAGATGCAATCATTTCAAACAGGTCAGGTGTGGCCACTTTCAAAATATTTCCTACATGTGTAGACTCATGTTGTCTAAAATGTAATAAATCCATGGTTACTTATAACCAAGTGATCAGAAGCGATTATATCACTCTTGTCTGCCCACATGTGTCACACAGACAGTAATCTCGTTATCTGTCGTATGAGTACGCAAACTCCTTGTCTTTAAGCCTTTAGTGCTGGCTGATGTGCGTGTTAGTATGCCTTGCCTATAACCACAAATTCTGGGTATCACTCATTGCAAATGTGATTATTTATAACTACAAGGTGATTTGATAAAATCAAATATCTGCTACTTAGCAGATAAATAAGGAAGACAGAAAGAAAAAAAAAGAACGCAAAGTGCGATAATTGACAGCACATAATAAAAATCAGTACCACAAGTGTACTGATACTGCCGGAGAGAACCAAAGATCGATAGAGGTTGTCCATTTCGTCACATACTGCCACTTCTGCATTTCCCTACTTCCGGAATTTCCTAATGGAGGTTTCTTATGATGTCATATGGAGAAAATCTACCCTTATAACCAAGTATACCAGGCCAGGAAGAAGACAACTGATAGAATAGTCTGACGCTCTCTCTTCCAAATCACTACAACCTCACAGTAGAAGGGGAACGACTAAGTAAGTAATAACCAAGTATCCCCCTCCTCCTGTGACACCTGTTTTTGTTCACTTCTGGTATGCTGTCGATCAGCTCTGGGTATGTTGTTCTCTGCCATGGTTGGAACATGCGAATCTCGTGTTATCACTACATAGTAAGATTAATTAAGATGATTAATTGCGAATGTTTCTAATTCAATTTTTTTTTATCTCGGGGAAATAACTTACTTTTTGTAGGATGCAGTATATTATTTAACTCTGAACAAGGAACCACCAGAGACACAATTGAATGTTCCTGAAGCTGAAAACGATCTAGATGTAAATACAGACATTCTACGAAAAGAAGAAATCATCACAGCAATCAAAGTGTTAAAGAACGGAAAAGCTCCTGGCCATGATAACTTAAATGCAGAGCTATTTAAGACAGACCCTGAGCTGGCAGCAGAAAACGGGGACAACACCATCAAAGGGGAACAAAGGAATAATTGTCAAATTGCCCAAGAAGGGAGATCTTGCAGACTGCAATAATTGGAGAGGAATCACTCTTCTCTCAGTTCCCAGCAAAATACTAGGCAGGATAATTATACAGAGAATTTCAAAAGCAGTAGACCACAAACTGAGGAAAGAACAAGCAGGATTTAGAAAGAACAGAAGATGTGTAGATCATATATTCACTCTCAGGAACATTATAGAGCAGTGCTCAGAATGGCAAAGACAGCTGTACATTAATTTCATTGATTTTGAAAAGGCTTTTGACAGCATACATAGGGACAGTTTATGGAAAATACTGAGGGCTTATGGAATTCCAAGCTGCATAGTGGCAATCATAAAAAGCCTATATGCCAACTTTATGTGTAGTGTTGGACAGAGCAACCTAACCTTTGAGGTGAAGACAGGAGTACGTCAGGGTTGCCCCTTATCAACCACTCTATTTTTAACAGTCATAGACTGGGTGATGCGTCAAACAACAGAGGGCAGTCCAAGAGGAATAAGATGGACTACATTTTCTACATTGGAAGATCTGGAATATGCAGATGACATTGCACTACTAGCACATTCACATCAACACATCCAGGAAAAAACGGATAGACTCAATAAGTTTAGCCAGCAGGTGGGCTTGAACATCAATTTAAAGAAGTCAGAGGTCATGACGCTCAATGTGAGCAGCCCTGAGCCCATATCAGTAAGGAATCAACAACTGGTACAGACAGACACCTTCACATACCTAGGATGCATAGTAACACCAGACGGCGGGGCAGGCAAAGACATCAACATCAGAATGAATAAGGCAAGAATAGCCTTTTTTAGCCTAAACAACATCTGGAAGTCCTCTCAATACAGCACAAGCACAAAATTAAGATTAGAACAGAGCTGTGTGCTTTCTGTGCTTCTCTATGATGCAAAATGCTGGAGAGTTACAGAGAAGGAAATGTCGAAATTGTCCTCTTTTCACACAACATGCCTAAGAAAAATTCACCGAATCTTTTGGCCGAATACCATCACCAACCAAGATCTCCTTACTCGGAGCAAGCAAGAGGACATGCACACCATCATAGCTGGCAGATGCTGGAGCTGGGTTGGCCATGTCCTCAGAAGAGACCCCGATGCCATCACAAGAACAGCTATGCTTTGGACCCCTGAAGGAAAACGAAAGAGAGGCCGACCAAAAACAACCTGGCGGAGGACCATAGAGGCTGAGATGCAAAGAATGAACCAGAGTTGGGGCACTGTACGAAGGATGGCCGCCGACCGAGCAAAGTGGAATCAATTTGTTGTTGCCCTACAAGACGCCACTAGGCGTGATGGCCACTGACTGCTTGACGGTCGGCGGCTAAGGATCAAAGAAGAAGAAGTATATTATTTAAGCTAAAATAATAAAACTTTCAGGTGTGCTTACAATTAGTTTATTTCTTTAAGGGACAAAGCAACAAGAACATACAATGTTCATAAATAATTACAGGATTTCAAATAAAATACACAATCTTAACCTGCAGTAATTATTATTTATACAGTACAAGTTTGTTGAAATGGGCTATTGTTTGCCATGGAGAAGGCAGCAGAGTTAAAAACTATTGGGTTTGTTTACAGGGAATTTATTTCTTTAAGGGGAGGAGCAACAGTGAAATGCTGCATTGTTAGGACTTGAAGCTTTTTGTGGAATCTGGTATGCTGTGGGATGAATGTTGCTGTAATTATTGATAGGGGCTGTTGTTAAACTGATAATAGAAAGTTAAAAAAAAAATTGTATTGAACCATGTTTTACTAAATAAAAATACACCACAAATAGAACATTTTGAGGTTACTTCTCTTCAGCCACAGTCACAAAAAAGGGGAAAAAAATGAGAAATATAAAAAAAAGGCTTCAGACTGAAAGTCTGTGTTGTCATTGTGCTGATCTGTTTGTTTACTGTTTCTTTTCAGACTTCAAGATCTGCTGATAGAAAGTTCCCATTCCTGACTGAAAAAATTAAACAAGAACCAAAGTGTGAAGTGAGCCTTACATTATAATTCACTGGATGAACATTTCATGTGATGTGAATGATGATTTATCCTTTCTTTCTAAAAGTTTAGGCCTTTGTGTGGGTCAGTATTTTTTTTCAGCACCCCTTTTTTGAAATGGAGCCATGTTAGGATAGAGATTAGTGCACTGGCTTCCTAACACCATATTCCCAAGATGCCTCAATGGGTGTGTAAACAGGATCCGTTACTTCTTTTTTTAACTTCTTTTTTTTATGGCATAGATTGGGGATTTGAGCTACAAATGTTCTGTCCATTTTAATGTTTAACATCTACACTTCTTCTATGTCTTGTGTCTTTAGTTGCCATCCTTACCTTCTTTCTTTGTTGTCCACCATCATTTTTTAGTGTTTAATTGGTGATGTTGTCTTTATTCTATGATCTTTGTCAACAGCCTTGGTGCTTCAGATTCTTGCAGTGTGAATTTTTGTCAACAATTCTTCATTCGCTACGTTGGATATTTTTTTCACTTAATTTTAAAGTTGGTTTTTCATAACTTTCCATTTTTTTTACTGTGCAGTTGCTTTACTGATTGTTTTGTATTTCAAGGCAGATCTGTTTTGTAGCTCTAGGGCAAGGGAAACAACTTTAGGTAACAACCTGAAAGTTACAGACTTTCAAAAACTATGTGCTTGTACAGAATAAAGGACTGAAATGATGTGACAAGATCACCAGTGTGGAACAAATGACATGAACCACGTTGGTCCCCGTGGATAAAGTTGTTAGAACCTCAGGCACTGGCATTAGGGCATGAATTGAGGAAACCACACATTTCAGTGAATCATCAGAGTGAGAGAGGTGGAGGGAGACCATAAAAACACATATTCCTAAACATTGAGAAAATCGGAAACAAGAGAAAGGGATATTTAAAGGGAAGAAACCAGATACAATCCTGGAAGAGATCTTGAATAAATGACTTATCCAACTTAGTCGTTCCCCTTCTACCGTGAGGTGTAGAGGTTTGGAAGAGAGAGCGCCAGACCATTCTATCAGCTGTCTTCTTCCTGGCCTGGTTCCATTCTAGTCCTCGGTCCTTCAAAGATTGTCTAATGTTGTCCTCCCAGCGCACTCTGGGTCGTGCTGGGGGTCTGGATCCCTGCCTATTTGTTTCCATTGCTTGTCGTGGTAGCCGATCTTCTCCCATTCTGCAGACATGGCCAAACCATCTCAGTTGGGACTGTTCTATTTGGGTCTGCAGCGGGTGGGATTTTAGGCCTTGACGTATCGTCTGGTTGCGGACCATGTCTCTTCTTGTTACTTCAACCACTTTCCTCAGATACCTCATTTCTGAGGTTTGGATCTGGCTTTTGTGGGTTGTAGTCATTGCCCACGACTCGCATCCATATGTCAATGCTTTTCGAGTGGCCAACTCTTCTTTGATGCCTCCCCTTTCGGTCTATAATAGCTCCGAGATATTTAAAGTGGTCGACCTGCTCCAGGACCTGTTCTCCCAACTTAATCTGATGTTTTCTTTCTTCTCGTGATATCACCATGGATTTTGTTTTAGAGCTGCTTATGACCATCCCTCTCTTCTCCAGCTCTTCCTTCCAGACTTGCAGGTTGGATTGGAGATGTGCCTCTGATTTAGCAATCAGGGCAACATCATCATGCAAATGCCAGCTCTGAAATATAGACCTGTCTCATCTTCCAGTACCCCACTGAATACTTTCTTGTTCTCTCTTTACATGCCTTGATGACATCGTCCATAAGGAGTATGAAGAGGTAAGGTGATAGGATATCACCTTGTCTTACACCAGTGGTGGTCCTGAACTCTTCTGACTTATGGTTTGCTGTCCTCACATAATTTCTGCAAGACTTGTAGAAGCTCTGTATAGCATGAATCAGAGGTGCTGGAATATTCTTCCTTGCCAAACAGTCCCAAAGTTTGCTCCAGGGGACCCTGTCAAACGCCTTTTCCAGATCTATGAAACAAAGATGGATCTCACTCTTATACTCAAGGGCCTTTTCACTCAGCTGTCTGAGTGTGAAGATTAGGTCTTGAGTACTTCGGTTTGCTCGGAATCCGCACTGGACCTCATCCAATTGTGGCTCAGCTAGGCGTCGGAGTCTCTCTGCTCTAGGATTCTAGAGTAGATTTTACCAGGGACACTGAGAAGGGATATGCCTCTATGGTTTCCACATTGTCGAAATTGTCACCCTTTTTGAAAATTGGTGGTTATTAATCCGATGGCAATCTCCCCAATCCTCCTTGGTATGGTCTTGTTGCACCATGCTGCCTGTAGGACCTTTAAGAGTAATAGGTCGCCTGATGCTCCCATGTACTTAACCATTTCTGGTGTTATACCATCATGCCCTGCTGCTTTGCCCATCTTGATTTTTCTCTAGTGCTGCCCTCAGTTCTTCCATCTTTATGTCATCTTCACCATCATTGGTTTTCTCTTCTGTGTGCTAGTGGTTATCATTTTCTGATGCTTTTCACCATGCTCACCATCCAGGAGTTCTGAGAAATATTCTTTCCATCTTTCCATTACTTCCTTCGGGGCAGTAAGCAATTTGCCTTGCTTGTCCTTTATAAATTTGAGAGGGCATTGTTTTTCCTTCCTCATGTTCTTTAGGGTCTTATAGAACAATTTCTGGTTTTCTTGTGCATCTTTTTTTCTAGCTTTTCTCCAAATTCTTCCCAGGACTTCTGTTTTGCTGCTAGCACTTTGTTCTTTGCTTCTGTTCTGAGTGTCACATATTCTCTATATTTTTTTCCATTTGTCCTGTTGTGTTTTTTAGCTCCTAAGTATTGTTTCCATGCCATTTTCTTCTCTCTTATTTTCTCTTTGACTTCCTCTGTCCACCAAGGTGTCCTCTTTCATCTCTGGTTCCCAAGTCGGACTTCACCGCATGCTTCTGCAGCAGCTGTCTTTATAGAATATCCTTGAAAATTTTCCAGAGGGTTTCCAAGTCATCAGGTCGTTCTTCTGTGTTGCTCACTGCTGTAGCAATAAGCCCCTGATATCTGGTCTTAATTCTGGCTCTCTCAGCTTGTAGGTCCTAATGCTCATTTCTCCTGCTCGTTTACTTGGTTTCTTGCGTGATGGATTGGCCTAAGGGCATGTTCTCCTAGGCTGAGCAACTCTTTTTCCCCCTTGTTATTGTTTCGTTTGATTTGTCTTAATGCAGGTAGTGATCACTTCCGAAACTCTCTGGATCCCCCCTCCAGACTCCTTGCATCTCGGACATATCTGAATGACGCTTCTATCCGAACAGAATGGCATAGTCGAGTCACTGACTTCCTCATAATCTTGGTTGGTTAACATCTAGTCGCAATATGCCAATCGGTATGCGCTTAATTGGATGCACAGTCCCCACTATATACAGGCACGTATGTGTGCTTACTATGTGGGAACCCCCCCCCCCCCCCCCCCCCCCCCCCGATTCCCCCCCCCTGATATATCAATTACCCCCCCCCCCCCCCCCCCCCCACCCCCCCCCCCCCCCCCCCCCCCCCCCCGAGGATCTAAGGTAGTTTGTATGATCTGCATTCCATTGTTACAATGCGAGAGTGGATCACTACTCAACGCTGACCATATCATACTGAGAAGTATCTTAATGACCAAATATCGACCCCTTTAGATATCTCACTCACTAAATGAGCTGTATGGTTCAAGTTTCTCAGACACACTGTGCATTAGGGAAATCTCCAGAGCATGGGATAATTATTCAATCTATGCATGTTCATGCGCACTGTCTTTGTGAAGGCAGCTCGAAGAATTCCTCACTTGCGCCTTGCACTCTCTCAATCCTCATTTGGCCCAATACACTTATTGACCAGGTTGACTATGGTTTCTCCCTTCTTTTACGTTTTACAACCATAATGGCTCGCGAGACAAAACTTCATCCCTAGATACTATCTTTTGATTTTGACTAGGCCTCAATGACAACCCACGCCCCTTTAGCTCTTTCAGATATGGGTATCACCACTGCTAGAGCAACATGTTAGCCATCAGTGATCCATCGACGCCTTCGTCCGTTTTTCTTCTTCGTTTTTTCCTGTATAGTAGCCAGGATTTCTCGTTTTTGCTTTCCTCCAATGCATCTTCCACCCAGGCTCCCTCTTCCTGTCCCATTTATAGCTTCTGGTTGCTTCCAAGTTTCCATAAGGCTACGTCCGATTAGTCAGTAGTACCGTTCCATGTTCGTGCGCCTATAAGAATCAAGTCCTGCTTTTCTCTCTTGTGATAGCTAGTAATCATAGTTTCTAAAGACAAACAGTGTGATTTGGCCTGTTGTTTGCTCTTTGCCAATGGCTGCGAGAGGGCTTCTGCCCCCTCCGTAAGCGGTCACTTCCATGGAATGGCCGAACTCCTCGCTTTTTCATTGCCTGCGTGCTTGGGACCTGGCAATGGCTGGAGTATTTCTTGAAATAAATGACCCAAATAGGTGAGACAAAAAAGCAGTGGATACGTTGCAATTTTATTCTGCATTCCTTTGCTGCTCCATTGTAGGTAAGATGAGAGGGATAATAGAATAATGAAATTTGCTGTATCTTCTTTATGCGATGAGCATATTCTACCTATGTGATACCAGTTGTTTTATGTACCGTCATATACTTATAATAGCAGCTGCAGTCTTTATCCTTTTCGCATCCTGATATTTATCTTGCCCTGAGGTAAGCTAATGTTTTAGCTACAATGAATAGATTTACAATTCACGTTTAATATGAGTATTGAGTTATACACTATGCATGGATGGCCATAAGGAGTGCATTTCGCCCCTCCATCTGAGGTGTGGGGAAAAGTCACAACTTGGTGCGATCGGCCAATCATCTGTTTATCTTAAAAACAAGTTGAACACAAAAATAAGCAAACAGCGAAAAAAACCTGATGATCAGCTAACGGCGACGAACTGGAGTATGGACTACGACTTACGGAACATGGACACACCAAGAACCTATAAATTGTCGAATGGAAATCATAGTATAGACGGTGGATGGAACGGAAATAGAGGAAAGCCAAATTTAGAAATCCTTGAAGCTTTAACAGAAACAAAGAGAAAACAGGACAAGGACGTTATGGATCTGCTGAAGCGAAACGTTTGCTTCTATACAGTCTGGTGTTCCCCTCACCTCTGCATAGAAGCTCACTAGTAAAGGTACGGGCGTGGGTTGATACTGTGGCCCAAAACCAAATTGGGATAGTATCAAAAAGATTGGCAGAAGTTTGTCTCGGAAACAGGTCAATTGTATCTAGGTCCTAAACTAAAATTGGAGAAACCCTTAGTCATACTTTGTCACTTGTGTTATTGTTTGCCCACTACATGAAGCGATTGAGCTGAGCAGAGATCAAGGAGGCAATTTCTTCTGAGCTTAGTTTACAAAGTACAGCTGGCATATGACTAGCCCTAGATATAAGATATATATCTATGACAACTCATAGATTTTCATATATCCATAAGTGTAGAGAATATAGACCATGCTATAGAGGCGTATATTATTTAATCATAAGATATAGTGGAGATAGAACTGTTCTCCTATTTATATGCGCGGACGATGGAAAGTGCAATTACTCCTTAGATTCTTGCCCACACTGAGCCAGATTCTGATCTTTACAAAACAGCAAAGTTCCCCCTTAAGCGCATTCATGTATACCACTAGACTTGTGAACTAACAAGGAGATGAGAAGTCAGTGATCGAATATGCCTTATAGATTAGGAGGAGCTCATTCAACGTATATGTCCAGGATGCTTAGAGTCTGGAGGGGGCACAGAGGATTTGGGAAAGTAGTCATGACCTTGCCCAATCAATCAAGGAAAGAACAACTGTAAGAGTTGCTCAGCCAGGAAAATTCCTAACATCAAGCCAAAGAAACTAAGTAAAGGAACAGGAGAAATGAGCAATAAAGACTATACAAGCCTGACGAGAGCCAAGAAATTAAGACAGATATCAGGAGCTTACCTGATACAGCCAAGTGAGAACACAAAGAAAACAACATGATGACCCCCCTTTGGAAAAACAAAAAAAAAACCCCTCTTGGCTTTTAAAATTTCAAGGACCATCCCAAGACATAAAGAACAGCTGCCTTGCCAAAGGCCCAGAATTGGTGGAGGGGGTGGGAAAAAGTCCCCGATCATTTGGAAACCAGGAGCTAACAGAGGAAGAGGACACCTTGGTGTTGGAAACAGAGGAAAAGTTCCCCCCAAGAAAGAAAAATAAGAGAGCAGAAAAAGAAGATGGCAAAATGGAAAAAACAATACCTACTTTTTTATCTGTAGGAGCTAAAAAACCCAAAACAACAGAAGACAAATGGACAGAAAAATATAGAGAAAAAAATACATGGTTGGGATTACTCCCCTGAAACAGAAGTTGGAGACCGCCAACAAAAACAAAGGTGCGTGAGCAAGCACAAACAGAAGTTCCTGGCCTAAACGAAAAAATTTTTGGCCTCAAATAAAAGGCTAGAAAATTTGAGATGCTATCCAAAATATAGAAACCAGATTTGAATTTGGATTGGCTCGAAGCCCATCCTGCTAATGTACAACCCCTAAAGAAGTTTGATGAAGTGAAAGTCGAACCAGAGGACTGCCAATTTGCCTGAGCTGACCCTAAAATTTTTTAATAAAGCGAAACAAGCCGAAATCAGCAAGTTATTTACCCTGATATGGCGATGGGAACTTCACCTAGTCTATGTACAAGGAAAGTAATAGGAAAACTTCATGTAAATAATCACGTCTCCCAAGTTAGAACTTCCATGAAACCTGGAAAAATAAACGTTCGCCTCAAGTCCCCATAGCAAGCGTACATAAGAAAAAAAAACCAAATGATTTTGGACGCAAAGAACTAGATCTGAACAATAAAAAACAGGAAAGTCTACTGAAAAAGAATTATGCCAAACCGTGAAAGAAAAATCCAGGATGTGGCATAAGCATGCAGGGCAATTATTGGGTTAAAACAAGAAATGTTTACATACCAAAAAATGGGTTTCACTAAAGTAACATGAGGTAGTCAATCAGGGGCCAACCCTTTTACTCCCTCCTATAAAGGGGTTCCCCCTAAGGACCCAGCCAGTCCCCCCGTTTGGGATCAAACTGCCCCAAAACAAAGGGACCCCTGAAACCATAAAAAGGGATATTGGGAGAATTGCAAAGCTGCTAGGGATTGAAACCCAGCCAATTTTTTTTTAGCATCATGAATTTTCAACCCAACTGTGGTGCTAAGAAGACCCCCCCCAAATTTTTTTTCATAGATTGATGAACTGAAGACAGCAACTGAGAGAAACAATAGCCCCAAAAATATTCCCCCCCCCAGTTTTTCCTACCAGTGGCCCTTGATGGGTATAAATCTTACTCCCCCCCCCCCCTTAAAAGTAACATCCCCCCCCCCCCTAGCAGGCAAGCCTATTACTCTTAGGGGTCCCCCCCGATGGCCCTAGTCTTTGAGCAACTGCCCAACCTTTGGGAATATTGATACCAAAAAGATTCCCAAGATTGCCGATAAGAACACCAAGCAAAACTTCTTGAAAGTTAAACTCCAAAAGAACCCTACTCCCTTCAACAACACCAGAACCCAGCTTGAGTTGGAATAAAAAGGCCCCCTAATGAAGTTAATTAAGATTGGGGACAACGACACCCCCCCCCCATTCACTTTTGGAGTTTTTCATTAGAGTTTTTAATTCCCCCCCTGGAAAAGTCCGTAGTCCCTGGAGCAAAACTACTCTTGGAAAAACCTAGAGCTATTGGCCCCAGTACTGCAAAACATTCCCAAAGCAACTGATTTACCCCCAAAAATAGCTTGGATTTAGGTCCAGAGTGGATTTCTACAAAATCCCCCCCACCCCTCCTTGCAGAACCTAATTTTCATAATCAGAAAAGCTAAAAAACGCGAGCAAAAACCCCCTTAAGTAGGTCAAGAGTGAAGATCACTAGGTCCTTTGTTTCAATGAAAAGCTGGACCAAAAGGCATTGTAAGACAGGCGTCCCCTGGAGGATAATACCCTGTCAACCCTCCCAATCTTTTTTTCCAGACTCGCCGCCCCATCAAGGAACATTCCAGCACCTCTGATTTCATGTCTGATAGGGCAGAGACTTCTCTCAAGAGGTCTTGCAAGAAATTATATGTCGAGGACAGGCAAACTCACATAAGTTCAGAAGAGTTTTTTCAGTGACCCACCCACTGGTGTTTAAGACAAGGTGATATCCTGTCACCTTATCTTTTTCATACTCCTCATGGACGATATGTCATCAAGGCATTTAATGAGAGAACACCCCCTTGGAAAGTATTCAGTGGGGTACTGTATGGAAGTATTGAAGAGGATCCAGGTCTATGTAATTTCAGAGCTGGCATTTGCTTGATGATGTTTGCCACTGATTAGCTAAATCAGAGCCCTACATCTCCAATCCAACCCTGCAAGTCCCTGGAAGGAAGAGAGTCACGGGAGAGTCAAGAGATAGGGATGTGACACCCCCATTAAAGCATTTAAGCGTTTACAGCTCCCTGAAAACAAAAATCCATATGGTGATATTCACGATGAGAAGAAAGAAGATTAAGGAACTGGGAGTGAAGAACAGGTCACTGGAGCAGGTCGACCACTTTAAATACCCGGAGCTTATTAATAGACCTGGAAAAGCGGAGGCATTCAAAGAAGAATTGGCCACCTACGAAAAGTGAGCAGCTAGCTGGGAGACTTTTTCAGGCCATAATAAATCGAGGAATTCCTCAGCATAGGAGAGAGAGGTTGGTAAGAAAACGAAGATGGCAATGTTATAGCAGCTCCATCCTACAGTGTCCCGAGTCTTGACGTCATTGGATATGCCAGAGTCCTTATGGGCCACAATGACTACAACCCACAAAAAGCCAGATTACACAAACTCTTCAGAAAATGAGTGTATCTGATGAGAAGGTGGTTGAAATAGTAACAAGAAGAGACTATGTGTCCACAACCTAGACGATATTGTCAAGGCTCTAAAACACCCAACCCCCTGCCAGACCCAAGATGAACAGTCCCAAACTAAGATGGTTCGCCATGTTCTGATTGAATAGGCAAACGAGATTCGGCTACACAGCAAGCATGCCGAAACTAAGAGCCCAAAGAGCATCACAGACCTCCCAGGTCAACCCCAAAGTCTGCTGAGGTAGGACAACATTAGACAAATCACTTGGAAGGAGCTGAGGACTAGACTGGAACCAAGCCAGCGAGGAAGACAGCGATAAGAATACGTATATAGTGCACTCTCCACTTACAAACCTCTACACCTCACGACTACGGATGAAGGGGAACACGATATCTAAGTAAGTAAGTTTTTACACAACATTTTATCTTTTCCACCCAGCTAATTATATGTGAAGCTTTTGCCATGATTGCACAAATGCACTACAACGATTTTGTTTTGAATTTCTTTTAAATTACTCGATAGCACATTAAAAAACTGACCCACCACTATTATATATATCCATGATGACCATGAGAAGCTGGAAAAAAAAAAGCTGTGGAAAATGTGATTTTCCAGTGTTTGTTCAGAATGGTAGAGAGCGATATGGGATGATGCGAATGGAAAGGGATATCTAGTATAGTGCATGATCCTCAACCCACGAGGGTTTGTGTACAGACTAACATGAAAGACAAATGAAAAAAATTTTGTTTACACATAGCAACACGAATCCCCAACAGCTTAGATCGACCCTGAACAATAGTGTGTACGCGTTGTAGGCAGTATAACTCGGTATAAAAAAGGGTCCTGTTGCAGACAAAACAACCCAGGTACATGTGCTTTGAAATGCCACACGCAACTAATCCTGAAAACGACCGCGCAACGCGCCATTGGGTATGAGTTGCAGAGACCGCGATATGAGCTCCTTGCGCGACGCAGGCATTGTGCCATAGCAGGATGAATGTGCCCATCCACATGAGCACTATTTGGAGTACTGTCCCATTCTTGAAATGACGTTACGGAGACACCTACTGAGCAGTGCCCGGGATAGGACATCGGGGGAGTATCCTTGTGGCCAACCACGATCGTTACTTACCCCCTTTCACCCTAAGATCATCATATAGTGGCTGATGTCAAAACCTAAGGAATCGTTTTCTCATCCCGGCAAAGTCAAAAACGCGAAAAAGCAATAGTGAGGGTAGATGTGGGCCAAGATCTCAACGAAATTGACAGTCCCCATTATGAACGACTCAGATGATACAGGCCTTACTGACACAGACGACCTTATGGATTGCCGTGCCAACACTTGACTCACAAAGACATTTGTCTCAGCCAGTGCTCTGCAATGAGTCAGAACAGCAACAATGTCCATTGGATCGGACTAGACATGAAGTGGTAAGTGCCAGTCCCTTTATTCCACAGATCAAGAGCAGATTCAACATATCCTTTTGCTGATGCGACGGAAAGGCGGATTATTGGCGACGGTGTGGAAGAGGCTACTTTGCCAGCATTGCCTGCTGTTTCGATCAGCACCGTTAACCAATTTGGATACAAATCGGTGGCACCATGTATATCACATTTTGGGGAAGGAATTCAGTTTTCATCACTCATGCTTTGCCATGGCTTCAACGTCTTCCCTGTGGAAATGTTAAATGCAGTTAACATATTCGAGATGTAGGTTCTAGGATGCATTGGTTGCTCCTGGCGATTCTCACAACACTAATGGGGGTCTTGTGATTCGCTCGTGAGAGCCTACACGCAGCTTGTCCACCCAAACAGGATCACGCATGTGTGCGCTACACATACCCGCATGCATTATGCCAGCAGCATATATACAAGCAGCAGGCAGCAACCATTGTGACGATTTGAATTTGGCCTGCCCTAAGGTCACCCAGACAAGTGCCCCCTATAAAGAACATATGTTGTAACGACCGTATGGTAGACGCTAGCGATAGTCTACATGCCAAAGGTTACTTTCTCTCAGTCATAATCATCCATCATCTTCGGGAAGCTTGCCCATAACACATGAATGGGACCTTGATTCCCCCGGAATTTCCTTCAGAAGTACTTGTTGCGTTTCCATTGCGGCCTAAGCAAGCCGCCTGCCAAGCTATGTTTATGCAAGCACACAGTGGATCATACCTAGGATACTAAGAGAGATAGTGTGATGTGAAAGAATTTTTTCTATGGGGATGTTGTATTTTGGTTCGGTATTTCTCACCTTGCCCTGCACAGAATGCAATGAAATTTCATAAACAATCGAATCTGTAAACAATTAATGGACCAGCATGGATAATTCATTTAGGAAAATGAATAAAGTGAATTACCAATATGATAATACTTGGCTAAACACTTATATTTACATTTCCACACTCTTATGTTCCTGGATTATACAGTGGTAGAGTGGCGTCAGTTTTGTTTAATGTAGCTTCATCCCTTAATTGTTTATCCTTCAATCACACTAAATAATATATGATTTTACAACAAAGAAACATCGGTTTTATTTATTAATTGCACATGTATAACACTGACTAACAAAAAAAAATCTCTTTTTTTTCTTTTTCCTCTAACATTTCTATAGTTTTTCTGCGTCAATTTTAATTTGCGCTGTATTTAACAATCTGCACAACCGTTTGTTCTCATATCAGGTCGGGATCTATAGAAATACGCAATCTGAACGTTTTTTAACAACGCATACAGTATTACCACACATCATTCGTACAAGAAGTATATAACAAGTTCATGTAGGCTTGAATTTCTTTGCAGTCGACTTGTCGTCGATGTGAATGGCATGATGGTACATCGCGATGAAGCATCTCCAACAATAACTCAGGCAAGGATGGTCACACCTTCACGTCCTTGATAACGTCTGACTCCATTACGGTCGATATCTTGATTGGAATAATTCCTCCATGTTCATCAGCTGACCTTCCGCCAAGTGTTGTCAGGTGAACAAATGTTAAGATGGAATCGAGCAAATGGATTTTGAGGGACAGTTCGTTACAACGCCCATAATTATTGTATGCATCTACCTGCAGCCTGCTTAACAATATGCAACATATGTCGACGAGACTTTGTGATTTATTCCAGCGAAATGTTATCGACGATACGATTTTCGAAGTGCACATCCATAGCGCCGATAGATAGTTCACTACCATGTAAACACAAAGTCTCTACGAATTGTTTGGTCACTGACAATAACTTTCCTAATCATGAGGTGCCGTCCTACAAATATGATTACCATTCCCTTTATCTTTGCATCGACTAACGCTTGCGGAAACTTGAAACTTTTCTCAGATGATAAGTAGAAAGCTTTGCATCGTTATATATCTACATCATCTAAGTCGCAGTGTTACAAAACGTTCCTTCATGAGCCCCAACTTTATATGTAACAGTGGTTAAAAATGAAGGCTGTCTTTGTTAACTAATGGCAATCCGCGAATTTACATCAACATTTATGCCCCGCGAAGGCTGCATACCCTCGATACCCGGATAGGCCACACCTTTCTTGCCTTCAATGTTCCTGTCTGTTGGCGGCTGTCCAACATCACATCGGAAGCAGCAAACAAAATTCTAGTACACAACCCTAGTCTGGCATATGCCCGTGAGAATTGCAACAATGACCTTTACGGTCCCACTCCACACAAACCTCCGCACTCATTGGTAGTCCATAAGTACTTTATTTTTTCCAAACAATAATAAAAACGCGTTAGCCATATTTGTATAGCTCATACAGTTGTCATTTTCTATTCGTATGAACAGAGCTAGTAGGCGACTGGAAGATTCGATGATCCTCTCCGAAAAAAAAATTTCACTTGTTATGCACAATAACACGGCCTTTTAGACTAGTCCTTGGAACCACGAGTTATCCGAATGAATCCCCCTAATAGAAACGATAATCGCCATTTCAGTTGGACTATGTGCTCATGCACCACCCCGTTTACACTTCTTGCTGCAATAGCAAATGGCTCAATCATCACATCTCAAAGTAAGTATTGAACAAGTTCTCTTGTGCTTCTATTGACGAAATTCTTACGATAATCGGTAGTATTTGGGCGACACTAAAGACATCTCCATTCTTTGAGT
Organism: Oreohelix idahoensis; assembly: GCA_024509875.1. Lineage (NCBI taxonomy): Eukaryota > Metazoa > Mollusca > Gastropoda > Stylommatophora > Oreohelicidae > Oreohelix > Oreohelix idahoensis. Next base: position 40,272 of record JAMPIV010022164.1, on the reverse strand, counting down.
CGCGAACTACGAGTAATAGAGCTCCGCCTTTGTCACCCTCCGTTGCGGCTAAGAGCGAGATCACGGATTAGATCTGAAAGTTCTGAATGGTTAATTAAGTGAACACCATCATGCTCACCAGGTTATGTAATATGTATGTCACGAATTTCGTTTCTAAAGCAGGTAAACTATATCACTTTCCCATGATGGTTCATTACGTCTCACCGAAACCGGATACTCTCTTGTTCTGGTCGCCGTAACTTGCGATCGGACACGCTGACTTTGGATCACTGCATCATAGCACCGGTTTCCGCAAACCGATTCAATAATTTGACGATAAAACCACAGACTTTCTAGTTTTAAAAGTGAAACCATGGATATCTATGTCCCACCCTCTAGCAGAGTAACAATCAGTCTCCGTGTGATTTGTATGTTCACTAAAGCAGCGCCATATTACTGGCACCCACATAAAATGCGCATCGACTTATGCTTCGGCTGATTTTCGTAACCAACCCTGCCAATGTATCGAACAAACGCGATATTTTGAGCTTACCAAGATTTTTTTGCCATCATCAAACATTTCGAATCGAACATAAAGTTCTTGTTTGTTGTCTTTAGTAATGGTAGTAAAGTTTTTGCTGGTCAACAAGATTTCGGTAAATTATCCGCCCACGTAACAGAACTAGATCAGCCGTAATTTCTATCACACTTTATGAAAGCCAATATTATTGCACACTCAGAATTATTTTTCAAAATACAGTAACTAATTCGTAAAATCGCGCAGTAAAAAATATGTCATGCATACTTTTACTGTATTAAAAATGTAGACATTATGTTGCTTTTTATTTAATTTTTAACTAAGTTATATAGATTAAAAATGTACACGGACCGCCAAATAACGGTTTTTCCCAAAATAAAAATTTATAACAATATCATCTTAGAACCCGAGTGTAGAGATAAACTTCGATTTCAGGCACTTGGAAAATCAGCGCAAGAAACTGCATCTCTAAGAAAACACTTTATTCTTATATAAGACAAAGGAAACAATTCTTGTTTTGTCCACAGTAGTAATTGTTTGACAGAAGCAGGTTTCTAGAAACTGTTTTTGGAAATGCCGCCAATTTTTTCATAGATTGGCAACAATTCTCTTTAAAGTTACAATAATGAAAAATAAAAAGATAATATAATGACAACCATATTCCACATACATAATTTAGAATAACTTTCAATTTTCGTATAATGCACTCTGTTTGCGATGATAATTTCTGCGCACTTCGTTTTATCTTCAATATCTATATTAAATTAAAACGCCAGGGCAACAACTGATTGAAATTTATATAGTCCCACTATTAATCTGGGTAAAAAAAGCATTTGTCCCTTCCTTCTCGCGTTCGGTATCGAATGCAGTTAAGTTTGAGCTGTCTGTGGGTCAATTTTTGGCGCTGGACCTGCGCCATGACCTTGTCTTGCTTAGACCTCTTGGTCGATCGGTTTCCGCACACCACTAGAGGGGGGAGCGATTTGAAGGGCGAAAGAGATGCCTCGTTGAAAAAGGGAACTCCGCTATTTTTAGATCTGTCAGGGATGTGTAGTCCTCTTAATGGATATTTCGTTTATTCGAGATACTATCTCTAGTGTATTTGCACATGCGCCGAGGAGGCAGAGGCATAATATTTCTGTGTATTTCTCGGAAGGCAAGGTGTAAATTGAACATTTTCATTAACTCTATATCGATTTTGCGGTCGTGAAACGATTTCGTCGGTTCTCTTATAGCCTGTCTTCGAAAGTCGTCGTCGTCTATTAACATGCATCTGACTCATCATTGTAATGCTGTCTACCGTCTATTGCATGTATTGAATGTTGCTGTGATAATGACTGTTTGATGTGCCTACATATTCGCGTAACCATTTTGTCACTGACCATCCATCATCATATGGCATCACGCATCATTTGGTGGCCATAAGCTGGTTTGATTCTGGTACCAGCAAACACGGGGTCCCTTACCCACTTCATTTTCAACAAGAATTCATCAGCATCCTTCAAGAAATTAACATTCTTCAATACAGTCAACATCTTCAAAATTTTCAAAGTACTCGGCGTTGCCCGGTAAAAGTCAAAATTTCAACTTTTTGACGGAAACAAGAATTTGACAGTACCCGGCGTTGTTACATGTTGCCGGATAACTCGGACTGCTGTTATCTTTTACGCAAGTCAAGCAAGTTGCTGCTGTCAAGGTTCCAGTGCTGTCGTTTTTGTGAAGGTCAAGTGCCGGTTGAAACGGGTTGTTTTCTGAAGAAGGCCAAGTACCGATTTCCATCAACTTACTTTTGGATTAGAAGGTCAAGTGCCGAAACAACTCAACACACAGTATTTCAGAAGCTCTTGTACCATCGTGTTAGCAGTGGAAGCAGTTCAGATGTGCCATCATCGTTGGAGCTTCGCTCTTTAGGACGTTGATTGACATCCGTTTTTTCTGCTGTTCTACGATTGGAAGCCTATAAGTTAAGTGGCCTGTTTGTATGTAAACTGTGCCCTTATACTTCTGCTGAGTCTTCTGTGTATCATCTCATTCTATATGTTATATGTTTATATGTTATTTGTATATTTATATGTTTATATTTCAGCGGGTTCTCGGTTGGGTGGTGTCTCCGTTAGATTATGCCACGTCATAGAGGTCGTCTATTGTGAGCGTTTTCTGTAGGGTTTGCAAATTTCCGATACTGGAATTTGCTAAGCGACTTCTGTTGCTATTTATGTTAGCTGTGATGACATGTTTTAATATTGTTTTCGTTATTATTTCGCATTCTTTAGTTTTGTTTTGATTTGTTTGTATTTGTTAGCCTACTCTTGTCTATAATTTAGTTTCATACAACATTTTTGTTTATCCACTGTGGTGTCATGTATTTTGTTTAATTCTATCGCAGATATCGTCACATTTTTTGTGATATTTCATTAATTTCTGCTTTATTTTTAGTTGATTTCTGCGAAAGTTTTTGTATTGTTGCTGATCTTTGTTATTGTTTACATTGTTATTGTTTACATTGTTTGTATTGTTTACATTTTCAATGTTTACATTCTGCATGTGTTTACATAGTCATTGTTTACAGTTATAGTAATTAGTTAATGGGCTATGCTAATGCACTGTTACTACTACACTGATGATAAATGAATGATGAATAGTGTCGTGCACTATTGAATGAGAAGTGCACTTATGATCAAGAATTGATTGTTGATATTTCATATACAAGTTCTTTGATTGGAGACTTGTTTCCCACAGAGACTGGGATAATATAAGGTGATGTGAATATACCAGTGCTTAATTAAGACTTGTTACACTTAGGTTTGAAATAAATTAGTTAATTATTTCAGGTTTTGGACTCATATGTTAGACAACATGTCTACATTTGAGCACTTTATTGAGCAGGGTAAATTGCTTGGGAAGACTGGTGATAAGTTAGAAGAATTTGCAACTGCTCGATATGATAAAGCAATGGAAGCTGAACAAAAGAAACTGCATATGGAAGCTGAACAAAAGAAACTGCAGATGCAGGTGGATGAAAAAAGATTCCAAATGGAAATGGAAAAAACAAAAAAGGGAATCAGAAGCTGAGGAAAGAAAACTCCAGCTACAGCTAGAAGCTGAAAAAAGACTTCAAAAAGAGGCTGAGAATAAAAGACTTGAAAAAAAAGACTTGAAAAAGAGGCTGAAAATAAAAGACTTGAAAAAGAAGCTGAAAATGAAAGACTTCAAAAAGAGGCTCAAATGAAAAGACTTCAAAAAAGAGGCTTACAGAGAGAGAGAGTCTGATGAGAGGAAAGAGAAAGCAAAAATGGAACATGAAGAAAGGGTCTTAGCTTTAGAGTTGGAAAAATTGAAATTGACGAGCATGAGTAATGGTAATGATTCAAACAAGGGTTCATCTTCTGGTAAGGCTAATAATGATACTTTTAAGATTAAGTTACCAACATTTAGTCCTTCCAGTGATGACATAATGTTCTATCTGGACAGATTTGAACAAGCATGTACAGCTCATAACATAGACAAAGCAAAATATGTTTATCAGTTATCAGGGATACTGACAGGTAAAGCTCTAAGTATATTAAATATGGTGGATGAACCTGACAAGAACAATTATGAGGTTGTCAGGGCCGCTTTGTTAAAGAAATATCAGCTTAACGAAGACGGCTATCGTCTACAATTTAAAAACATGTTACCTGAAAATGGAGTTGAATTCTCCGAGTTTATTGCAAGAATACGCATTACTTTCTCACGATGGGTTGAACTATCTAAGACGGAAAAAACTTATGAAGGACTTATGGACTTAATACTTAGAGACAAAGTCATGTCGTCTGTCAATGAGTCTTTCCTTGCTTTCCTTCATGAACGTAAACCTAAAACAATAAAAGAAATGGAAGATTTCTGTTGCCAATACGTAACTGCGCACCCACACATAACCATGGGTAACTCTAAGGTGAAAGAAGGTTTACCAGTTGCTTCGGCAGCTCCGTATGGTCAAAACTTTGCTCGTAGATTCCAACAAAATTTTGATAGAAAGAGTAGCGGTAATTTCTGTCAAAATCATGGAAATCAATTTCATGGTGATTCTTCTTCGAAGAATTGGAGACAACCTGATAGTACTCGTTACTATCACCCTAATAATTATAAGCATTTCAAAAGAGGATATGGTAATAGAGGTTATTCCTGCCGAAGACCTCAAAACCAAACAAATAGATGTTCGCATCAATGTGAACATGATAGTAATCGTGGAAACTGGAATTCGAACCAGGATAACAATTACAATAGAGACAATAATAACTGCAGAGATAATAATAACTTTGATAACTTCAGAGGTAATAATAGTCGGGGTAGATCTCAACACAAAAAAAAAAGAGATATCAGCAGGCTAATGCTGTACAACAGGAAACTGAGGGAGCCTGTAATCATGTTGTTGATAGTAAAAACTTTGACGCTGTCACTGGTTCTGCTTTTGACTTTGAGAGAGCAAACAAATGCCCCCAATGCAGTACTTTATTCGAACCGGGTACCATAACTACTTTGAGTTGTGGTCACCCACTTCCCGCTCTTCCTGCTGCTGTTGCGCATGACGGGAGGGGTTCTTTAATTCTACATAAGGGTCTTGTTAATGATACTCCGGTCTCACTACTTTTCGATTCCGGATGCACCACTATTGGTGTTAGACAATCGCTTGTAGATCCATCTTGTGCTACAGGAAGGGTTATTAAATGTGTCACATTTGGCGGCACTCTAGAAAAATATCCTACTGCTGTAATTCGCATTGCCACTCCTTTCTTTACTGGAGATGTGCATGCTTGTCTCTTACCTAATCCTATTGCGGACCTTATTATTGGTCGTATTCACGGAGTTAGGGAGTGTACCCCACAGCAGATTGCTGCTTGGGAAGATAATAACATGCAAGCTACAAATGCAGTAGTTACAAGAGCACAAGCTCTACAAACACCCGAAACTTCACTGAATAGTGATAATGAAGTTGATAGCCAAGATAGTCACTTAGTAATCACTCGTGACTCTTTCATAAAATTGCAAGAAGAAGATCCTTCTTTAAAAAAATTCTTCGTTCTTGCGAAGAAAGGTGATCCGAATCAGGATACAAATAGAAAATCTTGGATTGCAATGAGAAACGGCGTACTTGTACGTATGGTACAAGATTCGACTACGTCGGCACATTCGCAAATTCTTGTTCCCAAGAGCATGAGAGTCCAAATATTACAACATGCTCATGACTCGCAATGTGCTGGACATATGGGTTTTGCCCGTACGAAGTCGAGAGTCCTTGCGGCTTTCTTTTGGCCTTTTGTCAATAAGGACATTCGTATTTACTGCCGATCATGCAAGGTATGTCAGGAGGTCAAATCTAGAGGACCACGACATGCTGCGCCTATCCAGGCTGCTGAATTCCTATTCGGCCGTTTCAGAAAATGGCCATAGATATTATTGGCCCTTTTAAGGTCAAGTCGGCCAGAGGACATCAGTTTATCCTTACATGTGTCGATATGTGCACACGTTGGCCAGAGGCTATTCCTCTTAAGAGCATATCTACTACAGATATCGCAGATGCTCTTTGGTTGATATTTTCTCGCTTGGGGTTCCCCAGAGAAATATTGTCAGACCATGGCACTCAACTCATATCTGACACTATGTCACAGGTAATGTCTACCTTACATATTGAACGATCTCTCAGTAGTATCTACCATCCTATGTCTAATGGGTTAGTTGAGCGTCTGAATAGAACGCTCAAGACTTTGCTTGGTAAGATAACTGAAGATCATCCTCAAGATTGGGACAGGGTTTTACCCGCGGCTCTCTTTGCCTATAGAGAAGTCCCTAATGAACACACAGGATTTTCTCCCTTCGAACTTGTCTTTGGCGCGCGTCCACGCGGCCCTATGTCTTTATTACACGATCTCATCACTGCCGATGATATTAGCGATGAAACTCAATCCTCATATGAGTATGTCATTGCTCTTAGACAAAAGATCATTGAGGCATGTAAGCTAGCAACTGCTTCATCAGAAATTGCTAAAGAGAAGGCAAGGCAGTTTGCTAACAAGAATAGATGTCTACGACAACTTTGTCCAGGTGACAAAGCATTCGTCCTACTCCCCAGTAGGGAAAATAGACTTCTTATTGCATGGAAAGGTCCGTATGCAATAGTCTCTCGGATTTCCGATGTTGACTATGTGGTCGATATTGATGGAAAGCATAAAACTTTCCACATAAACATGCTTTCGGAATTTCACGAACGTCCGGACTATTTGCTGCCTATTTTCCAGGCAACGGATGATGCTCCTGCACCTCACGGTCATTATTCATCCCTGTCTGTCATTCAGGATGAGGAAGCTACCTTCTCTGATGTCAACCTTCCCCTTCCAGTGGTTCCATTACATTCCACGGAATCTTGGAAAAACGTTTCTGTTTCTCCTAATCTTTCTGGTGACGAACATCGACGAGACTTGTCGATGTTACAAACATTTCAGGATGTTCTCACTGACATTCCTGGACACACAGATGTCATAGAACATGACATAATTCTTACCGACAATAATCCAATTAGGGTTAGGCCGTATCCTATTCCTATACACTTTCAGTCGCAAGTGGAAAAGGAATTGGATGAAATGATTCAATTAAATATAATTGAACCATCGACTTCACCATATTCTTCTTCCATGGTTATTGTCCGGAAGAAGGATAAGAACATACGAATTTGCGTTGATTATCGCAAATTGAATCAGGTCACAAAGTTCGACGCTGAACCGATGCCTTTGTTAGAAGATCTACTGATTAGACTTTCTAATTCTAGATTCTTCACTAAACTTGACTTGTCTAAAGGTTATTGGCAAGTGCCTTTAGCAGAGCATGCCAAACCTCTCTTACTGCTTTTTCTACACCTAGGGGTCTATTTCAATGGAATGTTATGCCTTTTGGTCTCATGAACGCCCCTGCCACTTTCGTTCGCATGATGCGTCGAATTCTGTCACATCGTTCGGATGTCATCGCATACTTAGATGACATCTGTCTCTTCAGTGATACCTGGGAGATCACTATTTAGGGTTATATGACTTACTGTCCACTCTACGTGAGAATAATTTGACAGCAAAACCTTCTAAAGCTTTTGTTGGTTTTGGTGAAATCTCTTTCCTGGGTCATCGTGTTGGTCATGGTCTCTTGAAGACAGAAGACCACAATACTTCCAAAATACTGAACATCTCTGTTCCTAAAACGAAGAAACAAGTTAGGAGTCTCTTAGGTTTAATTCAATTTTATGGGAGATTTATTCCAAATTTATCTTCGATCATGGCACCTCTATCAACATTGTTGAAGAAAGGTTCGCCTAATCTGGTCCGTTGGTCTGAAGAATGCCAATCTTCACTAGACCAAATCAAGAATATATTTTCTTCTCCTCCCCCATCTTAAGATTACCTACTCTTGATAGGACTTTTGTTCTTCGGAGTGATGCTTCATCCACTGGGATTGGAGCAGCACTGATGCAAGAATATGCAAATACTCTGCATCCTGTTATGTACATTTCTAGAAAACTAAATGCGGCAGAGAGGAACTACTCGGTTTTAGACCGTGAGTTTGTTAGCGATGGTTTGGTCAATTCTAAAGCTACAAAGATTCCTCCTGGGCGCACATTTCATTCTAGAGACTGATCAGAAAGCTCTTACAGCTATTCAGACTAAGAATTTGAAGAGTTCGAGATCCACTCGATATGCTATAGCTCTTCAACCTTTTCACTTCACGGTACGAGCTATCCGTGGTGCGGATAATGTGATGGCTGACATTTTGTCTAGATGCCCACATGACTCCAACTAATACTTCTGTCCTATATTTCCATATATATTACAGAGTCATAACACACCTATATTTCTACAATAGATTAGCACATCTGTACTTACTTTATATGTACACACTATCGTGCTTTGTTGTCATCTTCTTCTTCTGTTCGTTTTTTAAGATGATAGAGGAGGACTGAGTAGTTAATATAAGGGCCGTTAGTTTACTAAACAGCCACAATTATTAATAATGTATTGTACCTTATGAAGCATATTAGTTATTAATTAGCATTATATTGCTTGTACTTTCTCAGAATGTCATTGTTGAGCTGAGGACTTACCTTACTAGTATCAAGCATGACGAGTTCTAGATTGTGTACTTACCCTCGGAATACCAGAGCATATGTCCTGGAAAGAATGTACTATTTAAATTTTCCTATCAGATTTGTACATCCATTTTTAAAGACAATATTAGAGTACGCACTCACAAGGGCACCATACAAGTGACTGCTTGGAAATTTATAGTCACTTTTCTCGGTAAGCATTTGTCTTCTCGCGTTGGTATCGAATGCAGTTAAGTTTGAGCCGTGGTCATTTTGCGCTGGACTGCGCCGTCTATGAACTTGTCTTGGCTTCTTAGGCTTCGTGGTCGAATCGGTGTTCCGCCACCACCACTAGCGATGTGAGGTGGAGCACCCGTGAGCGATTTGTGAATGGCTCGAGAGAATCGAGAGTGCCTCACGGGGGGTTGTTGAAAGAGTGTGGGCATCTCACGCTTATTTTTTGTTCTGTACCAAGGGTTGTCTTGTGATCTGTGTAGTCCTCTTTAATGGATATCTCTGTTTTTATTCGAGATAGATAATACCTCTAGTGTATTTGCCACATGTCGGGAGGACAAGGGTGTTTGGATAGTATTTCTGGTGTTCTGTGATTTCCATGGGAAAGACAAGGTTAAATTGACTACACGCATTTTCATTTAACCCCCCCCCCCTATCGATTTTTTTGTCGTGAACGATTTCTGATTCATACGCGATCTTGTTTGCACTGTCTGCGAAAGTCGTCAGTCGTCACGAAGACTGTTTTTTCGCCCTAGCTCACATTGTCGACCGCTGCTATTGTGCTGCCATCGGTTGATTGCATTGGTACCAAGGGACCATTAGTCGCGGGGTTGCAGTACTTTGTTTTAAATGATTACGTAGGTGTTTGGATAAAACCGTTTATATCGGATAGGGTGTAGGATACCGGAAAATTGTGTACCGGTTAATTTTTGAGGACCATGATTATTTAGACTTCGGCTCAGGACGTGTCTGTCTTAGCTCTGAAGTCAAGATACTAAGAGCTGAGATGTGAAGCGGGGTGCAGATCGGCTCGATATATCTTGGTTATCTCCTGGCTGTTTTATAGAAATAGGGTGGTAGTTTTTCACCTGACTACATTTACAGCACTCTATGAAATATAAACATTGCATCTGAACTCATCCCTATTGTAAATGCCGATGTCTACCGTCTATTAGCTGTATTGAATGTTGACTGTGATAATCGGGACTGGATTTGATGTGCCCTAACATATTCGACGTATCCATTTTGTCCACTGTTTTTTCTGGCGGTCCACCATAAATATGAAGAAAAACTGTTCCAAAGGGTCTGTTTCAAGACATCATTGACTTTATCACGTCGTGAGATGTTACTGACGTCCTATGTGGATTGCCCTGTTATTTTTGTTATTCGCCCATGAACATTGATTTTGACGACTGAAACACATCTTGCCACACTACACAAAACCAGACACCTTTGCGAGGGATACCATCCAATTCATCATACTGGCATCACGCATCAATAGTTCACATATGTTTCTTTCCAGTTACATGTGATAATAGAAACAATTATTCACTTGTCTAGCCTTACATAGTGATATAAGAGCAGGAATCAGATTTAGATAGTAAGTTTTCATTTCTGTTGTTTCTATAATGTATAATATCTCAGTATATATAGTTATCATCATTACTTTTAGATCTGTTGTGTGGAGTAGTTCAAGCTCTTTGCCTCTTTACTACTGACTCGGTGAGTTGTTTCATTGCTGCTGTTCTAATGTGACTAAGATAATGGCACTGTTGACTATTTCATTGTAAGCCTGTATTGATAGTAACTCTCCATAACTTCTAAAAGTCTGAGGGAACAATTCTGTTCAATTTGTATTTTGTTGTGTTTTTTAGTTATGCTTTTGGTTTCGAGTGCTGTGCGTTCATATTTGAATATTCTACATTGCCTGTCTGAGAACAATCTACCTAAACATTGAATTAATGGCAACTGAAGAAGATATTTTTTCTATAGACTAGCTACTTAGTGAAGAAGGGACACTGTTTGCCCGATGCATTTAAATTAGAAGGTGATTGAGGGGGACTGATTTTATAGTTCAGAACTAAATGAGCTACTTTGTCACAGTTAATCGTAGTATTTGAAGTGATCACTACCTGCTTACAATCAAAAAGAACAACTGAAAAAGTTGCACAGCATAGGAAACTTGGCCCAACATCATGCACAGAAAACAACAGTAAACGAAAGGCGAGGGAAATGAGCATTAAAAACCTACAAGCTGAGAGAGCTAAGAAATTTAAGACAAAAAAATCAGGGCTTAGCATATTGCTACAGCGGTGAGAAACACAGGAACAACCCAATCCCTGGAAACCCTCTGGCTTATAATTCAAGGACATCATAAAGACAGCACTGCTGCAGAAGCATGTTGGTGATGATAGTCCCTGACACAACGGGAACAAGAGAAAGAGGGACACCTTGGTGGGACAGAGGAGAGAAGTCCAAAGAGAAAATATATTTGAGAGAAAAGAAAATGGCATGGAAAAATAATACTTAAGAGCCTATACACACAGCAAGGACAAACTAGAGAAAACTATAAGAGAAATATGTTGACCACACAGAACAGAGAGCAAAGACACAAGGTTCTAGCAGCAAAACAGAAAGTCCTGGGAACGAATTTGGAGAAAAACTAGAAAAAGATGCGCAAGAAAAACCAATAAAATTAGTTCTATAAGCCGATCCTAAAGAAACATGAGGAAGGAAAAAACGATGGCCCTCTCAAAATTTATAAAGGACAAGCAAGGGCAAATGCTTACTGCCCCAAAGGAAGTAAATGGAAAGATGGCGAACAAGAGATATTTTCTCAGGAACTCCTTGGCATGGTGAGCAAGGTCAAGGCATCAGAAATGATAAACCACTAGCACAGATGAGAAAAACCAATGTGTGGCTGAAGATTGACATAAAGATGGAAGAACTATGAAGGCAACAACTCTGCTGAGGTGAAAATACAAGATGGGCTCAAAGCAGCAGCAGGGCCAGTGATGGATATAACACCAGAAAATGGTTCAAGGGTAAGCATACATGGGGAGCATCAGGTGTGAGCCTATTACTCTTAAGTGATCCCTAACTGTCCCCGTGGTTGCAACAAATGGCCATACAAAAGGTTGGGAGACTGCCATCCCATAACACCGAATTTTCAAAAACAAGGGGCTAAACAATCGACAATGTGGAAACCCACAGATACGGCATATCCCTTCTCAGTGTCCTCTGGTAAAATCTACTCTAGAATCCTAGAGCAGAGGACTCGACGCCTAGCTAAGCCCCAATTGGAATGAAGTCAGTGCAGATTCCGAGCAAACCGAAGTACTCAAGACCTAATTCTTTCACACTCAGACAGCTAAGGGAAGAGGCCCTTTTGAGTAATAAGAGCTGAGATCCATCTTTGTTTCATAGATCTGGAAAAGGCATTTTTGACAGGGTCCCCCTGGGAGCAAACTTTGGGGGACTGTTTGGCAAGGAAGAACATTCCAGCACCTCTGATTCATGCTATACATAGCTACAGAGCTTCTACTAATTCTGTGAGCAGAAATATATGTCAGAGGACAGCAAACTATAAGTCACAGATAGAGTTATTTTTCTCAGGACCACCACTGGTGAAAGACAAGTGATGATCATCCTGTCACCTTATCTTTTCATTAAAATCCTCATGGATGAATCATGTCAATCAAGGCATGTAAGGATAGAGAACAAGAAATGTAATATTCCAGTGGTCGAGGTACTCTCTCCCTCTAGACTGAGACAGACCGGATTTGTTATTTCAGAGCTGGCATTTTGCTAGATGATGTTGCCCTGATTGCTAAAAACTCACGAGGCACATCTTCCAATCCAACTTGCAAGTCTGGAAGGAAGAGGCAGGAGAAGAGAGGGATGGTCATATGCAAGCTAAGCCTCTAAAACAAAATCCATGGTGATATCACGAGAAGAAAGAGTACTATCCAGATTAAATTTAATCTAGAGAACAGGTCTCTGGAAGCAGATTCGACCACCAATCTTTTCTTCCAAAATACCTCGGAGCTATTATAGACCCTAAAAGGGGAGGCATCAGAATAGAGTTTGGCCACTCAAAAAGCAGCAGCTGTGGAGGACTTTTTTTTCAGGGCCATAAATTTGAGGATTCCTCAGGCAAGAAAGAGGTTGTAAAGAGAAATAAGAAGAAGTAGGGCTGTGTACCCTTCGCAGTCTTTGACATATGGAATGCGAGTCATGGGCAATGACCAAACAACCCACAAAAGCCAGATATCCAAACCCTCAGAAAATGAGTATCTGAGGAAAGGTATAGGCTGAAGTAACAAGAAGAGACATGATCCGCACCAGACGAATACATCAAGGCCTAACAATTCCACCCCCTGCAGACCCAAGTAGAACAGTCCCAACCTATGAGATGGTTTTGGCCCTTGTCTGCAGAATGGCGAGAGAAGATCGGCTACCACGACAAGCATCGGAAAAAATAAAGAGCCAGGTGTGTCCCAGACCCCAGGACGACCCAAGAGTCCGCTGTTTTTTTTTTTCGGACTTTTTAGTTTTTTCGACATCTTTGAAGGATACTGAGAAGGACTAGAATGGGAACCAGGCCAGGGGGGCGGGGGGGGAGGAAGACAGCCGATACAAATAAACAAAAACCTTGGCGCTCTAACTCTTATTCCAAACCTCTACACCTTCACGTGTTGTGTAGTAAGCGAGGAATTTACTATTTTTAGTACATTAAAAAGTTGCTTTAGTGTATTGGATATAGATTGTTTCATGTGGCTGCGTGATAATTACGTTTTAGATTCGTGACTAACTTGTCGTTCTCTGTATAATATTTTTTCTGAAATTTAATTTCTCACCCAACTTTGGCTTTTTAGCGCTCGTTTATTTTATAATATTCATGTTTGTTTAGATTTATTAGTTTTTAAAAAATGCATGCATTTGGATTGATGCTGTTAAAATGGGAACACTCACTTTGCATATCACTTATGATTATTCTGTCCTTTTTATGAATTGTAGAGCGAACATTAAGATAAATAGTCCATGGTTATCTTTGGTAGAGTAGGACTCGTGTGGGAGCAAAGAATAGTAACACTGTCCCCCTGCCAAGCATGTCGTAGAAGGCGACTAAGGAGGGTTGGGCATGGGGCCGGTTACCCCATCCTGTAAAAAAAAAATTTAAAACCACAAGTCAAATAAAGAAAATAAAACACAGCCATCCAAGACAGGGGAAGGTCCTCTCGCGGGGAGGCGTATGATGCAACACAGAGAAAGCCGAAAGGAGTCTGTGTTGCTGACTAACCTTCTTTTTTCTAGGAGAACTTCCAGATTTGGCACCTGGAATGTTCGGACATTGAACGAACAAGGGAAAGTGGCACAAGTAGCAGCAGAAATGAGGGAATACAAAATCGAGGTTCGGGGAATGTGTGAAACAAAGTGGAAGGGGGTAGACAGGAAGAAACTCATCACAGGTGAATTGGTGCTGTCCTCAGGACACGAAGACGAAAGTTCACACCACAGTGAAGGGGTAGCTCTTATGTTATCTAAAGAAGCACAGAAAGCACTCATTGAATGGGAAGCTGTGGGACCCAGAATAATAACAGCTATTTTCAAAACAGCTAAAAAGAAAATTCATGTCAATGTCATCCAATGTTATGCACCAACTAATGACAAAGAAGAGTCTGTGAAAGAAGCATTTTATACTAAACTACAGGAAATTATGGATAAAGTAAAAAGAAGAGACATCACAATTTTGATGGGTGACATGAATGCAAAGATAGGTACAGTCAATACTGGATTTGAAGAAGTCATGGGAAAACATGGGCTAGGAGTAATGAATGAAAATGGAGAACTATTCGCAAACTTCTGTGCTTCAAATCAACTGGCTATAGGAGGAAGCATGTTTCCACATAAGAGAATACACAAGGCAACATGGATATCACCAGACCATAGAACAGAAAATCAGATCGATCATATATGCATAAAGAAGAAGTTTAGATCATCATTGCAGGATGTAAAGGTATATAGAGGAGCAGATGTGGCATCAGATCACCATCTTCTGATAGCCAAGGTAAAAATGAAACTCAAGAGATATGCAACAATGCAAAATTATAGACAACAGTTTAATGTAGGACAGCTAAGAAATCAAGAAACAAGAGACAAATTTGCGGTCACAGTATCCAACAAATTCCAAGTGCTCCAACAGTTGGAAGATGTAGAGAATACAGAAGACTATTGGCAGCAGGTCAAAACGGTATGGAAGGAGACATGTGAAGAAATACTGGGGAAAAGGGAAAGACAACAAAAAGCATGGATAACAACAGAAACCATCAATAAGATAAAAGATAGAAAAAACAAGAAAGCAGAGTTAAACACAAGCAAAACCAGAAGTTCCAAAGCCAAGGCTCAAGAAGTGTACACAGAAGCAAACAAAGAAGTAAAAAGAAGTATCAAAAGAGACAAGAGGAAGTAGATTGAGGAGTTGGCAAGAGAGGCAGAAGATGCTGCAGCCAAAGGAAATATGAGAGAACTGTATAGCAGCACAAAGAAGCTAACAGGGAAATACAAGCAAACAAGTTGCCTCATAAAAGATAAGAATGGGAAACTGCTCAGCAATATACAAGAGCAAATGAAGAGGTGGACAGAATATTTTGGGGACCTTCTCAATAGACCAGCTCCACAAAACCCGCCGGACATCCAGCCAGCAGAAGAAGAGCTACAAATTAACGGTGAAAGACCAACGAAGGAAGAAATAAAGAAAGCCATAAAGCTTCTAAGAGATGGAAAAGCGTCTGGACCTGATAGCATTCCAGCAGAGGCCATCAAAGCAGATATCGACACGGCTACAGAGATGTTATATAAATTACTTGGTAAAGTCTGGGAAAAAGAAGAGATACCAGCAGAATGGAAGGAAGGATATCTGGTTAAGTTGCCTAAGAAGGGAAATCTACAAGAGTGCACAAATTATAGAGGAATAATGTTACTATCAGTGCCAGGAAAGGTATTGAACAGGATTATCCTTGAGAGATTAAGGAGTCCATAGACAAGAAATTGAGAGATGAACAAGCAGGTTTTCGACAAAACAGATCATGTACAGACCAGATAGCCACTTTGAGAATAATAGTTGAACAAAGTCTGGAATGGAATTCACCACTATACATCGGATTTGTGGACTACGAAAAAGCATTTGACAGTGTGGACAGAGAATCACTTTGGAAATTGATGAGGCATTATGGAGTTCCCCTGAAAATCATTAATTTAATAAAGAAAACCTATGAAGACATGACGTGCAGAGTTCTTCATGAAGGACAGCTTACAGAACCCTTTGGGATAAGAACAGGAGTGCGACAGGGATGCCTCTTGTCTCCATTTCTTTTCTTGCTGGCAATAGATTGGGTTATGAGATCATCGACAACACACAACAGAAATGGAATCCAGTGGACTCTGACTAAGCAGTTGGATGATCTGGATTTTGCTGATGATTTGGCTCTCCTGATCCCATATACCGTAATCAGATGCAGAGACAAAATGAATATAAGGTAGAGGACGGTAGAGGACCATATCTTTGAGGCAGAGGCAGAGGGATAATATGATTGAAAAAGAGCGAGAGGATTAAGAGGGGCTTAACAGACAAGAGGGATCTATTCAAAAAAAATAAAGGAGAAATTAGGCAAAAGGAAGCAGTAGAGGAGCCTTTTTTTCCATTTACGCAATGGACGAAAAGAGGAATAGGCAAGAGGATGCGGAGAGATATTCTCAAGAGGGGATGGAAAAATATGGACGCTTCCAAGGATGCAAACTCGAAGGAATTAATAGGGAGAGGTCATAAAGAGGAGCTCTTTCAACTTTCATTGAGAAATATTGGGATGATCAAGAGAAATACGCGTTCCATACACGAATCCTTAATGCAATCTTCAACTGGAGCAGGGTGAGGGGGGGGGGGGGGGTATGGAAAACATGGGAGAAGGCGAAAAAAAAAAAACATAAAAAACCAAAAAGGACCCATCCAAAACAAACCAAAAAAGCTTACCCAAAGGACTTTCATTAAAAATGGACAGTGCTGTATAGCTTGCGTAGATACAATAGGAGAGGTTATAAAAAAAAAATGGGTCAGTTGGGACAATGGTTACACAATTTGTTGGGGAAAAAACTGCTGATGGGGACAAAAGGAAAAAAAATTTGGGGGACAAGTTGGGGGCAAGTGGGAAAACAAAAGGGGAGGATGGGAGGGGGATAGAAATGGGGAGGATGAGCGGTGGCATTGGGAACTACACACTTGAGGGAAGGCACTGTTGTTGAATTAGGCATTTAACAAAGGCAAGTGCCTATGTTTCTGAGTAAGCCCACACAGGGGCAAGGATGAGGCGAAGAGGGGAAGGGGTGACCCAATGAAGATTAATACATGGGAAGAAAGGGGGGAGAGTTCGTGAATATACAGGAGGGTGGGAAAAGAAAAAAAAAAAAAAAAAATGAATGAGGAGGAAAACATGGAAAAAATAGAACTTCTGTAAGGATTTGGATGGGGCAGTGGGGATCTAGGGAAAGGATCCTTGGGGGCATTGTTGTTTGGTTTGAAGGGGGGGGCCTCCTATGCCTCCTTTGGGATGTGCGAATGGGCTTATGAAAATTCGAAGCTCTGTAGTATTCCTTCTGACCCCTACATGTCTTATCTTAGTGTCATATATGTCAAAGAATTTATCTCATCAATACAATCATCAATACAGACATACATGAATTTGCTTCAGAAAGCTCTTTCCCCCAAGTAATGGACAATCCCTAAACAGCAATATATTAGAACAAACAACTGCACAAACTGGAGATAAGAGCTCATGGTTCTCTTGAATGCGATAGGACAAGCATGGAGCAAACAAGGGGATCTAGCAGTGGGAGAATTTGTTCATTAAACAGTATCTAAGATATTAGAGGTACGAACATGCTCGTAATTTGACATATAACGATGTCACAGTTGAAATTGTATAATAATAATACATTTGCATACAAATTCTCTCTAGCTGCTCAATGTACATTCCCCCCAGGAAAAAAAAAAAAAACGAAAGCGTGAAATGATACCTCTCACCGCTGGCGGGATTGCACTGGAATGAGCCCCAATTCACTCTGCTTTCTTT
The DNA here is from genome assembly GCA_024509875.1 of Oreohelix idahoensis. Taxonomy (NCBI): domain Eukaryota; kingdom Metazoa; phylum Mollusca; class Gastropoda; order Stylommatophora; family Oreohelicidae; genus Oreohelix; species Oreohelix idahoensis. Next base: position 22,514 of record JAMPIV010022164.1, on the reverse strand, counting down.
TAATTTTGACGTCATTAAGCAATAGTAACGTTGCACTGTTTAAGCCGTGTGCGCCCCTGTGCATCTGATTTCAACAAGCAGGCATTTCTGTAGGAGTTGCCTATCCTTTAGTCCCATGACTAGACCCGTTCCCAGCCTGCCTGCAAATGGCAAGGACAACAGGTGTGTCGTGTTTGTATGTGTCTTGTCCTTTGTACTTAGCGGTCCCTAACCATAACTCCTTTGACCTGTATGGCGTTTCGGGAGATCCTGATTGGGTAGCATAATGCTACCACCGGCCCATAGATCCTTTGGGGTCATGGAAATACACAAGACTCTTCTACTTCGCACCTATGGTGGAGTTTTTCGGATAGAGTCAGACGACGGTGTTGATGTACTGTATTCACAGAAGAAGCAGAAGGATTCAACTTATCATTTAGCTGACGGCCGTCATCGGTTTAGAAGATTACAATGTGCATAGAAGAGCGCTAAGCAGACTGCTGTGTACGTCTAGAAACAACCAATTTGAGCGATGGTAGTGTTCAAAATTTGATTGGTGCGATTCAATTTTCACCATCGACTTGCTCCTTCACAATCTTCATGGCAATGTCAGTGTAGCTGACTCACTATAGGGATGAAAGTTCTGGATGCATTGGGGTTGTAACTGCGTTTACAGCACATCCAGACTTAGCAACTCCCTCAGCATAACAGATGACACGTGGGAGCACACTGCCTTGCATTACTCATCAATATCTACAGTCAGCAGAACATTTATGAAGATGATTGGCCTGTCCATCATCAATACCTGAGCCCCCCCACAGAACATCAAGTGGGACTGAGCTTGGCATGCAAGGGGTCATATAGGCCATAAGGGACTCCCAGCAAATCTTCAACAGCTGGGAAGATGCTCTCCGTGTGCAGTGCGGACTTGTATTTCTCCAGAATTTTCATGGCCTAGAGGCTTGTTCGTTACTTTTCGTGTGTTGCTGCTAAGCTTGTTTGACGAGGCCAACACAGTGACCATAGAGGGTTATATATTGGAGGTTTGTTTGGATTTTGGCACTTTAATCTTTCTTAAATCATTGGACAGTTTATGATTTTGTTTTTTAGTTCATTTTAAGTTTCACCCTTGTTGCGATTTTGATGATATATAATTTACTCAAAAATCCAATTGTACACATTTACTGACCAGCATAGGACGGGCAATAAAGTTGGGGTGGTGGAGTAGAATAATGTAACATATCAATTTCAATTAATGCATCAAGCCCACGTTGATACTTGGTCTGTTTTTAAATTGTGACCTCCAGTTTATATAAGATCCAACAGATCCTCCTCAAAATCCTCTACATGATAATAAACTGTTAAAGACATTTGTTTTTTAAAACACAACTTATCAATCATAAGCAAACAATATGCCTAACTAGAGTTTGGCAGTGAAGGCACTATTAAATGCGTTTGGCATGTGGATTGTCAATAACATCAACTTTAACCTCTCAATGCTCCTTGTGCAAATAAGTATACCAGCTTGTTTAGTTGTCTTTCTCTCTGTACCCAGTAACCTAATCTTTTATGCTCAGCTTGCTTAGTTTTCTAATTCTCTCAACCAATCAGTTCTGTCCTCATTTCCTATCACGTGGTTGATTTACCTACATGATGATTTGCGAGTTGAAAAATTACGTTAAGATTTTGTACACCTCATGAGACCATGTTTATAAACAAACAGAATTCAATCTCACTTAAAATTTCTGGCTTCACAGTACAGGTGACTCAAGGATCACAGATATCACTGATAGCTGATAAGTTAGCACTCTCTCAAAGCTTCAGGATTAATGTGACAAGCCCAAATTTTGTATTAGTGGCATAAAAGATTATTCATATATAACATGGCACATGAGTCCGACCACATTGTTGTGATGCAATTTTAAGAATGTGAATTCGTGTGCTGGTAAACTTATCGGCAGGAAGATATAACCATGAGAACGTTACATTCCCTGTAGAATGCTTTACTGTCTCTTTGTTTTGGTAAGCAAATGAGACAGCAGGTATTTTTTGCTAGTTTGTGTCAGGTTGTCTATGTCATAAGGTCCAGCTGCCTTGTGTACGTCGTAGTTTACTAAGAAGAAAAGCGCACAGGACCCACCAGTTTTTTGGTTTACACCAATGATTTTCAATCCCCATGTGAATCAGCTACTTTATGAATTAATTAGATGTCGATATTTATTTCGTAATGAGAATTCTCCATTTTTGAGAGAAAATAAATCTAACAAGTGACAAGGAATCTATTGCTATGTGAGAATGCATATAATAAGTACACAAGTACCAATAAAGAATCCACCACATAGGTCATTTTTTAGTTTCCTGATAGAACATATATAGAATAGTGCAGAAATACCATTTATTGCTCCATGATTATGAAAAGTAAACAACCCTCCACGAGTAATAGATGAATGAACAGCATAATTCATAAAATGAAAACTATGTTTTTTTTCTATTAATTTCGTAAGCATGGACAGAAAAACCGAGGATTTGTAGTCCTTTAATATTTTTGCTATCTCAGAAGAGTATACCATCATTGAGCAGTCAAATCTAAGCCAATTTTTTTTTATATAAGGGCTCGGGCACCCAGTCCATTTACTATACCTAGAGGATTAGAAGCGACAAAGGACAAATACAAACAATAAAAATGACCAGACTCACCCAGACTTTTAGCCTTTTCCGATCCCCTAGGTTACAAGTTTTTTTCACTCTGTTTTCCTCTACTTGTGCCCAGGTAATGAAGTTGTAAAATGTCTTTGTTCAGTTTGCATTGTGTATCTCCATCCATATAGGTGGTGTTTGAATGGAGTGGAGGGTCTTTGGTAGTGGTTGTCAAGCATTCCAGTGCGGCGTGGTGATCTACAGTTTTTCTTTTCCTGTCATGTACATTAAAGGCATGCCCAGTATGGTTAAAACATCTCCTCGATATTTCTATAATATTAGTCTACACATAAATTCTAGACCGTCGCCTATGATCATGTGACCAATTTAAACTAAAAATGATCGATTTTTCTGCGATGTGGACAATCCATTCATAATAGGTTGCCTCTTGAAAATTCAAATTTTGTTATGAGTTGAAAAAAAAAACCCAGTTATTTTTTAAAAGAAATCTAGCAAACACCTCTTGGTAAATTCATTCAATTCAGCTTCCATATACCCTCACACTCCCAAAGGAGCCATTATGGCCTTCAACAAACATTATGCATAAGTCCTCCTGTCACGTGCCGCATCATCTCACGTTCTTTCCACATTTTTCTTCATCATTTTCACCTCTGTTTCCAGTCTCTCTTCTCCAATGTCCTTCTTGGTCTAACTCTCGCCTCTCCTTAGCCCTGGGGGTCTACAGAACAAGGTTTGACCTTGTGAATCTGCTTATCAAAAACAGGTTTCCCTCATGTTTGGCTGTGTTCCTATCTCCATCTTCAAATCATCTTTTTCTCATCTCTTGTTCTCACAACTGGCCAGCTTGCATCTAAGTTCTTGTCCTCAGTTCCACCCCCTCATTGAGTTATAACCTTGTCAATACCATTTCTTCTTACCTTTCATATCGTTCGCCTTCAGACTGTCCACATTTATGACTATTAATAAAGCAGTAGTTCATCTCAGGGTTCCCGACATCAACCAAACAGTTTTTTGGTTTGACAGAAGTGGGTCGTTGCCATATGCTAACTCGCGTTCAATTACTGGTACGTTTGGGCAGCAGTTCAGCAGGATGTGGTTATTGACCGTCATTCGGGGCTTGGATACCGCAGGTGCAGGAGATCTGGTCTGGCCCCAATTTTGTATTTGTTATACCATTTTTAATCCCTTCTATTTCTTACGCCAAGCACCCAATTTATGAATAGTGCTGCCTAGCTGTTATGCAGTTGTTGCTGAAAACACAAGAATTGCAGCGAGTCCGAGTGTTAAAGTACTGATTATGGTATAACCCCATCAAATCTCGACGGCACAAGATGTAACCTCGCCAGATGTAAACCAGGGATCGTATTTTTTGTGTATTACCCAACAGGTACAGTACACGTTTTACCAGATGTATAGATGTAATAAGACTGTTTTGTATCGTGTTGGAAGTGGTCGCTGTGTGTGGGCGTGTCGTTGATCACCTGGGACCATGTTCCAGTGTTGCCGAGTGTATTTAAAGGTGCACCAGCGTGAGGCGCTTCCATGGGTTGTAGATGCAGACAACTCAACACACAAAAAAACAAGCCATACATGCTGGTACAGAGAGCTTAATACTCGTTGCTAGGATGTGGGACAAAGAGTGAAGGGTGTTTAGGTGTGTAGAAACACGCAGATCATGAACACTGAAGTTTCGTATAGCGCCTCTTATTCAGCCTACCACAACCACTTCAAAAAAAAAAAAAACGTCCACCACACTTGTAAAAGTTCATAGGATGTGGCTAATGCAGACTGACTTTTTCAATTCAACATTTTATTACAAGCCAACAGTACGCTGGACAGACGACCACAGTTCAATAGCACAACGGGATCATGTGACATTTCATGTGTGTGGTAATGAACAATGTCATATCTCAGCATCCAATAATCTTGCAGATAGCTCATGTGTAAGAGTGCCTAGTATAAGCTGGCTTTGACATAGTATACCGCTCTCTTCTTTACTGTAGCACTCAAGTAGCCCAATGACTAAAACCCCGGTCAGGTAGTCGTTTTAACGCAAAATATGTCCGCACAATAATGGCGGATCACAGGTTGATCAAGTAATTCAATTAGTCTCATGAACTTGGATAACCAAGAGTTCAAGACTTCATCGTGCTCTTCACATGCCAGGACACTTCTCCTTCTGCCTCAAAGATGGCCGGGCCGTAATGACGGGCCCCGGCTATCTAATACAACTGTGCTATCACTACTTATGGAGCAAGGGTTATATATCATCCATGCCGTCAAATTAAATATATCGCCCAACATGCGCATCTCTTATACCAATATCTTTCCACTGGGCTTCTGCTAATATAGTTAGCACTAATTGCTCTAGCTTGGCTCCAACGAGACCCAACATAATGGACTCTGTAATAACAAAGAAACTGTGTGCTCCACTACAGGTTCACCAAAAAATGTTTGCCCAACAATAGGCATAAATAACTATAAGTATTCCTTTTACCCTTTGCCAAGAAATTCCTAGAAATTACACTAATAACAACTGTCTTGTCATTCATTGACGAACAGAATAACATATCGGGGACGAAATCACTGATATCACAGTTACACATGAAGACTAACTCTTCCACAGACAATGCAGAGAGAACAACGGACGTCTTGCTCCGGACAGAAGAACCAAGCTCATCAAGACTCAATGACGGAAAGTTCCCCGTTTGCGTTTAAACCCTTCGCGCTTGTGCAGACCAGAACAAGATCTAAAGAACAGCTCACCCCGTTTTAAGGACAGGACAACTACAATGGACTAATTCATAGGTGAAGATAACCCCAAATTACCTGTACACAGGGAGATTAACATACAGATCTAAATTAAACTTAGATCATCAAAAGAATGGTATTTACATAGATCTACATCTTATGGATCCGATCAAAAACGACAGCAACAAGCTCTACCACCACCCTCCGGGATTAAAACAAAGTGAACATTTTTTTGATTGTTTTTGAATATACCATCAATGACGCCAACGATATGCTCATAACACATGAATGATGCGTGTGATGAAAGAAGACCAACATAAAATAATGTTACCCTTATGACAAAATCAGGACAACCGCAGATAGAGGCGTACTAGTGTCTTTTAGTGAGAGCAAAAATCACCTCACTTATACAGAGAAAAATATATCCTGATGGTACCATGCAAGAAATCTCGAGTTGCTGGCGTGCTGCGGATGCTAACAAATCACATACAATATCAAAAATGCAATTAACTATTGCAATAGTGACATAGACAACACAATTTTGATTGTCTTGTACTAATTGTTGTCCTCCCAGCGCAGTCTTTGGGTCCGACCTGGAGGTCTTGGATCCCTGGCTCGTTATGTATTCGATTAAGTATCTATGCATATATAATCAATATATCTAATGGTGATGGACATAATTGAAAATTTAGTAAAGTCCTATTTATATATACAAGACAAATGGACAAACACAAGTTGTTTAATCTAATATAGATGATGGCATCCACTAGCAAAATGATACTGTGATCCCTGACAGCAATCAATGTAGATACAGAATCCACATAGAATGAACGAAACGGTCTAATGTAGACATATGGCGATCGTCATGATTCTCAATAAGCACATTCGTACTATATCTGTGTCGCGTACTAGTTTTGCACTGATGAACAGTCACTAATGAACCATTTAAGTAACATGCTATCACATGCAGTATAATTACTACAATACATGTGTAAGAATTAACATGTGGCCGCATATAAAATTTTATTTTTCGACCTTAATAATTAACATGTCAAGCTCCCCAACCTCTCTCCATTTTACACTAAGAAGAAATGGTAAAAAAATAGGAGAAAGAAAAACATTAATTTACCAATTTAATGTGACAACAAATGTGTTAATATTTATTGTGTACACTTCAAAAATATGAAAGATATATATGTTCTAGCAAGTGTATTCCAGGAAAAAACTAGGACACAAGATCTTAAGTGAAAGCTCATGTCGGGCCATACTAGCAACTGTAATGGTCTCGCCATCACTAATTGCTCCAGAAAAGAACCAACAGAGATAGCTCGACGTACCGTGAAAATGAAAAAGGGTTATGAAGAGCAATTGGCACAACTAACGAGTAAGATCTCGAGCCCTCTTCATAAATGCTCTTTACACTGACATAGCTGTTAAGTAAGCTTTCTTTTGGTCTCAGTTTCCACAAATGAAAAATATCGCCACCAAGAAGAGAATCTTTGTAAACCTTCAAGGACATTGACCCATAACCTCATAAGCCAACAAAACTCACGGTGCCTAAAAAACCGGAGTATATTACTTTCTGTTACGCATTTAGCCTTTTGCCCTAGAGAATTATAGCATCTACATACAGATGCAGAAAAGTTCGCATGAGAATACCCTCCTGCCATTAAGTGACGCTCCGAATCCCTGTAGGAAATGAAGGCCGTCCACATAACGAAGAAACAAAAAGGTTTCTTATCAGAGGCAATAGGTAGTAGCGATACTAGTCTTTAAAGATAAACGGTGAAGGATGCGAGATACAAATATTCCCCCTTAATCCTGATCCCCAAATGTGAAAATTGACATTCTTGAGACCAGCGCACCATGTTTATGGAGACCCTTTCTTCAATAGAGGTTTAGAGAGAGGTGCCTATGATAGAGGATAGATTCTTAATGAATCTTCGTAGAAAATGTATTTAATACCAGAGACTACGTACTTGTTTTTTTTTTTAGTTTTAGGCTAGAAGCAGATATTTTATTATTATCTTAGAAATGTTTTTAGGTCCTCTATCTTCAATAGACATGACCAACACGATGAGCCCCAAGGAAAGAAATTTCACTTAACCCAACATAGCGTTTTTGAGGTGGGTTTTTGCAGTCATATTATGCTAGTATCTGTGTAGAGCTAGGAAAGTAATTCATTTTAAACCCATACATAGTGATCTTCCCAAGTATTTACTGAAAAGACACGATGTCTAATATCGCAATGACATCTGAATGATTATGTAGAGGAATTCTAACGTCATCAATGCGTACGAAAGTACTGGGGCGTTCATCAAGCCGAAGGCATAAAATTCCATTGAAAACACAAACCTCCCTAGGTGTTGAGAAAGCACTGTGAGCAGTGTTGGCAGTGGTTCAGTTAACGGAAAACTGCCAATAAACCCTTTTGAACAAGTCAAAGTTTAGTAAAGATCGAGAGTTCGAAAGTCTAGTAAGTAGCCATACTTCCTAATAAAGGCATAGGTTCAGCCCATACGAATCTTCGTAACTTGTTCAACTTTGACGGATAATCTACGCAAAGGCGGTATGTTATTGGTCTTTCTATTTCGAACAGATAACCAAGGAAGAAAGAGTATGCCTGAGTTGTGGATGTGCTTCAATTATTTTCAGTTTCGTATCATTTCATCCTAATTCTATTCCTCGACTTGTGCTTCAGAAAATGACATAGGATAGGATATGGTCTTACTCATGATCGGATTATGATCAGTAAGTATGATGTCTATGTTCAATGACATTGTGTGTCCAGGTGTCGGTAAAGGACAATCTCCCTTGATAATACTTGTAGCTGTATGAAAGCATATGGTCGCTGTTCCTCAAAAGACAAATTAGAAGAAACATGCTAATGTTTCCTCCAATGATTCCGTGAGATCAGAAGTAAGTGAGAAATCCAGGAAGAGAGGTTAAATTAACATCCTGAAAAAAGCTAGTTTCCTCATCCTGTAATAACTTGACATGGGAGAGATTCATGACCTTGCTGCCCCGACTGAGAGAAAAAGAATCATCCGTTTGCCTGGAAAAATAAAGGCTTGCAAATAGTAATCTGGTCGCTCATGCGCAAATTATCACCAAGTTGATCTCTCTTGGCTCTACGTACTTCATTATACTTCCCGCTAGATGAAGTTTTGTGGAATCAAAGAGCTTGTGACCTACTTTGTCACCACTGCATTGGCAGGTTTGGTATATTCGTTCTTCCCATGGCAGCAATTTGCATGCGGATTGTACATTCCTTATACTCCGTCGAATACGACCGATGATAAGATCCGCCAATAGGATTACGGTAGTAGACACGCTCAGGGAGTGACATCTCCACGCCCTAAAGTAACGTGGACGGTGTGTATAGTAAGCATTCGTGAAATAAATAGCAGTCGAGTCAATTTTCCCTACTAGTTGCCACCAAATGTTACACATTTAATAATAAATCCACCTTTTCCTGTGCCAAAGCGGGGATACTATAAGAAAGATTGCTTGACCCCAATAGTGTGCACCCAGAATAAAAAAAGCAATCGGAGACTGGGCTTATATCCACAAGACCTTTATGGAAGATAAGCGATCCCTCTCCCGTCAAATGCGCAACTTGCCAGCAGGAAGATGCTGGGTAGAGGCGTTGCCAAAACTTAGAGTATGTTACTGTGGTCGGTTCGAATAATGTTTTTTGCATTGAGAGGCAATTGAGCAAGATGCTCTCCCAAAATCAAAAGCTAGAACAAGTGATGATGATTAGATTTTTATTATCATTCACTTGTTTACTAGGCACTATGAGACTCTTGTGTGTACATAGTTCTCCCTCGGTGATATGATCTCTTTTTCTTGTGGTTTGAGATCCTACCCACGATTATTATTCCCTCTGAAATTGTCATAGACAATAGGTTCTGATCTAACGTGACCACCGTCTGGTATCGCAATCCAGTTTCCACCATCACCATTGTATTTTCCCATATGATATATAGTGTTATCTCTACATGTGTGCGGTTTCTATGTTCCCGCCCGAAGAATAGCCTTCGATAGTTGTCCTATTGTGACTACCTCTTCGAAGTTTCATTATTATGAACTACCGAAAATACGAAGGATCTATCAGATCGCCTCGAGTTTCTTTGTAGAAGACCACATTCATTATATGAATTGGTGTACCTGATTCTGATCATTAATACGATTGGCTTCTTCTTATTAAAATTGTGTTGGAGCCACCTTCGAGTATTTATCGCATAAATAAGTTAGGGCCATATGTTGCTGGATAGAAGCAACTGCAACTCTTCTTTCACAATTAATTAGAATTACTAATTGTAGTCATCGGGTATGCGCATGTTACGTACTGGACAACAAAATTCTTCCATCGTCTTTTTAATAGTTCTTAAGCGTTTACGCTCCTGAAGAAAAGCAAAGCGAAAGACATCATCCATTTACAGATGACTATAACTTTTAATTCAGAGTTAATAATCGTCCATAAGGAGTCATTCATATGTTTTTCTCGTTTTAGACAACATCAAAGTTACCAGCTTGTGCAATTGTAAGACGTTTATTCGTAATAAACAATCAGACGAATCTCTACTCAAGTTTTTAAGGTAAGCATTAGTCCTATAAAGCGAAGATGATGAATCCTTCTTCTGACTGTTGTGATATCCTCTTAAGTAATGTTTTAGCGCCTGACAATATAATAGATTAGTTCTGTCAGATTCCTCTACTAAGCCCATTACCGTAGTTAATGGTTCACATTGAAAGTAATCCAATCAGTTTTCCGAACATAATTTACCTTTAATTAACTTATGGCGTTTCACTTGTAAATTGGAATCTTGATCAATGGTCAAAACGTTTATGTCCGTCCTTTAGAGTACGGCAATTGAGTTGGAGGCTAATTTGATATTACCAGACTCTCCTTCGTCGGTAACCGAAGTTGCTTGAGGAAGCACCCATAATTCATGATCTTAATTTCTTCCAACTCCAAAACGCTAAAAACTTTTTACTTATGTTCCATTTTACCTCTTCTCCTCTCTGCTCAGCAGCAGCTTGAATTTCCTCTCCTTAGCCACGCAGCTAGAAGTTTTCTCTCTTCAGCAGCACAAGCTTTCCTCTCTTCTGCAGCAAGCTTGAAGTCTTCCTTTCTTCAACAGCAGCTTCGCTCTGTCAAATCTTTTCATCTCAGCTTATAGCCTTGAAGTTTTCTCCTCATTCAGCAGCAGGCTTGAAGTTTTTTCTCTTTCAGCAGAGCTCCTCTGACGTCTTTCCTCTCTTCAGCAGCATCTGAAGTTATTTCCCTCGCTTCCCAACTGGAATTTCCTTTTCATCTGCCCTGCATGCAATTGCAATCTAATTCTCAGCGGTCTTTTTCTTTTGCTTCCGCACCTTTTTTTTTTTTTCTATTCTCAGCCTCTTTTCTTTGTATTTCAATAAGCTCATAGGGCATATTCTAGTCGTTGCTGTATTCCTCTAATTTCTCACAGTTTCTACCAAAGGATTTACACTTTGTTCAATTAAAGTACTTGTAATGTAGACATGATTTGTTCTAATAATTGTATAGATACTAGATCTTAAAAATTAAATATAAAATTACCTTATCCCAACCTCAATGGTGAGATAAGTCTGATAAACACTTGACTTGTATACTCACTTCACTTATTCTATCCCCAATCTCCGTGGGAGCTACTACCCAAGTCTTTTGCATCAAAACTATGTATAATCACCATTGTTTTCTCTATAAATAATACCATCATAAACCAACCTTCTTTCTGCAAAAGATGCCATTATATTAATATATTATATATTAGCCTTATCGACCCATGTATATATGTACTAGACTGTTATGATAAACAGTTTATATAATAAAATGCAAATGACAAGAATTATCGCAACACTGAAAACGTTCGCATAAAGTCAAATCCAAAAAAATAAAGCTTTAACTAAATCCTAAATGTTGCAAAAATACACATCTCCGTGCAATGGTCTAACTCGAAAAATGTAACACAATGCATCCACCCACAACACTGTTATAAACAAAAAGATGTATAGAAATAAATTGAATGAAAGGAAGTATAAAGGAGCAGACAATACAAACAAAACAAATCTAAAAATCAAAAAATGGAGAAAAAAAATAATCGAAAAATGAACAAAATGTAAACACATCTCGTCACAGCAACTAAGAAAAAAATGATGACAATCTGTAGAAACACACGTTCGCTCGCCAAATTCACTTGTGGGGAAATATGCACAGTTACTCTAAAGAACAACACTCTCATAGAACCATCTGTCTCTCTCGCGTATATTCTAAGAAGTCACCAGATCAACCACCCGCAAATAACACCACTAAAACAACATCGTAAACAAAGAACATGTAAACAAAAAAACAAATGCATGTAATATTGTGAATACACAATAATAACAGAATGTGTATAGAGTGTAAGGCTTAGTTAGAACATAAATAAAAGGCATTAGCTTAACACCTAACGGGCCACTTATCTTAAAGCACAATCCTCCAACAACCGCCCAAAAGATGCTAGTTCAATGACAGTACAACTGTCAACAACAATTCGGCACGACGAAATCCACCATTGAAGGTCACCGTAACTTAGCCAACAGGTAGAAGTCTCCAAAGTGTAAACTACACTTAAATCATTTTCTTGACCATCAGCTTGAGATCGGAAGATCCAACGTCGATATGTGTAACGGCTTAGGCATGTAAACAACAGCTTGTATTATGATTTACAACTGGAGCTTGAACCGTAGCGATAGCCTTGACTTGACGTAAACAACTTGACTTGAATGCTAAACAATCTGACTTGAATGCAAACATGTACTGTCCATTGATTGACTAGTCAAAAGTGTTGTACAGCGTAAATTGACTTCACAGCAGCCTTCGTGGTCAAGTGTAGCCAGATATAAGGACGTTGAACGCTGCTATTAGTACTGTTCGCTGCGTAGCTGACACTCCCACAAATCGTAATCCTTGCAGAGACCCACGAATCTAGGGTCACCAGCATTGTAAGTACACTACTGATTAGTATTAGCCCCATCAAAAACCTGGGCCACAAAGATGTAACCGCCAGATGTAACATCGGCGTACTTTTTGCTTGTGATACCCGAGCGTACAGTACCAGTACAGTTTTACCAGAATGTATAGATGTAAGGACTGTTTTAGTATCATGTTGAATACGTGTCACTCGAACGTGGGCTGACTAATTGATTAGTCGTCATTGATCACTACTAGGACAAGTATCAGTTGTTTGTAGGTGATATTTAGCGTCACCCCAGCCGTGCAGAGGCTCTTCCAGTGGGTTGCTATGTAGCCCAGACACTCAACACAAAAACAGCCATACATTGTGGTAACTAGGAGCTGTAAATCACTCATTGTAAGGATTGTGGACAAGAGTGAAGGTGTGTGTAGTAGAAAACTAGTCCAGATCAATGAACACGAAGTGTATAGGAAGGTCTCTTTAATTACAGCTACACACCACTCACAGTCACCTCATGTACAATAAGTCATAATGACTGTCGGCTATATGCAGATGACTTTTTCTTCTAACATTTATTACAGGCCAACAGTCACGCTGACAGACGACACAGTCATAGCACAACTGGCATCATGTGACATTTTTCAATTTATGGTAGCATGAACTCAGTTCATATCTCAGCATCATATATTTTCGGACTAGCTCATTGGTGTTAGATGTCAAGTAAATAGCTGGCTTGACAATATACGCTTCTTAATACCTGTAAGCTCAGAGCCCTTGACTACCTAAACACGCTTTTTTTTCAGGTAGTCTTCTCAACAAATATGCCAGCACAATAAAGGCGGATCCAGTTGACCAATATCAAAGTCTATGAACTTGTACTAACCAAATTGTCAAGACTTCTTCTGCTTCACATGCCAGACACTTCTCCTTTGCCTCAAAGATGGGCGCCAGTAATGAATGACCGGCCTCTATAACAACTGCTGTATACTTCATGCGGCAGGTATAATCAATCCATGCCAGTAATTTTATATCTGCACAAACATGCGATTCTTTAATAACCAATATCCTTTTCACTACTGGCGGCTTCTGTATTATAGTTAGACAGTATAGCCTCTAGCCTTGGATCCAACGTGCCACAAATAATGGAAACTCTGTATAAACAAGAACTGTGAGCCTCACTCAACTTCACGGTTCACAATAATCTGTTACTTGCAACATAGGCTTAATTAATAAAAGTTTCATCTTTACCTTTGCCGGAAGATATCCATTACGAAATACAGACTTAATTAACCAACTGTCGTCATTCTTCGATGAACAGAAATAAAGCTGGGAGAGAATCAAATGAATACTCACAGTTAAACTGAAGACTTACTATGCACCCCTGGACCAATGCTGAGAAGAACAATGCGACGTCTTCGTCACCGGAACAGAACCCCAGCTAATCAAACTTAATGACGGAAGTTACCCCGTTTCTGCGCCTTAAACCCTTGCTGCATGTTGTAAGACATGAAACAGATCTAACGAAACAGCTCCACACCACTTTTATGGACATGGATCAAATCTTACAATGGGTCTAACATAGGCGAAGATCAACCCCATAAATTTAACCTGTCCCAGGGTAGTGTTAATCATTACAGATTCTCTTACTTAAATCATCAAGAGAATTATTACATAGATCTACGTTTTATTGGCAACCGACCAAAAACGACAGCAACAGTCAGCTTGGCTGATTGTTGTAGAGGAAATTTTTTTTCCTTGTCCTGTCCTTGATGTGTGGTATCTTGTCGATTATCAGAGGTCATCAAGACGTAGCTGCACTTTCTTTATACAGGGAGTGACTGCATACTCTTTTAGGTAGAAGCAGGGGCAACCTCTCATAGTGTAGCTAGCAGTTTGTATCTAGATGTGTCTGTATATGTGAGGTGTTAGAACAATAGTCTAGATGTCTCTGTCTAAGCTAAGTTTTTTATATTTTGGCTAGATAGGTACGTCTTTTTGAGCTAAGTGTTGGTTAAATTATGTACTTGGGAGAGTTCCCAATGTTAAGCTGGTAGCTGTCAATCGTGATCCAACACATAGAACTTTCTGTTTTTCTGTTATAGTTCAATTTGTATTGATTTCGTTCTGTGTAATGCTGTAGTGATCACTTTTGGTGCAGTTTAGCGAAGTTTCTGTCTGGCAGTAACGCGACATAGATTTACATTTTTTGCTGTGTTTACTGCGCATACGATGTCAAATTACTTTCATTTTGTTAGGAATTGTCTACATCACTTTGAAGAAGTCATTTTAAGTGCCACAAAACAGTCATTGTCACTAGTGTACAGTCATCTGCAAAGAGGTCGACAATGTTGAATATCTTAGATTGTAGTGGCAGCGTCATTGATGACACATTACAAAGAGTAGGGGCCAAGAATAGAACCCTGCGGTGAGGTAAGATACTTGTGAGGGACAGTGTCTGTATCAAATCACCATCCTCAGAAGCTTTTATGATGTGTCAACTTGAATGAAGATGGAGGCGCTTTAACACCTGCCTTTGTGGGTTTGACTTTTTAGTCAAAAGACTGAGAACAACTTTTCACAAACTGCATGGAAAGCAAATGGTGAAACTACCGTATCAGTATTATGTCTTGTATAATCCATAGAATCGAAACCAACTTCCTAGAGCCTATAGACTAATGAAGATAAATGATGGAAATAAACCAAAACACAATGTTCTCCCCTCTCATTTGTAAACGCTAGAGCTCCAAACTAGTGACGCTAAAGTGGAAAGAACTTATGCCAGAATGAAGATCCGAATTACACTAGGCATTACCTTTGAATCGTCCTTTGTCTTGGAGAAAACCAGATATTTAAAAAACACAGATTTGAAGGGCAAGAGAAAAAAGAATGTGCTAGTTATGGAAAAACTTGCTGATGGACACAGCTTCCTGGGATGCACTGATATGCTCGGGGAGGCAGATGAAGAGGCTGTGCCTAACAAGAAACATTATACACAATGCCATTGAGACTAGTAACCTAAGAAAGTATGGCTATGCAGCAATGCGGACAAACAGCAGACTGTAAGTCATACTTCAACTTAAAATTTAATAGACCTCCGAAAACCTAAGCATTGGGAATTCGCAACACACCAATATAAATAACTTGAAAAGATCATACACACCTTTAACCAGTGGAGGATAGAAAGATAAATCAGGCCCAGAAACATAGCCGAGAAATTCATTGGTTTAGAGGACTACCAGATCCACCCCAGTATCAGCTATACCATAGAATAAATGGTCTTGTGCAAGGAAAAAGACTCAAGCTGAGGCAGTTTTTGTAGAATCAGCTAAAAAAAAAAAAACAAAGATAAGAGCAGGATTCCAATAATGCTATATCACCACACTAGCCTAAGCCTTATCATAATACTGCACACAAGCTCTCAGTCCCTGGAATACAAACAGTGTTTCCTCTGAAAGGACTAAGAACATCACAGATTGCAACAGAAGCAGCAGTAGTCTATATACCCAACAGAATTCCATTGGAGAAACATTTACACAAAGCAATACCAGGACCCACTCGCTTCTACACAGATGGATCAGCGAAACAAATGCAACTAAGAAGATGGGGGTGGAAGGGAGTGATTGCTGAACTTAACCCTTGAGTAAACAAAAAAGACTGGTTAGTGGCGAATAATGAAAAATTCTCACAGTTAACTTCAATAGCAGAGGCAGAGCCCTTGAAAACCTGCCAGCACGAGGATCCTAAATGGACAGATGAAAGCAACTGAGAGACAATTTGCTTTTCTTTACAGATGCAATGGTCACGAAATCTGCCAACACTGACAAGCCAGAACAATGCAGACCTGTGGTATGAGCCAATAGACGTAGTTACTTCCACAAACATGAAGTGACGTCACCAATTCAAACAGAGTCTGCAGTACAGATGCGATCCCATCTCACTGCTAACATACTCCTGCAGTGAACCATGAACGAAGCTCGTCAGGGCTGGCCAAGAGGAAGTCGTGGGAAGAGCTATATCAGCCTAGATACAGGTACAACTTTATGGATCAGTGGCAAAGAGTTATATCAGAATCGACGATACAGGAACAAATTGGGAAGGGAAGCAGGAAAAATCCAGGGCACACACAAACCAAAAATATGATGCCATAATTATTACCAGTTTCAAAAGAGGAAAAACAAGCATTAATCTTCAGTACTCTGATGACCCACAAACAGATTGGAGATACCACCTATTCAACTAGATGAGATATGTACTACAATGAGTGTGACCTGTGAGCACTGATAAAATGACTGCTGAAAATCTGCCTTTCAGGGAAGCATGTTAGAACTAGAGAAAGCACATGGTGTGCCATTGCCTTAGTACATTCAAAGGAAAATTTCATCATGGAGATAGAAATAGCATCTCAAAGCTAACCACTGCCTTTACTTTGGAAATGTTCAACGTTAACGTCTAGAAAGTGTTCGAGGAGGAAGTGCTGTACCATTGGATTGATCATGAATAACTGGTTTTAAAGTTTGACAAGGTCACCTGAAAGCGACTACTACAGCACCCTCCCTAATATCTCTAGTCAAATGAATCTTCACCTTTTTTTTTTCGCAGTTGCGTACTGTCCAGAGCCATTTTTAATTGTTACAAATTGTAGACTGATATGTAGACCTACGTACCTGGATAGTTTATGAGGTGGTATGGGCCTTCATTATGATGATAGGAACACTCTGTTACAGAGCCAAAATACAACAGAGATCCCCGTGGCAATCTGATCCATCAATAAGTGGTCCCCCCTTCGAACAAGTTATTTTAGGGCCCGTGTATACTCCTTTACACTCTAAGAGGGAGCGGATCCTCCCCCACCTGGAGTCATGACTCCAGGTACTTTGAAGTGGTACTCCGACCCCCCCTGTTGTTGTTAATTGAAGAATTTTTTGGGGACCACTTCCACCTACTGGTCTCTGCAGTCTGTTAAATACATACAATTTTTGTGATAGAACCCCCCCCCCCCCCCCCCCCCCCCCCCCCCCGAAGCCCCCCCCCCCTCCCCCTGTGAAAACAAATTATTTGGGGGGGGGTATCAGGCATGACTAGGGACATTGTGACTTTTTTTTTTTGTATTTATCTTCGCATCTTTTCCACTCAATAACAATTGTCTTTTTTCCATAAATTTTTTTTAAAAAAGATATCCCCCCATTAACCCTGATTTAACATAAGATTACTACCATACTTGAGCCAACAAAGGGGGGGAATTACGGATCCCCCCCCCCCCCCGGCGCCCCGCCCCCCCCAACCCCCACCCCACACCCCAACCCCCCCCCCCCCCTTTTTCTTTTCTTTTTTTCCGCCCCCGATTGATCGGTGGCCTACCAATTTTTTTTAACAAATAGTTACTACAATAATTTAACAGTTTTTTACTATTTCTGTTTCTTTTAGGGGGGGGGACTAGGGGGGCAGGGGGCGGGGGGGCAACCCTAATGAGATTTTTGCGGATGGTGCTTTTTTAAAAACAAAATAAATTTTAATTTTATTCTTTTGGGGGGGGATAATGTTCAATACCAAAAATACAAAAAACCCCAAAATTTTTTTTTTAATCCTTGGAAAATAATTTAAATTTCAAATCCCTTTATTTTTTTTATTTTCCCCAAAAATTTCTTAAATACTAGCAAAAATTTGTTTTACAGTTGATAGACCATCAAGAGGAACGGGGGCCAAAATGGACTGAAAACCCACCTTAGACATATGTGCATTTATATAAGAACCCCTTCTTACATCCATTTTATCTAATTTACTTCATATTTATATAGTATAATATATTTTGTTTATGTTTTACCATTATTGCAGTATTCCACACCCACTTGGTTAGTGCGATGGATTAAACAAAGTATTTTTTTTTTTACCCCCCAACACAAATAGTGGAGTATGGGTTCAAAAACTCAAGTGCACGGAATATGAAAAACACTCACCAACGCCCTCTAGGTCCTGTGTACTTACGGACTTCTTGTTTTCATGGAGTCCTAGTGGGCCAGAAAAAAAAAAAAAAAATAATAAAGAAAAAATAAACAAAAAAAATAACTAAAAATAATAAGGGCCAAAACACCCTCCCATAATTTTTTTTTTCTTTAGTCTGGGGGGGGGGGGGGGGGTGGTAGCCATAGTAACACTAAAATGAAGTATAATAAAAGAACAAAAAAAGTAAAAAAATTTTTAGAAACTTGTATTTTCTAACTTTGTTTCTCCAACACAATGTAAATTATAAAAATTTGCATTAACCCTTAACCCAATAAACAAATTCCATAAAAGGGGGATCAAAATCTTCTTTTGTTTTGGTCCATATTTAAAAAAAAAATATTTTATCAGACTAAAAAAATCAAGGGGGGGGGGGGGGGGGGGGGGCGGGGCCAACTGCCATGCTCCAATGACCCCCCCTTCACTCCTTAAACCACTAAAAAAACCATGATTTCCTTGCTACACTTTTTTCACATCACCCAACCGAGAATAAATTGATGCAGTGAAGGGGACCGTCTTTAATATTCTAGACTTGTCAAGCTCACAATGAACCAGTGCCCACCAGCTTCCAATTTTATCTTTTTGTGAAATCGCTCTATGTTAGACATTGATAAACATGCAAAACCCATGAATTTTTTAACAGAGTCAGTATAAAAACAAAGATACTTATTACAGGTATTTACAAAGTGGGTCATTATTTTTTGATGTGCATTTCAAATACTTGATTAATACCCCCCCCACTTTCTGATTTACACATTACAACCTAAGTAAGTGTTTACTTGCCCACCCCCACCTAATTTTTTTTTTTTTTTTTTTTTTTCAGCACTTTACCATAGATCTCGAACAAATAAAGTTTGGCCTCATTAATTAACAGTTGCTGCGCCAAAAATTTATTGTTAAAAATGGAGAAAATAGAACCACAAAAAAACAGCATTATGAGAAAAAGCGAGTAAAAGTGAAGCATGGTGCGTGCTTAAAAATTACGTTATTTTTGAATGTTACAATAGGTAGATGCATATGGATGAGACGGGAAGGGGTGTCATACTCTCAGTATACATAGAGTAAATAAAAATAAACTAGACTAGTATCTGATGTTTTCAGTTATACTAAAAACATCTTAAAAATAATATAAAAAAGAATAAAAAACTAAATAAAAAATTTCCAAGGATAATATGTCAGACGCAATCAGATACCTTATATAATAAAAAATAAAATAAGAACCCACAAAAAAAGAATTAAATCTTAAATAAAAAAACGAAGGAATATGTACCACGCCCAGTTGTCATACTTCAATATGTTCAAAAACAAGCAACCAACCAACAATAAAATCATTGATTTAGTAAACTTACATACAAAGAAAATAAAAAAGAATTAGGGTACCTTAGGGATGACGCCCGCAAAAATGCGCTATTCCTCCAACTATTATGTTGTGCATCAAAAAAAATAAAAAAAAAAAAAACGCCATTTGATTCGAATACCATAGTTACACTCAAAAATGATAGTTCCTATCTTTAGCTGTTGACCCATATAAAAAAACCTACCTCAAATCGAAAACAGTACTGTATTCATTTGAGATTATGAAGTATTCTAATCGGATTGAGCTGGAAAGATTGTATAGCCATGCATTTTAATAAAAAAATAGTGTAATGTCCTAAAACAATTTCAGGCAAAAAACATTTAGAAAAAAAAGATAGGGGTTTCAATAAGGATTCTGTAATTGTAACGGCTTTGACAAAAAAAATTATTTAGTAACAAGCATATAATAAAAAAATAACAAAGTATATGTTGACAAAAAAAAGAAATACCCCAAGTTCAAAAAAAAAAAAACATCCAAAAGCTATATAAGAAAAAAAAAAGTAAAAAAACCACAATGCAAAAAAAAAAATTATAAATGGTAAGTAAAAAAAAATAATAAGAGCCTAAAACTAGTCCTCGGGGGGGAAAACTACTCTACTAATATCTATAAACATTCCATATCCCATAATAGAGCATTATAAATACCTTGTCTACTTCTGCTTCATTACTAGCATTATATACACATCAGTAATTAATTATTTACTATACAAAGTTTTAAAAAAATAAAAAAAAAAAAAATAATTGTAAGTATAAAAAAAAAAAATTAGCCCTAAGATTATCTCCCTCACGTAACAGTCATGACATAAAAAATTGCTTTCCACCGAAGGAACTTATCAATTTGCATCGCCTTCTGTTTCCTGCTCAAACATCAAAAACAAATGATCACTTACGGCGTCTACACTACGACGCGGTCTCGCCGCGGTCCACTCATGATTGGCTAATATAGTAATAAAAAAATAGCGAAAATGTTAATAATGCTGATCCAATGCAGGTTAATCCTCAGAGAGGTGTGCTATGTCAATCACCATCGCCTTCATCTCCATCTCTGTGAAAAAAAATGAAACTGGTCAAAATTCTAAATAATAAAAAAAAATCGTTTGCGGTAACCTTGTTCGGGATGGACCCATCGAAAGGTCCCTCGATTCTATGCCTGATCCAAATATAGTTAGCCTGATCTGTCAGCTAAATATTTCAAAAAATAAATTAAAAAAAACACCGCCTCTAGACCCAGAGCCATACAATATGTAGACCATAAGTTCACGTTAAAAATTTGAGCTGAAATAACTTCCTATGTTTTATGGGTCAGCTTATTACTGATTTATATTGTAATTTTTTCCATACATTTTTTTATTTTTATGTAAAACTTTTTTTTTCTTTGCTATTTATAAATTCTTATTTTGATTATTTTTGTCTCCTGTCCCTACAACGTTTAGTCTGTGTTGCTGCCAAGAGATATGTGTTCGATTTTTTTATTTTTTTCATTGGTGCGAATTATTCATGGTGACCCTCCGATTTTCATTACCTGCAGTTCTTTTTTCATTATAATTTGTCGTCTTTTCCCTGTAGTGATTTTCAGACCCAATATTCTGTTTTTTAATTTTGTTGGGGATGTGTTAGGTTCACAATTTTTCCTTACAGCAATCTTGATTAAAGGAATTTCTATTAGGGAGTACACAGTTAACCGAGGTTTATATTGCAAAATCATTTTATACCATATTTTTTATTCCACGAGTGCTTTTTGTATCTCTTTTTTCACAATGTAAAAAAAAAGGGGGGCCGTTGATGTTCTAATAACCAGACTATTGCTTTAGGGGGCGGGGAAGGGGGAACGTTGGCGGTCTCACTCATCAGGCTTGATGAGGGTATGGTTATCTTCGGGGCTATGGTTTTTGTGTGTATGGGTAAATATGTTCTTTATATGAGGGGGGGGGAAATACATCCACATGTTCTACCCCCAAAAAAAAAAACCAAAAAAAAAAATAAAAAAACAAAAAAAAAAACCCCATTTGCCTGGAAAATATGAATAAAATAAAAATAACATGTAACTATTTCAAAATAAAACAAATAAAAAATTTTATCTTTATATATTTATATTATAATAGGCATTAAAAAAAAAAAAAAAAAGGTAATCCTCAATGCAGCTGAAAGGAATAGAGCTATTATGGTCCAAAGCCTACGGTGCAATGTAGTCACATGCATTGCTCAAAGCATTTCATGGATGACACAACAATTCTGAATCAATTTATGAACATCACGCCCGCGAGGATGTTTAGCTATGCCTGGATGAACTAGTCAGCCTGGTCGCAAGAATGAGCTGAATCGAAACCCAAGAAGTCGAGAGCCTATCAGATAGGAGAAGGGGAAGATAGGCACGCTAGGTCATATTCATGGTTTCCAACCAAAAGGAATCCCTACTGTCATTGATGGAACATAGTTAAAGCTCTTTGGAAGGGTGTACGATGCTCTATTAAAGACTCGAAGGCAGTGCAACAGACAATGGAAATGGCATGACAGAGGACTACAGACATAGACCAAATCAGACTCCTGAGAAAGTTTAAAATGTGGTGCTCCTAGTTCCATATTGATACGAAGTGTGCTGTGGCCATGCTTTATATATATTAAATAAGAAAGTACAGTGGAAGCATATAGAGAGGAAGGTCAAAAGTTCATGAGAAATCAGGTATGTTGTACCAATTTCTGTAGATGTGATATTTAATAAAAATACAAAATCTTACTTACCTAAAATAATAATCACTATACCCTATTCCCTTCCCTTATATCACTTAA
>JAMPIV010022163.1:0-58814 GCA_024509875.1 Oreohelix idahoensis | reverse complement strand
TAGAGTTAACAATATTA
Organism: Oreohelix idahoensis; assembly: GCA_024509875.1. Taxonomy (NCBI): domain Eukaryota; kingdom Metazoa; phylum Mollusca; class Gastropoda; order Stylommatophora; family Oreohelicidae; genus Oreohelix; species Oreohelix idahoensis. Next base: position 58,797 of record JAMPIV010022163.1, on the reverse strand, counting down.
ACGGGGCCTATCATCCTTGCAACATTTCCTTGATTTTTTTTTATTGACTATGTGTATATGTATTTTCCTTGATGTTACAAATCTTTGATGTATGTGAGCCGATTTTTCCCTGATTAATAAAATCGCTCTTGAACTTAATAAAATCGTGTTTGGTCAGCTCCGTTCTAGATTACTATATAATATCATTGTTATAGTTTTCCCACGTCTGTGTGTTTTTACCTGACGTCATGTGTAATGAGGCGGTGCCTGTGAGTGATAGAAATATACGTAATACTGTATATTGGTGTAGTCTGTCTGACGCTGTAACAACTGTTGTAGAAGATAGGTGAGAGAGAGAAGAATTCTTTTCGCTTTCAGAGACAATCGGAAATCTACGACACAGACCCCGAGGACGACCCAGAGTCCGCTGGGGGGACAACGTTAGACAATCTTTGAAGGATCGAGGACTAGAATGGAACCGGGCCGGGAGGAGGACAGCCGATGGGATAGTCTGGCGCTCTCTCTTCCAAACCTCTACACCTCACGGTAGAAGGGGAACGACTAAGTAAGTAAGGAAGGAATCCCATAACTGCCTCGTGCTTTGCCAGAGGCCAAGCTATCAATGGCCTTAAATAAATATTAGACAAACATAAAGGTATAATTTCAGGCACTCGTAAGAAATAAAGAAGTAGAAAACTAGACAACAGAAAAACAACAAACGTGAGTGGCTTACCCAGGACTCGAACCCAGGACCTTCCGTGCGACAACCCCGCCTAGTTCTTTATTTCTTACGAGTGCCTGTAAACATACCTTTATGTTTTTCTAATATTTATTTACTGTTTACAGGCCTCGGGTTTCCCTTCCTTATGTGTTATCAATGGCCTTGCTTAGTTCCTCTAATATTGGTTCAGCATCCAGCTCCTCCATAGTTTGCAGACATTTGACAGCATCAAGGGCTGCAGGCGTAACGGTATTTTCTCTAGCGTAAAGCTCAGAGTAGTGCTCGACCCGTCTCTCCATCTGCTTACATTTATCTGTTAGCCTCTCTCCGCTAATGGTTTTTAGCAGTGCCGTCTTACTTTCTTGTGGACCAAGGGCTTTCTTTATACCGTTATACATTTGTCTAGTGTTGCCTGTCTGGATGCTCTCACTGAGCTGGAGCCAATAGTCATTTGTACAACGTCGAGCAATTTTTTGGACTTTGCTTCTCGTAGCCTTCATGATCTGTAGGGTTCTAAAACTTGGTGAACGTCTGTATTCAATCGCAGCACTGCGCTTAGCTTCAATGACAGGTGTCATAATACCTGATGAAGCGTCAAACCAGTTATTTGACTTCGCTGTCTTCTTACCAAAGGTGGCAAGTGCAGTACTTTTAATGGTGTTCCGCAGGTACTCCCAGTTCTCTGTAACAGTATCACCATGCTGTGGGCTACTTAGCAGTTTCTTGAAGGCCGCGGTAAATTGAGCGATCATGACAGGGGGTGTCCTGATTAATTTAAACACTATTTTACTTGAATAATTATCATATTATCTGCTCTAGTTAACTAGCTTACATCCGATTACATTATTTCTTTTCAGTAGTTAAAAAAAAAGTGGAGGAAAAAAGGAAGAAGGGGAGAGGAGGGGGTGGATTAAAGAGATTTATGATGTCACACAAGAAACCAAATTGGGGGGTGTGGGGGAGGTGTCTGGTTTTTTTTTGGTGACGAAGTGTGACAGAGGTTAAAGGTGTTAAAAATGGCACAACTTGCGTGACGTCATACGTGGACGACACCTTCTGTATTTGACTTGTCCATGTTTGTTGAAGTTTTTGTGGTGAAATGTTTTTTTACGGGATGGGGTAACCAGCCCAATGCCCAACCCTCCTTAGTCGCTTTTTACGACATGCATGGTAGGGTACAGTGTTAATATATTTTTGCTCCCCTTTCGGGCCCTGGTAACACACGGTAACAGACGACCCCTTACCTGCATTATTTTTTTTATATTGATGATAAAAATATCTCGTTCAACCTCTGAAAGGTTATTATTAGGATATATTATTAGTGTTTTCGAGTCCAAATAATAGCCTATGTTCATTTGCCGATATGTAAAAGTGGCATCATATCTTCTGTCCAATTATTGTAAAACAGAGCAAACCAAAATTACTAAATTGTGTGTGGATCTGTTTATTACTGTAAATTAGTAGCTTCATCATAATTGTCATGCATGTACCTTTCCTGCCACACCACTTACAACCATCTCTCTACAATGCAGTCGCAAGTGTCTCTTACAAACTTTATTATTTCATCGCTAGTTAATGATGTAACAATGCGTGTAAGTGCTGTCATTACAAAGAGGTGTTATTCCGGATAGCAAACCGTGCAGAAAATATGTATTGATTGATACGCTGTTGATATTACTACTGTCAAATGTCTGTTACATTATCTAATACGAGTAACTCTCCCGCCAAAACATGGCGGGAAATAGTTATATTGTTCTCTTTCAGTTGCATGTCGTCATGACGGCACTAACTCTCCTGTGATGTTTTATCGGGATGCACTGGTTATGAAGCTATGAGCAACGCGTCATAGATGGCTTTGAGAGAGGTAAGAAAAAATAGCCAATGCACTGAAACTTGACTAATTAATTAACCGCTGTTTTGTCACAACATGTTGTGTAACTGTACCGATATCTTTAAAAATCCTGCTTCAGTATGTATTTAAAAAGACGCAAAACAAAAAACATTCAAAATAAACTATCTATTAATCAGTCTCCGAATTATTATTTAGAAATTGGCCCAGTAACTGCACATTTTTGAGACTGAGTAACTGCAAATGTAACGAACCACATTCATAAATATATAAGTGTGACGGTATTGCCTCCCCTGCTTTGCAGTAGTGGTCCAACAGTGGCCAAAACTCAATATCTAATACGGGCTTTAAAGGTGTCTTCCTTCGCACAAGATTACTCTTGGCAGAGATGTAGATAGAAGGATAAAGACACTTCTATCACAAAGGGAGTCTTCACAAGATATTCAGATAAGCGGAAACAATGCTGCTTTGGCTGAGCACGTTAATTCTAGAATCTGCAGACCACTTTTGTGAAGAATTAAGAAATGATTAATTTTAGCTCGTTAAGCCCCCACCTCTGATTTACTCAGTGGAATTCTTATTATTCTGGTAGCTCAGTTTAGAGAGTGTGTAGTAAATTGACTGAGAAAAACATGCAGCAACTTTAAAATGATTAAATCGAAGTTAAATTTGTAAATTTACAAAAAGAAAAATTTAATAATTACTTAAGTTTTAACAGTTTGAAAATAATTTGAATAGTTATGGATCAAGAAAGGTTATCATCACGGTCGTGATAGGTGGTAAATGTTTTTTACAAGAAGTTCAAGTATCAGCATATATTGAACTTAGCTGCCAATGACGGTTCTGCTCCTTCTAATGGGTTGGTTCTTTTTACACTGCTCACATTCGTCGCTGGTCACAGTAGTCGGGTGTAGCTCGTTTTCCAGAAATGTCAGGGAGAGTTTACACAGTTGGTCCTTCGTCTTAAAGCTCAGGCCACTGTTTCCTTCTTGTTCCAGAGATAGTACTTTCTGCTGGTACCACCAATAACTATGGTAAAGAATAGAAACGAAACGCGCTTCTGAGTATTGCGTTTTCTAACCCATGGTTATGGGTCCCTATCTTTCCGTTCCATTATCCCATTTAACTCAGAATTTACCCTCGATGAGAATTAAACTTAATCCCTCGGGATAAAACTTTCTTTACATTTAAATTGAATAGCTTTAGCATTCAAATGCAAAGGTTAATAATACAGATAGAGTATGTTTACATTTACATCTCTACTGATTTGAAAAGTTTGAAACTTCCATTACTTTTAAAATGAATATTTTCACATAGACATTTACACTGGTTTGAAACTGTAAGTATTATAATTAGAATGTACATAATTTCTGTCATCTTTCCCTCCCTGCTCCATATGGAACCTGGGACTACTTTATGCTTTTAGTTCTCTTTACGAAACTAGCAATAAAGCAATCACCAGCCCTTGGCAGTGGTGGTTCATGAAATCATCATTCTATACGCTGAGGTTGCCAGCCTCAAATGACTGGGACATCCACTAGCGATTTTCACATATTAAAATTCGCATGGTAATATATACATATATATATATATATATATATATATATATATATATATATATATATATTTATATATATATATATATATATATATATATATATATATATATATATATATATTTATATATGTTACTTCACATGTTAGTGATATAAAACGTAAAATCACAACTTACGCCAATCCTGGCTCACAGACGTTTTACTCAAATGAATAAAAGAGACTTGAATCGGCCTCTTACACGCGTCTGGGTTGTCGTTAATTTAATGTTCCCTCTCTGACCTTGAGTGTTTCTTTCAGTTTCTTCTGACAGCGGCTTTTCTTATTAAAATGATAGAGATTTCGTAACCTGTTTTTGTAAGTCCTGATAAATACTCAAATAAAAGGTGTCCGGTCTGATAAAATGGAATTCTGAATTCTAGGTTTCACTCTGGCAAGGTCTCTAGTCTTGGCAAGTGATCTTCACAGTAGTTTTAGCTGACTGAAGCGTCACGTTATATTCACTGCCTTCCAACGTATTCGTTGTTATGAAGCTCAGATGATCAGCCAATCTGATTTTAATATTTTGCATGACTCATTTAATGCAAAATTTCAAACATTACTTTTCTGAAAATGGGCTGTAAACACACGAACGCTTCGTTAACCTCATACGACAACGTGTATCATATGTAACAAATCATTACTTTCGCTAAAGTAATGTCTTATCTGTTGCGTGAGCACAGACAAAATCCCTCTCTTTACAACCTTGGCGGAGACGCACCCGTGCCTTATCAGTGGTGAGCAGATTGCGCTGGGCGATGTACGTGTTAATCTGTGTACTGATATCGGCCGCGCCTGCGATTAACCAACTTTGTTGTCGATAATGTTCTATCAGCCGCTCCTGCAAATGTTTAGTATTATCATCCACCAGGAGTGTTAGATATACAGACATGACACAATACACTGAAAGTAGCGAAAAAATGTAGATACAAAATATCTGCTACTTAGCAGAGAAAGAAAAAAAGAAAGTGTGACAATTGAAAGCACGCAATAAAATCCGTACCACAAATTACTGTCGTAGTGAAAGAGATCGAGAGGGGCCGCCCCATTCAGTCCCAATAAGATATGTATTCATGCTCAAGAAAATTACAATTGGGGAAATTCAAGAAATTGTGTCCAGACTCAAACATCCGCTATTATTAAGGTTGGAAACAATATACGCGTTGTTTTACATGCGCGAATTTCGTTCCTATCCCAAAAAATGTGCAGTGAAAAGATTGCTACTTTGGTGGGAACAGACGAGACAAGTGTGGCGGATAGATAAGAAAATTAGTATGGTTAACGATCTAGTGTTTGCATTTTAACAAGAATATCGCTTCGGTGATGGAAATGTTATACTGTAGTTACGACGTAATAGGGGTATGGATGTATGAGAGATGAAAATTATACTTTTAGAGACAAGACAGGAGTACAGTATTCGTGTTTTAAATAATTTACCGACGTAGGGAAACTATGAAATTAATGGACTTTATTCGATATATTCCAACTTTTAAATGAAGTTATGATGTTACTTTAGTTCAGTTATTAAAACTACTCGTATAGTTACTTAATAAATACTGTAATACAGATGTTGTGTTCGTCAGTCATAAATTGCCTATAACGACATATATAATACAAGTGTATATATACACGCACACACATTTATGTAAACTCCTAATCAAAGCTGGCCCTAGGGATTTTTCAAAGTGATACGAGATGTCGTTTTGGCGAGTTCCCATTCTGTACTGTATTCTTCTCTTATGAGGGCCAATTTTATGCTATTCAGTTGGATCACACTATAATTTCCTACATGTTTTATTTATTTCGAAGTCCCCTGAAGATGGCGCCCTGTGCAGCCATACAGCTCGCACGCCAAAGAGCCGGCTGTGCTCCTAATGATGGACGGATGGGTAAGATTAGAGAGATGAATAACATAAAGTTTTAATATGTCATAGAATAGAAAGATTGTCACGGTCACCGACGTGGAACTGATGACAAGAAATTGACAAGTGCCAGGGGAACAAGAGATGAGAAGAAGACGCTGGCCATGGATTGGACACACATTGAGGAAACTTTTTAATAAACACGTGGAAACACCTTGACCTGATAGCACACGACAGGAAGACGTGGAAACACCTTGACCTGATAGCAAACGACAGGAACACGTGGAAACACCTTGACCTGATAGCACACGACAGGAACACGTGGAAACACCTTGACCTGATAGCACACGACAGGAAGACGTGGAAACACCTTGACCTGATAGCAAACGACAGGAACACGTGGAAACACCTTGACATGATAGCACACGACAAGAAGACGTGGAAACACCTTGACCTGATAGCAAACGACAGGAACACGTGGAAACACCTTGACCTGATAGCACACGACAGGAAGACGTGGAAACACCTTGACCTGATAGCACTCGACAGGAAGACGTGGAAACACCTTGACCTGATAGCACACGACAGGAAGACGTGGAAACACCTTGACCTGATAGCACACGACAGGAAGACGTGGAAACACCTTGACCTGATAGCACACGACAGGAAGACGTGGAAACACCTTGACCTTATAGCACACGACAGGAAGACGTGGAAACACCTTGACCTGATAGCACACGACAGGAAGACGTGGAAACACCTTGACCTTATAGCACACGACAGGAAGACGTGGAAACACCTTGACCTGATAGCACACGACAGGAAGACGTGGAAACACCTTGACCTGATAGCACTCGACGGGAAGACGTTGAAACACCTTGACCTGATAGCACACGACAGGAAGACGTGGAAACACCTTGACCTGATAGCAGACGACAGGAAGACGTGGAAACACCTTGACCTTATAGCACACGACAGGAAGACGTTGAAACACCTTGACCTGATAGCACACGACAGGAAGACGTGGAAACACCTTGACCTGATAGCACACGACAGGAAGACGTGGAAACACCTTGACCTGATAGCACACGACAGGAAGACGTGGAAACACCTTGACCTGATAGCACACGACATGAAGACATGGAAACACCTTGACCTGATAACACACGACAGGAAGACGTGGAAACACGTTGACCTGATAGCACACGACAGGAAGACATGGAAAGACCTTGACCTGATAGCACACGACAGGAAGACATGGAAACACCTTGACCTGATAGCACACGACAGGAAGACACGGAAACACCTTGACCTGATAGCACACGACAGGAAGACACGGAAACACCTTGACCTGATAGCACACGAAAGGAAGACACGGAAACCCTTGACCTTATAGCACACGACAGGAAGACATGGAAACACATTGATCTGATAGCACACGAAAGGAAGACATGGAAACACCTTGATCTGATAGCACGTAACAGGAAGAATCGGCTTGTGTTTGTTGAAGGTCTGTGATCCTTAGGGAGCTAATGGGTATTGATTGATTGATAATTAAGTTTTGTTTTGCGTTGTAAGTATTTTTTTAAAAAGTCCTGCAGGCTATACTCATAACAAGATGCTGCCTCATTACTAGGATTTACACAGATAAACAAACATTGATAGATGGATGGATGGAGGGACGACACGACGGACAGATGGTGAGCAGACAGAAGAATAAAGTAAGAAACAGATATACAAACATAATGCATAACATAATAGATGACACTCTCAGAACTATGGTACAGGACCCGTTGACGACCCAGACAGTTTTTAAAGACGCAATCATTAATATATATTTCCTATCAGCAAGTATAGTTGTGTGAGTGTCACGAGAGTGACCTCAGCAAATAATGCCCTTTTTTTTAGGGTGCAAAATGGGCTCAGCGTCCATTCACGATGTTCTGTCACAGCAAGGCGATGGCGCCGTCTGGTTAGTCCTAGATTCGATTCCCGGTAAGCCTATCACTCATACTTTCTTTTCTGTTGTCTAGTGCTACCTTTTATGTCCAACGAGTAAATGTTAATTACCTTTTATTTATTTCTTTACTTATTCATCAGTACACTACAAGACTAATATTCATTAAACTAGCAAGTTCGTAATCGTCATACCGACTTTATGAACAATGGTAAACCTCGGTTAGCGAGAAAAGGGCTTGCTTTAAACTCTGACAGCAACGGAACTACCTGTTTGAGATCTGAAGAACAACAAAGAATGGAAATCTGAGGTCTGTGAATAGTAAATAATAAACATAAATCAGTATTTGGCAGGCACTAGTAAGAAAGAAGGGAGGAACACTCTAGGCAACAGGTAACTCTTTCTTCGGCTCACTTGTTCTACAATGGTTATCGCTTTAGGAATCCTTGTAGGAACCGCTAACAGAGCACGAGATAACACTAAGCCAAATTCTATTCGAACGTTTTTACACTTGTTATTATAGTACTATGAATTGTATTTCCTCATTGTGACATACTATGATAATAGCTTTCATATATCTATTTCATTATCTTAATTTTTTCTTTCACCTGGCTTTCACCTACACACGTTTTGTTAAACATAAAACCGTCCTACACTCAGAGATCTGACTCTTTTTCTAATTTAGCACGCATATTTTATTTTCTGTTCTCTATTTCCTTAGGAATGTTTACCAACAGACCTATTTAGCTAACGTTGAGCCGGTTACCTGTAATTATAAAGTCAGCGATTGGAAATCGTCGTAATAGGATCAAACAGGGAGAGACGGAAAGCGTAGAAAGGGGCGACTATTTCAAAAGAGTCGTAATTTTGGCTCAGGGGAAGATAAGCTAATGTAGTTGTAACGTATTTTTCGTTAGACAGTGATCAGGGGAAATAATTTGAGTAGAAGGAGTAGATAATTTGGAACCAAGGGCAGATAATCATAGTTACTCCCCCCCCTGAATCCGTTCGTTTGGAAGGTAATTAAACACGGTGAGAATCGCAAGATCAAAGGACGGGCTTCGCTTGATTGCCAGAGCCTGCAAGCGGTATATCTGCCTTTAAACTCAATTTATCCAGTACCGACAGAAATTCCAGAGAACAACTAGCTTCGATTTTCTAGACCACTGTTATAGTGGATTTCTTAGTTTTTTTCGATTTGGAGTAGTTCTAATTCTGTGTTCGCGGTAATTATTTTATTCACTAAGATTTTTCTGTGTAGAGTTATTTAATTGTTAAGCCCGTCATTTTTATTTTACTAGAAGTTTTATGCAAAGTGACTAGCGAATTAATATAATCTATAGCTAAATTGTTCCGGCTGCAGCGTAAATCTAACTAACTGATATTAACCAGTAAGAGTTATTTTAATCGTCTAATAAATGCACTATTCATCATGAGTACTGACGAAATATATATTTATTTCTAATTCATGATGATTAAAAATATAAATGACAAGCGCTTATTTTACGGAGACTTTTATTAAACGATTCAATATGAGATACACGTGTAGTTCTATTCAAAGTTAAATAACTGAGTGTATGGATATATTATATTTTACGCGGATTAAGGATAGGATTGAGAATACTATATTATGGTTAAGTATTTGTATTTTTTCCTTCTTTACACAGTATTGGGTCAAACTCAAAATCTACCAGCGGCTTCCATATGAATCGGAGAATAACCTCAGAAAAAGAACATTTTTACTTAGTATCTGGGTCTTCAAAGGTGAACCTGTCTGGCTTCGTGTTTACACCCAGAAAGGGACAGAGTACAAACCCAAAGAACATTAAGAATAAACTTTGTAACTGGGCCTATAGATCCAGATTTCTTTTTCCCATTTTTTCATATACATTCTGCACGTGGTGGCAACAAAATCAAACATTTGACATAATCAAACTTGTGACATTTTCCGACTATCGACCATTTGTGGTGTGACAAGGCATTTTTATACTGAGAGAAGTTACCGACCTGACATTCCTATGTACTGGAAATCTCAAGCTATTGACACTGTGAGCACTGTTGAATTTCTTACCTGGTCTAATTAATGGGACATAAACAGAAGTCCTAAATAAAAGTAACAAAGTGAACGTTCCCCGGAGAAGTGGATTTAATTTGTCTTTGAGGAGCTGAGGTTCTCTTTGCCAAAATAACCCTGGATTTGCTGTGTGCGTGTGTCCTAAAGATTGTTCCAGAAGGTGCAAACCAAGTGATAGGTAAGAACGAATGCACGTGGCCACGGTTGTCTGAGAAGAGAGGAAGGATGAATGATTATTTCTCATATATATATATATATAAATATATATATATATATATATATATATATATATATATATATATATATATATATATATATATATATATATATATATATATATATATATATATATATTGTAGAATCCAGGTACGCACGTTGTTATTTTTTTTAGTAAGTTTGGTAATACTGTCCTTTTTTCAGAATAGATTAACGTATAAACTCTGTTCTTTACTGTAGAGGGAAATCCTAGACCATAGCTTATAAATCTTTGACTCTTTGGCGGTTAATAACTTTCATCTAACGGGATCTTGTCTCAACAGAGGGAGGGAGGATTACACCTATGAGTCTATTTCTTTATTAATTTCATTAACCTATGTTTATTTGTATTTGATTGATATTCATAATATTGCTGTTGTAGAGTTTCTTTATAGTAAATAAAATTTACATAAAAACTTTATTTACATGTGTTGGTCAGCCGGTCCCAAAATATCTCTATTCCATAAATATAATTTGTCACGTCTGTGCGTCTAACTGTCGTCACTTATGTTTGTGTGTATGTGAGTGGTTGATATATATATATATATATATATATTAATATACCTAAATATATATTAATATATATATATATATATATATATATATATATATATTATATATATATATATATATATATATGTATATATGTATATATATGTATATCTGTGTGTGTATATATATATATATATATTTATATATATATATATACATATATATAAATATATATATATATATATATATATATATATATATATATATTTTTTTCTTTTTTAATATATATGTAGGTATACTGTCTGACTAACAAAGTTCTGTTGTAGAGATAGGCTGACCGAGAGGACCTTCTCGAGTCCAGGGACAGACTCTACCTATTTTTCCACCATTTCACTCGTGAAAATCTATTTCTTATCTTATCTCTCACTGAGTCAATACCGGTCTAGTTCTATTCATAAGGGACCAACCTATGTCTTAATTCCCCTATCGAAAATCTACGACACTTATTTGATTTGCTGCAGGTATTGACGACAGAGCACGATTTCCGTAGCTCCCGTGATGATTCTGGATAGTTAGTGCCTAAAGACTGGCTACACAGTTACCTTCGGCCACTTCCTAGACCAGTCTAAGACCCCACACCGCTCAGCAGCTATCGAATTATCACACTACAGAATGTCTATGGTAAATTACTTGAAAAGATAGTTGCAAGCCAAGTAAAATAACCACCTAGAAAATGTACACATCCTTCCTGATACCCTGGGTAGCTATAGGCCTATGAAAACAACATGGGGTAACGCTAGAACGTTTGCGTACGATGTGTACGAGGCGTTTCATGGTAAAAGAGAAACGGTGGCTGTCGCAATTGACAGAGGATGCTTATAACAGTGTGGACTTTGCAACCCTAATAGACTGTGCAATGGCATGTGTTGTAAACCCTTGGATAACTGGGACCGTATTGCCTCCCCTGCTTTGCAGTAATGGTCCAACAGTGGCCAAAACTCAAGAGTATCTATTATAGGCTTCATTAAAGTCTATCTTTACACAAGATTTCTCTTGGCAGAATTGTAGATAGAAGAGTAGTAAAGCTTCTATCACATGGGAGTCTTCACAAGATATTCAGATAAGCGAAAACAATGCTGACTGTTGCTGAGGACGTTAATTCTGTAATTTGCCGACGCTTTTGTGAAGGATTTAAGCACGTATTCCTTTCAGCTCGTTTAAGCCCCCATCCCTGATTCACTCAGTGGAATTCTATTATTCTAGTATTGCTCTGTTTAGAATGTGTGTTGTAATTTGACTGAGACAAAGATGCAGTAACTTTAAAATGATTAAATCAAAGTTAAATTTGTAACATTACAAATAGCAAAATTTAATAATCACTTAAGGTTTTAACAGTTGGAAATAATTTGAATAGTTATGGATCAAGAAAAGTTATCTTCACAGTCTTTAGGGCGTCAAGTGGCAGCATATATTTGAACTTAGCTGCCAATGACGGTTCTGCTCCTTCTTATGGGTTGGTTCTTTTCACTCTGCTCCCGCTCGTCTCTGATCACGGTTATCGAACTGATCATACAGAAGTGCATGCGAGGACTGGCAGCTTTAAAAACAATGGTTGCTGCACGTTTGGAACAGAGACTGTTGTTTCCCAGAAACGTCTAGGAGAGTCTACCACGTGCGTCCTTCGTCTTAAAGCTTAGGCCACGGTTCCCTTCTTGTTCCAGTGATAGTACTTTCTGCTGGTACCACTAATAACTATGGTAAAAGAATAGAACGAAACGCTCTTCTGAGTATGGCGTTTTCCACCTCATAATTATGGGTTCCTATCTTCCCATACCACCATCTCAATTACTCAGACGGCATAAAACTTTCTTTACATTTAAATAGAATAGCTTTAGCTTTACATGACATTTAAATGAAAAGGTAATAATACAGATAGAGTCTGTTTACATATACATCTTCACTGATTGAAAAGTGTTCAAAATATACATTGAATATGTTTTCATTTAGGTTTTACACTGATTGAAAAGTTTGAAACTTCCGTTACCGGTAGTTTAAAATGAATATTTTCACATAGACATTAAACGTGAAAACTTACATTCATTTTAAAGTGACTATGTTTATAGGGACATTTGCACTGCTTTGAAAATGTAAGTATTATACTTATAATGTACATCCTTTCTTTCATCTTTCCCTCCCTACTCCATAACGAACCTGAACTACTTTAAGCTTTTAGTTCTCTTTACGAAACTATCAATAAAGCAATCACCGACCCATGCAGTGGTGGTTCACGAATCATCATTCTATACGCTGAGGTTGCCAGCCCCAAATGACTTTGACATCCAATAGCAATTTTCACACATTAAACTTCACATGGTGATATATATATATATATATATATATATATATATATATATATATATATATATATATATATATATATATATATATATATATATATATATATATATATATATATATATATATATATATATATATATATATATATATATATATATATATATATATGTTAGTTCACATCACATGTTAGTAATGAAACATAGAATGAAAAATGCACTACTTACGCCAATCTTGGTTACAGACTTGTTTTTCAGATGAAGAAAAGGGACGAGTCGGTCTCTTACACGCGTCTGGGGTGTCTTTAATTTGACAATAGATTCCCTCTCTGACTCCGTGTGTTTCTTAATTTTGCTAGCCTCGGTGTTCCTTATTAAAATGTAGAGATTTCCTGTGATTTGTAAGTCTTATTTTGTTCTCCAATAAAAGGTCCGGTTAAAAAAAAGGAATTATGAATCTAGTCTTCACTCTGGCGAGGGCTGATGTTGTCTTGGCAAGCGTAAAATTCACAGTGAAATAAAACTGCGAAATGGTCAGACTATATTCCTATCTTCCCACGCATTGTTGTTATAAATCTAATCAGAAAGATCCAATCATTTCAAATCATGCCGATAGGGTGTGATATTTTCAAAATAGTCCCACGTGAAATAAGGTGCGTGCCTGCAAAGGTGACGTATTACCATGTATGGACATGTGATGCCTTGCATACACTCTCACTGGCAGATCGGTAGACACACATGACAACATGGGTAAGCTGTAATACTTAATACTTTATTAGAAAGTAATGTTGTCATAACAAGTCGGCCCGAAAGCGATTATGTCACACTTGTCTGCCCACATGTGTCACACAGACAGTAATCTCGTTATCTGTCGTATGAGTAGCAAAAACTCCGTGTCTGCCCATCTGGGTTACCACGCGAGTCGTCTTATCAGCGGTTCAATCTAAACCCGCCGGCGACTATCTTATCTCAGTTGCTTACCGCAAGCTAGGATGACCGGGTAACAACAGGTGACATCACAGAGAGGAGTGTCAACAAATGTTTGCACCTACAAAATATTTGCCACACAAACAGAAACATAACGAAGAAAAAAATGTGCGATAATTGACAGCACATAATAAAAATTAGTACCACAAATGTACCGTTACTGATGGAGAGAAACCGAGATCGTGATGAGGTCTCCATTTCGTCACAAAAACAAAGTAGATAGCAGCTGCCTTAATGGAGAGACCAGTTGCATTTCGCTTGGGAACTTGGACATCAGAACGAATGCGCATTTGCCCGGGACTACCCCAGGGTTCTCCACCATCACCAGTGCTGTTTAACATCTACACAGCAAAAGGAGCAGCCTTTCCACCAACAGGATTGGGACGAACATTAACTTTCGCAGATGACATACTCATGTACAGAACTGACTCAGACAGACAGGAAATGTTCCAAGGCATACAAGAAACACTATAGGCTGCTTCTAGATGGTGTGAGAAAAGCGGATCAAAGGTCAATCCCAACAGGCCCTGTGTGATGTGGTGCTCTTTGAACAACTCCATAGTGAAAGCAGACCTTCCAGACATAACCTTCAATGGGCAGAACAATGAAAGGCAAGAGAGGCTGAAGTATCTGGGAGTAACGTTCGATCGTGGGCTATCGTTCAAGTATCATATCGAACTGATCATACAGAAGTGCATGCGAGGACTGGCAGCTTTAAAAACAATGGTTGCTGCACGTTTGGAACAGAGACTGTTGTTTATCCTGTATCATCAGCTAGTGATTACAGTAATCGAGTATGGGCTAGGAATACGCACGCTGTCAGTGTCACAATGTGACTGGAACGCATTCAAAATGAAGGGATGCGACGAGTTTTGGGCAGTACGCGTGATACCCCCATTGTGACAATAAGATACATACTCGGATTGCTGTCGATTATATCCAGAAATGCAATAGTCCAGGCAAAAGCCTATATGCGGGTAACCACCGACAAATTAATTTGAGCTTTGACTTGTGAATAAACATGTGTCGTCCTAACGTCCAGCCTGGCCTTTGCTGCATCTTTATTTTTGAAGATCAGGATTGTGTTTGAAGGGTGAATGTAAAACTATTATCGGCATTTGTGCATGCCATACTAACTACACACAGAGATTTATTTCATAAAGGATGTACCTCTCCGATAAACTCTTTCGACATAATAAAGCACGTAACAATGGAGGGAGTTGCAACACTTGGATAACAGAAATATTTCGAAGTTAGGTAATTCACATATACTGGCAGTAAGACATACAGGTACAGACAGAAATACTTGATAATTTTGTACAGTGAAGTCTGGATAAGTAGACGTAGCTGGGACCATCTAAAGTACATGAAAACGTAGCTGGCTTCAAAGGAGCAAGAATCAACAGGGGGATGTCATAGATGGCTCTGGCAGGAGCTACGATTGGTCAGGTGACCAGGGATGAAAATGTATCAGAAGGGGAAGAGTGGAGAAGTCAGGGAAGAATTGGATAAACTACCAGCAGGTCATCATTAGCCTTGGCAGAGAGTGCAGATCTGGGGGCAATAGAAAAGCAGAGCTAGAGATTAATCAGCTGATAAGTGATGATGCTGGGGATGAAGTCGCCATTGTGTATACTGATGGGTCTGTAGTGCGTGGTGAGAAATGAAGATGGGGCTTCTCTGCGAGAGTAAAGGGCAGGGTCGTCGCTGAACAGAGTGGAGCCTATATGACAACGACCTCCAGCATGAGAACGGAGGTAGAAGCAATTACTGCAGCATTGAGGGGCTGTCTGAAAATCCCTCAACAGGGCAGTTATATTATCAGACTCTCAGGCCATGCTTTGGAAAGTTCAGAATGGATGGCTGCTGCAGGAATGGAAAGCATCAATAGAACCCTCACGTCTTCAAGAACTAGTGTGGATCTACTGTCCTGCTCATGCAGGGGTATGTGGCAGGGGTGCGTGAGAGAGGTGACAGACTGGCCTCGAGAGCACCCATAGTGGGGAGGTTGGACATGGAAAAGGTAGAGATACTAAAGACAATTAATGATTGCCTGCTGGATAATGACACTGCAATGGATGAACCAACAAGGCTGAGACTGTTGGAGTTTGGCATCAAACGTGGGATTAGCAGAAATGGACGTGAGAGAAGATGCATCCGTCTTATGTACAACCAGCGTGTTACAGGTACAGTTAGCATTCATACTCTTCAACATTTGCTGAGGGAGACTGAGTACCTATGAGTTTGCCCTGAGTGCAGTGAGGTCGATTCTGATTAACAATAACAATACTAGGAATTAACTTGATGCTACATTTTAGGCTTCGCACAAACTGCGTTTTGAAAACTTTAAGAGACGCAGAAATGAAAATGTAAAATCAAAATACTTGTTTCTAAATTGTTAAAATAATTGCATCATGCTTGACCTCTTAATAATAATAATAATAAATTCTTTAAGCGCCAAACACGGCGCATAAGGCCTCTTACTGAGACATAAATGTCCATCACTGAGCAGAATTCCGATACGCAGAATTTGCGATAAGTATAAGTACTTTAGATGGTCCCAGCTACGTTTACTTATCCAGACTTCACTGTACAAAATTATCAAGTATTACTGTCTGTACCTGTATGTCTTACTGCCAGTATATGTGAATTACCTAACTTCGAAATATTTCTGTTATCCAAGTGTTGCGACTCCCTCCATTGTTACGTGCTTTATTATGTCGAAGGAGTTTGTCGGAGAGGTACATCCTTTATAAAATAAATCTCTGTGTGTAGTTAGTATGGCATGCACAAATGCCGATAATAGTTTTACATTCACCCTTCAAACACAATCCTGATCTTCAACAATAAAGATGCAGCAAAGGCCAGGTTGGACGTTAGGACGACACATGTTTATTCACAAGTCAAAGCTCCAATTAATTCATCACATATATATGTTCATGATCTTGGCATAACCTAGCCAGTCTTGAGCGTCGCTATTCAGTCTGCTAATGACAAGGTGTCCTCGACATATGCATGCAGATTTTATTTAAAAGTCTCAACTCACGTGCATCAGAATATGGCATTCACTTCTCACAATATAATACTCTAGCATCGACCCAATGAAATATATGGGCGATCTAGATGTTGAAACACTTTAGGACTCTGTAGAAATAACACCATCTAGGAGCGCGACATATATGCGTCCGTCCACATCGAAATACACACAGAAAAGACCCGAAGTTTCCTTCACTTCTGCCAAACTGAGACCGGTTGACTTCTGCCAAATCTCCCCCAAAAGGCAATGACATATTTCCGGGTAACCCGTGGATAAAGTACATTAACAGCATGGTATCTAATCGATACCCATCTGATAACGATCGATATGTTATGAGTTTTAATCGTAACAACAAGCTGTGGCAGATTGTATGTCCGTTTATCGTAACATTATTATCTTTATATCTGCAAATATGATCTCAGTGTATTCCTTTTAACGCACGGCTGTTTGAGGCCTATACCAGAGCGCTCTTTTAGTTTCGGTGACCGGAATTCTGACACCGGGTATAAAATTTTGTGTGCACCGTAAAAGACTATTTAAGTTTTTGGCGGGGAAAATCAGCTGATGTGTGAGTGTTGACTCCGTTTTATCGTTGAGTTCAGTTTAAACTGGTGAAGAGGTAGCTTAAAACGCGAATGGTTAAAAGGAACGAATGTCAACAATATTCTTCAAACGAACTTCAACAAGTAGTATTGAACTGGGTGAACTGGGCAAGTACTGGCAGTACAGAAGTCGGTGGTGACTGTACATAGATTTTATTCAACACAGCACATACGGAGTGGACAAGACTAACATCGTCACAGGCGCAGAAATCATACGTCAACATGTTGATAATTACTTTTAAAGTTCCTGAAGATTCTCTACTAATAAAGTCCTCTGACTCAAGTGACTGAGGATCACAAAACTGTTACCATATACTATTCCGCTCATTCAAGTCCATTGACCTTCCTTCAAGGACGTACATCATGGTAACGTATTCATACTCCAGGATAAAATTCTTCCATATCATACTTCATAATCCCAGACTTTCTCCATACATCCCGTTATATATAGTATATAGTTTTCAAACAAAGTCATACATGATAATACGAACAGGTTAGAGATTCCAGTTGACTAACCTCTCCCATTCTATGCCACGCTTCTGGCATTGTAGTAACAGCATATTAAACATGTGAAGCATATAAATTCATTAACTTGATTTCTTGTAGGTATTCTCCCTCTACGAAAAGATTCAAAGGCTATCGACTCCGTGTGTCCAATTCTAGGAATGTCATCTACGATGAATTCCCGCTAGACCATTAATAGGAGCGGCCTGATACTTTATTGTGCACGTCAGTGCGTGAATCAATCGAACGCACAAATAATATAACTATATAAAACTGGTGCGTACATTTGGCAGGACCGAAGACTACCCCCGTAGGTAATAAATGTACGTAACAGCTCCCTTATCACCTCCCCTTAAAAAAATTAATTCTATTAATTTTTTTCGAACTAATTACTCGAGAGAGGTGAGTCAAAACTACAACAAGATTTATGACATGCATAAAATTATATCATATTAAGAAAAGAATATTAAATGAAAACAATATAACTAAATGATAGTATGCATTAAAGCACACATCCACCATCGACCTACTTTGGAACGATGTGGTAATATTCGAAGTAAAAAGAAGTTGAAAATGAAAATGAAATAAACCATAAAAAAAGATGATAATAAAATTCAACCAAATTTTTTTAAAAGAAATTTGAAACATATGATTTCAAAAATGAAAATGAACAGCAACACTGATGATGATCAATGATAAAAGAATCAATAAAACAGAAAATTTTAAAATACAACATGCAAAATGAAACAAAGCATAATTAAACACTTTAAGAAGCAACGCACTTACTATTTCCTAACACTTGTAAGTTTGACTAGTTATCTAAAAGTGAGATATCATGTAGTGGGATACGTGAATACACGTATTGCGAGACACTAATAAAGTTAGTAGATGTGTGATTTATAATCAATCAAATTGATTAAATTGAATTATAATAATTAGTAGTACTTAATTTATGAACAAATAACTAATTACTAATTTATTCTAAGTGATTTCAATTTCACTCATTGTTAATATTCTTTTAGAACTAGTTAAATCGACAAGAATATGTTCTCAATGTACCATGCCTGAAATACGTTTACGAACACGATATCTAGTGTAATATGTTCCATAACAATAGTGAATGTCTATTTGTCACTCTTACCAATGTTTCCATACTAAAAAAAATGTTACTTTAATATCACTGTTCCCGTTCTAACAAAACGTTACTTCACAAGAAATAATGTTATAATCCATACGTAAGTATATTCTGAAAGTTATATATATATACGAATACTGCAGAACTACACATAGTCTCCACAGATGTATAATCAGTGACCATGTACAAAGTTATTCATGTTTCTGTGAGGACGTTTCACCATCTGGAAGTGGTTTAATTTCGACATGTTCACTAGGGCATCTTGAAAGACAGTCTGCAAACACATTCTGTACTCCAGGAATAGCTCGTATCTCAAAATGGAACGGTTGAAGCGCAATAGCGTAACGCGCTGACTTTGATGACTTCACGTTCCCTGTGTTCAGTGCTGTAAGAGCTTTCTGGTCGGATTCCACCACAAAGTGTGATCCGAGGAGATAACGATCCAGTTTTGTGATTGACCAGACAAGAGCGAGGAGCTCTTTATCTAGAACGGAATACTTCATCTCGCTCGTCGTAAGCTTTCTGGATACGTACATAACCGGAAATAAGGTGCCTCCGTATTCCTGCATCAAAACTGCCGCGATAGCGTAGGAAGAAGCATCACTGCGAAGAACAAAGGTGAGATCTTTGTTAGGCAACCTTAAAAAAGGCTTATTTGAAAAAAAATTGTTTTATATAATCTAAAGCCGTTTGATGATCCTGCGACCACTTTATTACATTAGTTGTACCTTTTTTTAGTAACGAAGAAAGAGGTGCAGTTATAGTAGACAAATGAGGGATGAATTTAGAATAGAACTGTATTAGTCCTAAGAGCGACCTCACTTGTTTTTTTGTCTTAGGTGCTGAGATGTTTAAAATTTTAGAGACGTTACTGTCTTCTGTATACATTAAACCGCGACCTATACGGTGACCAAGAAATGAGATGTCATGAAAACCGACAAAAGCCTTTGAAGGTTTCGCTGTTAAGTTATAATCCCGTAAGGTAGAAAGTAAAGATTTTAAACCCTGAATATGTTCATCCCAAGAGTCACTGAAAAGACAGATGTCATCTATATAAGTAATGACATCGGGACGATGAGACAATATGCGGCGCATCATGCGTACAAAGGTAGCTGGCGCATTCATTAGACCGAATGGCATAAAATTCCATTGAAAAAGACCCCGTGGCGTCGAGAAAGCGGTGAATGGCTTTGCTTTAGGGGTTAATGGCACTTGCCAATAACCCTTTGAAAGGTCAAATTTCGAAAAGAATGTGGCATGAGATAATTTCTCTAATAAGTCGTCTAAAAGAGGTAATGGTTCCGCATCGAATTTTGTAACTTTGTTTAATTTCCTGTAATCTACGCAAAGACGTATATTGTTGTCCTTCTTCCTAATGATTACCATAGAAGAAGAATATGGTGATGAAGATGGTTCAATTATATTTAATTGAAGCATCTCATCCAATTCCTTATCAACCTTATCACGAAAGTGTAAAGGAATAGGATATGGGCGAACTCGAATCGGTGTATCGTCAGTCAGAATAATGTCATGTTGGATGACTGACGTATGACCTGGGATGTCAGTGAGGACATCCTCATACGTGTGTAGAATATTAGAGACTTGCTGGCGTTGATCATCAGTAAGAGTAGATGAGATAGTAACATCATTCCATTTCTCAGTGGAATGGAGTGGTACAACTGGTATTGGTAGTTGTACATCATCGAAAGAAGATTCCTCTTCTTGGATGACTGACAAACTAGAATAGTGTTGAATAGGAGGTGTAGGATCGTCAGTTGCTTGGAACACAGATTGTAGATAATCAGGACGTGAGTAATATTCCTTCAACATATTAATGTGGAAGGTTTTATGTTTACCATTAACATCAACGATGTAGTCGACATCGGATATTCTTGAGATGATCCTGAAAGGACCTCTCCAGGTAATTAAAAGACGATTATTATGCGCAGGGAGTAATACAAAAGCTTCATCACCAGGTATGAGCTGGCGAAGACGTCTATATTTGTTTGCAAATAGACGAGCTTTTTCTTTGGCTTGTTCGGATGATGCAGTAGCTAATCTACAAGCATCTATGATTCTCTTTCTCAGAGAGATCACATACTCATAAGAGGACTGAGTTTCCTCTTCAATATTCTCGTTAACCAATAAGTCGTGGATTAACGACATCGGACCGCGTGGTTGCATGCCGAAAACAAGTTGAAATGGAGAAAACCCCGTTGCTTGATTTTGTACTTCGCGATACGCAAAGAGACAAGCGGGTAGGACCCGATCCCAGTCTTGGGGATGGTCTTGAGTCATCTTACCCAACAACTGCTTGAGTGTCCTATTTAGACGCTCAATTAACCCATTTGACATCGGATGATAAATAGAACTTAGAGATCTGTCTATACCTAATGTTTTCATAACTTGAGACATGGATTCAGAAATGAACTGAACCCCATGATCCGACAAGATTTTCCGTGGAAAACCAATGCGTGAGAAGATTAACATCAATGCCTCTGCTACACTGGCAGATGAAGTGTTCTTGAGAGGGATGGCTTCAGGCCAGCGAGTGCACATATCAATGCACGTAAGAATATGCGTATGCCCTCTAGCAGATGGTAGCATAGGACCAATAATGTCTATAGCCATTTTATCAAATGGTCTAATCGGGATGTCCGCAGCTTGAATAGGAGCCGCATGAAATGGACCCCGTACCTTAACGTCTTGACATATCAAACAGGACCGACAATAGAGAGTGATGTCCTTATGGACGCCTGGCCAGTAGAATGCCGAAAGCACTCTGGATTTGGTATGCGAAAAACCCATATGGCCCGTACATTGCGAGTCATGCGCATGTCGTAATATACGAGATCTCATACAGGATGGGACTATAATCTGAGAACATAAGGATGAATCCTTTTCTCGTATTACTCTAACCAAAATCCCATTTTTAAGTATAAGATCATGTCTAGATTTTGCAAGTTTGTTGCTGGTATTATTTTTGTTCACATACTGAAAATTTTTTTTTAATGAATCATCATTCTTTTGCAATGTTGCAAACAACTCCCGTGAAATAGGAGCATCATCATCACAAGTGGTATGAACTGTAGGTTCCATAGGTGTATCATGCGACATATTAGTAGCTTGCGCTCTAGTCACTACTGCATTTGCAGTTTGAATATGTCGCTCTTCCCATTCAGCAATTTGCTGTGGTGTACACTCTTTAATACCATGTATGCGACCAAGTATTAAATCACAAATTGGATTCGGAAGGAGACAAGCTTGAATCTTTCCTGAAAAAAATGGTGTATTAAGATCAATAATAGCAGTGGCAAATGTTTCAATTGTGCCACCAAACGTCACACATTTGACAACCCGGCCCGTGGCACAACTTGGGTTGATCAGCGAAGTCCGGACGCCGGCTGTGCTGCAACCTGAGTCAAATAGGAGAGAGCATGAAATATTGTTAACAAATCCCTTGTTAAACTTAAGAGAGCCCTGTCCCTGGTGTACTGACGCAGCAGTGGCCGTACAGACTGCAGGTAGACTAGGCAAGGTATGTCCGCAACGCAGCGTCGTGATCGCCCTGGGCTGGAAAAGAGTAGAGCATTCTGAACAATCTTTGACTTGGGTACAATCAAGAGAACAACACATAGCATTATGAGTTTCAGCTCCTTTACCCTGTTCAATGTTAGCCTGTGTATCACTAAAAGCGACATTAGAATGTCTATTCGTATTACTCAACGATCTATCTCGTCGACGCGATCGATTTTGATTTTTGTCATTAAAATTGCCATAATTGTAGTTTCTGCTAGAGTTAAAATTTGGATGAGTCCGATAATTTGTATAATTATCGTTATGATGTTGGTAAAATGGTTTATTTCCAAAAAATTGTTTGTTTTGCGGACCCTGAGATCTTGATCTCCAGTTTTGTTTATTATAATGTCCTTGATTATTTTTAAAATTATTGTTACCAAAATCTCGCGATCTGTGAGCCTGGTTCCAAGAAACATTAAATGGAGCAGATTGTTGAAATTGCTTCCCTTTGTAAAAATTACCATTGTTAAAATTGTCATTATTTCCCTTATTGACATATCTGTCAGCACTAAAAAGAACGATTGCGTGAAAAATTGTTTTGTTGTGCTGCAAAAGCAACAGGCAATTCATTCTTAATCTGTGCATTACTTAGATCCATGTTTGGGTGAGCAGTGCAAAAATTTTTAGCATGCTGTTCTAAGTCTTTCATAGATAAAGGTTTCCGTTCGTGTAAAAAATGCGAGAAATGTAGGATTTACAGACGAAAGTACCTTATCGCGCATCAGTAAATCGAAGAGACCTTCATACGACTTTTCAATTTTGGATAATTCGATCCATCTTTCTAATGTTAGTCGTATTTGTGACAGAAAATCACTAAAATTTCTGCTAGATTGAATTAGTAATGTATGAAATCTTGATCGATATTGGTCTTCTGTCATTTGGAATTTTTGCAGAAGTGCCGCTCTAAGAGCATTATAGTCATTTTTCTCACCAATGCTGGTGGTATGATAAACTGCTAATGCGTCCCCTGTGAGTAATCTGGATAAATATGTACAGTATAGAGCTTTATCCACGTTATAAGATACACAAGTGGCCTCAAACCTATCTAGGAAGAATATCACGTCATCAGACGGGGGATTAAATTTTGGTAATTTAAGGTGAATTTCCTTAAAATTATCATGTCTGGATGAAGTTTGGCTTTCAAAAGTTCTCTGAGAATTAGCTTCCTGAGTTAACCTAAGTCTCTCATATTCTGACTCTGCTAATTTCAGTTCATGCTGTCGTTTTCTTTCATTCTCTTCCATCTCAAGCTGAAGTCGTTTTGTGTTTTGTTCAGCTATTAATCTTCTTTCTTGTATTTCTTTTTGTTTAACTTCCATTTCAATTTTAAGTCTTTCTTCAGCCTCCCTTTGCTTCTGTTCTGCCTCTCGCTGAAATCGTTTCTCTTCTAATTCAGCGGCTAATCTCATTTTTTTCTCCTCTTCCTCAGCTATAAATTTCCTCTTCTTTTCATCCTCCTCAGCAGTTAATCTCATTTTTTTCTCATTCTCCTCCGCCTCAATCCTTTTTTGATCTGCCTCAAATTTCAAATTTTCCAAACGTAAAGTTTCTAACCTTCTCTGATCAGCTTCTATTTCTTGAGCTTTCTTATATTCTGCAAGTGCAAATGCTTTTGCTTCCTCAGGAGCCATCTGAAGAGCCTTTGCTTGCTTAATGAAATAGTCTAAGGTAGCCATTATTCAATTTTATTATGTAATAATACTACTTAAAATTGTTACTACAACTAGTAGTTTTCGTTCCTGTTCTAGAACGGTAAAATCAATTTATATAATAGGCAATAATATTAATAATTAATAATGTAATTTATAACATGAAATGGTGTGAAAGCAATAACGTGACAGACAATAGCACAATACTGACACGACACGATAATCAAGACAAATGACTACAGTCGTAGAAATCAAATAAAATAAAATGTGGAACTAAAATAGAATGTCGTAAAAAATTACGATGACATCTACGATCAAATAATGCACAAGACAATTGACAACACAGTGTAAAAACATATGCTTTGTAAAAAAATGAACGACAGTCAGGTAAGATGGACAATAATCACATACAAAATACATCATGAAAATAAGGTACAAGTAAAAATAACTACCAAAAACAACAATTAAAACTTGACGAAACAGCTAAAATAGTCAGGTGTCACAGACTACCAGACACAGTGGACAAAAGATCCTTCTATGCTCACGCATAGGAACATTCCACTGCGGGAAGTCTGCAAAATAATGTCCTACAGAACACTTAAGACGGACCTGTGGTGAAACTGGTAATTTCCCGTCCTAAGTCGCCATTCCCAACCTCCCACGAAGAATACACAAAACATATAACACTTAACACGAAAAATATGAATGTGGACATATCACGGAAGGCACAACTAAGCGTAATAAAGTGTACAACGGAAACACGTTATACTCATCTCGCGTGCAGGTAAAAAATCAATGTGCCTCGTCTCCGTGGATGTACGTCTACAGATAAAATACTTCGTTCTGCTTATCTAGATTACAGCTCGCACGCAATAATGATGAAGAGATGATCTCCAAGTAATCAGTCACTGTGAAACTTGACGTGGAGGTTGATTGAAGACCTTGACCTTGGTAAACGTAAGTTGAATCTGATTTCTCATCCCACTGGGTTCCAAGTTCGAGATGTTGGTGACTTGAAAGTTAAAATCTTCTTTTCACAGAAAAGTATTGAGTACGTTCTTTGGAAGTTAGATATTTCCAGACCACACTGGCATACCAATTATTGTTGACTCCGTTTTATCGTTGAGTTCAGTTTAAACTGGTGAAGAGGTAGCTTAAAACGCGAATGGTTAAAATGAACGAATGTCAACAATATTCTTCAAACGAACTTCAACAAGTAGTATTGAACTGGGTGAACTGGGCAAGTACTGGCAGTACAGAAGTCGGTGGTGACTGTACATAGATTTTTATTCAACACAGCACATACGGAGTGGACAAGACTAACATCGTCACAGGCGCAGAAATCATACGTCAACATGTTGATAATTACTTTTAAAGTTCCTGAAGATTCTCTACTAATAAAGTCCTCTGACTCAAGTGACTGAGGATCACAAAACTGTTACCATATACTATTCCGCTCATTCAAGTCCATTGACCTTCCTTCAAGGACGTACATCATGGTAACGTATTCATACTCCAGGATAAAATTCTTCCATATCATACTTCATAATCCCAGACTTTCTCCATACATCCCGTTATATATAGTATATAGTTTTCAAACAAAGTCATACATGATAATACGAACAGGTTAGAGATTCCAGTTGACTAACCTCTCCCATTCTATGCCACGCTTCTGGCATTGTAGTAACAGCATATTAAACATGTGAAGCATATAAATTCATTAACTTGATTTCTTGTAGGTATTCTCCCTCTACGAAAAGATTCAAAGGCTATCGACTCCGTGTGTCCAATTCTAGGAATGTCCATCTACGATGAATTCCCGCTAGACCATTAATAGGAGCGGCCTGATACTTTAATGTACATAAATAAACATGCCATAAGAAATGGGGCGACACTTACTTTATACTTCCACTATTGACTTCGCCATGAAGATCAATAGATACGAATACAACTGATGGCTACTTCACATTTGCCAAGAATCAAAGGATAACACAGCGGACATAAATATGGTCCGAGCTGCCCCTTACATGACCTCAGAAACTACTCAACTAGGTTACACGTGCGTCCAAAGCAACTCACCCTGCATTGTGCACGTCAGTGCGTGAATCAATCGAACGCCCAAATAATATAACTATATAAAACTGGTGCGTACATTTGGCAGGACCGAAGACTACCCCCGTAGGTAATAAATGTACGTAACAGTGAGTAAAATCAGTAAAATATAAATCATTACACACTCGTTCTGGATAAACACAGCGCTAAAATTCTTTTGTGTACTATAACTTTGTTCTGTGTTCTATTTTTGACTGCATTTTTATTTGTTTGAAATTAGTTTTGACGGAGTTACAGACTTTTGAAAACAGCGTCATCATTTAAGGAAATTCATAAAATAAGTAATCTTTTTATTAATTTAATATCTAAAAATCGGCCCATTCGTTTGAGTTTATAATTATAAAGACTTCTCGAAGGGAAGCTAAAGATTATTTCCACATACTTTTTTTTTTTGGTTTCTTATCTTGAGAATGTGTGGTAGTCAGTTTTGTGAGTGTGGCATTACAAGAACAAGCATATTGTCACCAGATTTTATAGCATTTAAATCCCTTTAAACGCATTCCTGATACCCACAAATCTTAAATAAGGTAGTAAAAAAATAACTTTTTGTAAAGCACCATCTGTTTTTTGCATTTTCATTCATTTATAATGATATTTAGCTACGTATATAAGCGTCAGAAAACATGTAAAGCTATAGATAGATTACTTCCACATAATTTGATCTATCTTTCAAGTCTTGTTAATCTTCTATTTATAATATGAATTTTTTTAAAATTATGTGTGAGATAAGGACTGTTCCATTGGTGTTCTTTGGTAGACAATCCTGTGCACACGACGGCTGCCAGCGAATTCTAAGTAACTGTTTGTATATCTTCTTTCATTCAAAGTTACAATGCAGGTAGTAAATTTAGAGAAACCAAATTCTAAATCTAATACCATCCTTTTATCAATGGCTAGAGTCAGAGATACATATGATAATTTAGAAATATTTATGAATGGCATGAAAGCTCAGATAGAGTCACTAAAATATTTAGAGTGGGATGGTAAACAAGTTGTTGTTTTCTTATTCGGAGATTATTTCCTTGTTTTGCTGGAGACACCACAGACATGGGTATATTCCTTGAGCTCCAGACAAACCAAACATTTTCATCAAAGACATCCAGAGAGCATACAACTTGCAAACCAAGAAGTTTGGCCATGTTGATAAGAGATTACAATAGATATATGAAATATGGGAAAGGGAATAAAAGGCAAGTGGCACATTACCATAATTGTTTACACAAACCAATGTTAGAGATTGAAATTGAAAATGTAGCTCCTCCTTACCTTCATATTTTATTAGGCATTGTTTTGAAACACCACAGACTTCTAGAACAGGTAGCTGATACAATAGACGCAAAGATATTTGAGAATTCGCAAGAGATACATGCAAACATTAGTACTTTTAAGAACTTGAAGAGATTTAGTAGGAACTGGAAATAAGCAGAAGAATTAGGAGCTAAAATTGAATTTTTCAGGCAGGTATTGAACTTTGTGAGGATAAGGAGGAGACAGATAATTTTAAAGTTAGACTTGAAAATGCACAAGATGCGCTGGCCAAACTTCAGTTTCAAGATCTGTGTACTAGGTCTGGTCCAGTTTGCTTACACATGGACAAGGTACTAGCCAAACACAAAATCATACAACAGGCTTATAATAGCAGAGCATTTATAGGGAATCACTGCCACAGATATCTCACACAAAAAGTTTATAAAGATCTTACAAGAGCAATCATTACACAAACACTGAAAATTACAGACAAACAAGATATAACTAACATAGCTTTTATTGCCCAAGAACAATTCAACTCACTGAAAGAAGCATTTGAGAAAGTACACAACAAAATATCACACAGTAAACCAATTAGTAAAGAATCATTAACAGCATCGATAGAGACTTATATGTCTTTGTTCAGAAAGCTATTCCCTAGTAAGACAATTCATAAACAGCACATATTAGAAAAACATTGCGCAGACTGGATCAGAACTCATGATGTATGATTGAGATAATTGTTAGCTCTCATGTTCTGGGGACAATTGGGTGTGTTATTTTAAGGTTATAGATGTGGACATGCAATTTAAACTTTCAATAATTAATGTTTGACGCATGAAACCAAAACAAAACTTTGATATCCATTTTCTGCAGGTTTTCTACTTTTGATTTCTGTAATTTGTTATGCATGTTGATTGTGACCGTTTTAGTGTAAATTGAATTAGAAACAAACCATAACAAAATGTAAAAAAAAAAAACGTAAATTTTACACTATTTCAGACTATTATATCTTCTGTTCTAATTGTGATAAAATGTTTGTTCTTGTTCTAAAATTTACTCTAACATTTCTAGTCTAGCTTTACGCAAAATTAAAGCCGGTATTTATAATAATAAAGTAGCATAAAAGCAATTCAAACATGTTTTTGGGGACAATTGGGTGTGTTTTTTTAAGGTAATAAATGTGGACTTGCAATTTAAACTTTCAATAATTAATGTTTGACGCATGAAACCAAAACAAATCTTTGATATCCATTTTCTGCATGTTTTCTACTTTTGATTTCTGTAATTTGTTATGCATGTTGATTGTGACCGATTGAGTGAAAATTGCATTATAAACAAACCATAACAAAATGTAAAAAAAAACGTAAATTTTACACTATTTCAGACTATTATATCTTCTGTTCTAATTGTGATAAAATGTTTGTTCTTGTTCTAAAAATTACTCTAACATTTCTAGTCTTGCTTTACGCAAAATTAAAGCCGGTATTTATAATAAAAAAAGTAGCCTAAAAGCATTAATTAAGCCCTATCAAAAGTAAACATCGCCACATGTTTTTCCCATTAGGAAGCTGACCACGTGACCTCTGTCAAGTGGGCTATAAATAGCGCGGTCGGGGGAAAAAGGGGAAATAACTAAAAGATCGCTCGCAAACAGCCGTGAACGGGCCCCAACCACTGTCAAACCTTTTTTTTACTGCGCTGTCATGCATTGTCTTATCTTAGTTTACATACTACAAATGTATGTGGTCCATGAACAATATTATTTATGATTACATTTTATTCGTTTATAAATAATAAAAAAAAAGAAACTACCTTGGGCGTGTATGGATTAGGGTAATTCAAACATAAACAACTGAACGAAGTTCTCACATGCAAAATTCATTTGACCTTATTCCCATTAATCACCAAAGCCACAAGCACAAAATATATCGTCGATCAAGAGACATTTGACCTGCATTTGATAAGCTGAAACCTGGAAAGCATATATGCCCATACACCACAGCGGACGTCCTTTTTTCTGCGCCGAAAATAAAAATAAAAATAAAGTAGTTTTCTGTTATTAGGGTTTGTCTCGTTGCCCCGTCTATATTGTGAGAAGAAGAAGGATCTATATGTCAAAGGTGTACCGCGCTGGGGTCGTATTTATTTTCCTTCATGATTTTACGAATTATATTTATTCTCTTCCTGAGTTTCTTTGTTCAGAATTCACATGTTTCTGCTTTTGAAGGTTACTATGGAAACTGCATTCTAAGATCTAACGTTGTCAGATAAACGTCGTTTCTTTCTTCCGTCTTAATCTAACCAAGGTGGTCGTTGTGGCTTCATATTCTAGTAGCGACTGTATTTTTTTCTATCTGCCTTTCTTTGTCGTGTGCCTCATTTGGTTGAGACTAGCATACTAGTATATACAGTAGTTAGGTGCACTATTGTAAAGTTAATTCTCTACTTGGGAGAAGACAGAACTTAATAAAGAAATTCAAGTCAATTTCAGACAAGATGGAGAAATACTGAGAGAATGGCAGCTTTTTCTAAAGACTTCCCTACCTATAACCAAGTTGTTATGTACTTATTTAATGGGACAGTGACTAAATTGCCATTTACAACATACCTAACAACTCAACAAAGCCTAGAGGAAAATACACCACGAAGGCAAGTACAGTTACAGTACCAAATAACTCAGCCCGAAGACTGGCTGGGATACAGTCTCCAACACGTATATGATATCAACAATTTAAACATTATTCTGAACACAAGAAAAGTATTTCCAAAAAACTCTGGCACGATCATCTACGTATCCTTAACCAAAATGTTACTGGCAGTGCATTGACAGCTCCTGCTGATGGTCGAAAAGACAAGCTACTTATATGGCCTAAATCACACATAAATGGAAATAAATAGACTTTTAATTAAACACGAGTAAACTGATCGTACTGTCACTTCAGCGACTCTTGAGACTCATAAGGAAAAAAATTACGATGTTCTGACAATGATAACTTCTGCTGCAGCAAGCTGTTCTCAGACCACAGCAAAAAATCACAGCCTTTTTAACTGCGAAACCACTATGTATTCCTAAAGCAGTTTTCTATTTTGCCTGCTTTCCTCTTGGGCATACAATGGCTTGTCCAGCTCACGGCTCAACACATTTGGCCTCCTCAAAGCATTGAGCATCACTGCTTATGTCTCAATCATTCCAGCACGCCTATCATACGTCCATTGAAAAAAACATCGGTTGCTTAACATTTCACATCATACCACTCCACAAAGTTTACCTTCGCTCACTCGGAAACAGCCTGCAGTGAATGATTCATCAAGGCTATGATTGCTGGAATTTGGCATCAAACGTAAGATTAGCAAAGATGGATGTTTGCGAGGATGCAACCGGCGTGTATACAACAAATGCGCAACTGGAACAATTAGCACTTCGACACTTTCTGAAGGAGACTGGGCACCTACGGGTTTGCCAGGAGTGCAGTGATGTCCTTTCTGATTAACAATAGCAATAACTTGGAAACTCGCTACTACGTGTAGAAACCACAACAAACTTAATTCTAGCTCAACTCAGCTCACATACAACACAAATAAGCAGCCTCGGACCCTGCGTCGCATATGCTCTCAACTCTAATACTCCAAACACTTCGTGGCACAAGTAATACAAATATATTGA
This sequence comes from Oreohelix idahoensis, assembly GCA_024509875.1. Lineage (NCBI taxonomy): Eukaryota > Metazoa > Mollusca > Gastropoda > Stylommatophora > Oreohelicidae > Oreohelix > Oreohelix idahoensis. The sequence continues at coordinate 27,141 of JAMPIV010022163.1, read as the reverse complement.
ATGCTGAAAAATTGTTTTAAAACCCTTCATCGCTTTCTTGAATTAACGGAACAACACAGCTTGCGGGAATTCATTAAGCCCGTGAGAAATCGGTCGCCACGTTTCTGGCATTGTGTGATTAAGAAGTCTTCCGGAGGGAAGACAGCATTGCTACCCGACATGCCTGGAGGTACATGACGTCCATTTCGAGCTCTTGTCACGTGGTAGAACTTAAAGCAAAATGATTCAACATCTTATCAAGTGCTAGTTAAAAATAAAACTGGCATGGGAATTTATATCTGTGAGTTTAGTCGTTCTAGACAATACGGTCAGGTCCCGCAGCTGTATTCATTGTTTTATATAAAGTCAGCTGTGTCATTTATTGCCCCTGCGTATACTGTGAAAGGGTAGATTGGTTTTGTTAAATTGTTGCGTTAATTTTTGAGGTGAAGACTTCAAGCAATGTTGTGAGCAGAGGTTAAGACAAGCTGCTAGCTGTAGTTAGGCGTGAATGAAGCTCAGTGGAGCGTGGAAGGTTTTCACGTGTTTGGTGAATACGAATGAAAAGGGTCAGTGAGAGAGAGAGAGAGTTGTGTGTTGGGTCAGTAGTGTGTTGGGTTAGTAGAGAGTTGAGTCGGTAGAGAGCAGACAGTAGACAGGAGACAGCGTAGAGAAGAGAAGGGTGGATGTCTATAGTAGTGTGCGAGTAGAGAGGGCCAGAGTTGTGCAGTGGATTTATGAAGTAGCCTATTTTGTGGCTGTAGATATTCCGAGAATCAGAGTGATTGTAGAATACTCGGGATTTGTTGTGTCTCCAATATTTGTAATGGCCCTGCGCCCATTGTGACTTATTTGTGATATTATATATTCACGAAGATTGATATGGTTGTTGGAGTTATTCCTTAGACAGTGAGCTAGACGAACGGTGTATAAGTGTTGTCTGACTTTCTACATCCACCCACATACACCCTACTCGTCATACCAGGGGTCCCACGATTCTAGGGGCCCCATGCTGGGATGCTGCCAAATTGTTCAAAATCATCTCTTGGCAGAGTGGATAATTACTCGATCTCTCGCTGGAAAGGCCTGGGATTCAAATCAAACATGACGTGGGTAAGTTGAAGAATTCATCATCTTACCCAATATGCGTTTTAAAATAGATTTATAGCAAAACATTGCATCAAAGTTTATTTTAATTAAGGTAGAAATATCACAAATTCCTTAACACCCTTTGCCCAGGGCCTACAATGCTGTTAAGACGGCCCTGAGCCTGAGAGGAGTGATAAATATGTTTACTTTTATAATTTCTTCTAAGTGAATCCATAAAAAAATATATCCAAAATGTGAGTAACGTTTCGCCATAATTACGTCGTTTTTATCACCATTACCCTCATCATCATCATCATCAGGCCATCCTTTTTGCCGTTATCTCTCACATAGACATTCACACACACACACACACACACACGCACACGCACACGCACACGCACACGCACACACACACACACACTCACACTAATCACTAACGTGGTCCATTTTTTTACGAACACTCATTTTTGTTGTTGGTCATGAGACACTTTATTATGCAATGAATGACCGCGGAGTGAGAGACTTGAATGTGTGTCTATCCGCTCTGTCTCACACTGACAGAGAACGCGTCTCTAACTTTGATCACCTTCATTACTATGACAACCAGGGGGCGATCAATGCCTGATGTATTTACTTTTGAATGCGTCTGACCTCGCCGGGTTAATGACTTAAATTGATGAGCTTTAACAAGAAAAAATAAAAGTAACGATGCGATTTTCAATTGGTGGCAGAAGCTGTGATCTGGTGCGTCATGCCATTTGGACAGAGCTGTCATGTATTTTTAAAAAAAACACGAAAAAAAAATGAATTGAGCAAAACAATAGAGCAGGGGCAACGCAAATGTAAGAGCTATGTAACCGCTTGTTAATCTGTGTTAATTAGTAATGCCTTCAAATAGTGTCAAGGATCGATGTGGTGGGAGATGGTGGTTGAGTGATAAAGGTGGTAGTATTGAAAAATGCGGGAAACAGTGTGTAGAGATAAATGTAACCGTGTTGGGAGATAAAGATAATAGTGTTGAGAAGTGAGGTTAACAGTGTTGAAAAATGAGGGAACACTTGAGAGATAAAGGTAGCATTGTTGAGAGATAATGACAACAGCGCTGAGCAGTAAGGGTAATTGTGCTGAGATATAAAAGTAACAGGGTTTTAAAATGTCGGTAACGGCGTTGAGAGATAAAAGTAACAGTGTTGGGAGAAACAGATAATAATGTTGAGAAATGTGGGTAACACTTGAGAGATACAGGTAACATTGTTGACAGATAAAGATAGAAGTGCTGAGAGATAAAGAAAACAGGGTTAAGAAATATCTATAATGATGAGAGATCAATGTACACGTGTTGGGAGGTAAAGATAATCGTTTTCACAAATACAGGTAACACTCGAAAGATAAAGGCAACCTGTTGAGAGAAAAAGATAGCAGTTGTTACGCACAAGTAATTACTTTTTCCAAAGTCTTTGTATGATCATTTTTTGTATGTATGATCATTTTTTGACTGAAATGTGTATTATGTTTTTTTACGGTCAAAGGGACATAATCCGAGTTATTGAGACTACAATTTTTTAGGAGTTTGCCTTCTCTTGTATAGAGACACGTTCGGTCTATAATTTCTTGAACGAAGCGTGACCATATCTCCTTATTTCGTAGTATCAGTCAACTATGTTAGATGTCTGAAAATCTGTCTTAACGCTTCTGTTCATGACCATAAAAGGCGCGACTGTGTAAGACTTTTATCTCGAATGTTCTTAAAATTGCTTTGTGTGAATTGATACTCACGTAGATGAGTTCTGCGCATGTCAAAAACTGGGAGTTCGTTCTGTGTGTTCCGCCCAGCTGGCAGTTAAGAAATGGTCTGAGTAGCGAGCAGACGCGACCTGCGTCTTGTGATTCTCTGAGGGAAATACATTGTCTTTGTGAGTTAGTTAGCTAACTAGACTATTTCCCAGTATTATTCAAGCCTGCCTGGAGGCATATGTTCGTGGTTGATTTTCCGAAATAAGGTAATTCCTCTTGTATCGAACATTATGCTATCATCTAGAGGTTCGTCATTTTGTCGCCTTTTTGCTCGCCTGTGTGATTCAAAATGGAGAGGTACTTTGACTAGGATTAAGTCACCGGTATCTTTATACCTGAACTAGTTATATATATATATATATATACCTATGGGTCGCTCTAGACCAACAAGACTATTGTCTGTGTTCCAGGATTCGTTATATCAGAGATCACGTCCAAGTCAGATGGTTAGACTTAGGAAGGTTATAAAGGTCGAGCTGACCTGTAATCCATGTATGCTATCACGTGCAGACAGTAAACGGACTTATTGTATACATCTGATCTGCTAGCATCAGGAAGGGAATATTTATTATTGTCTATGAACATTGTTGAGCTGCAGCTGACACTGTTGCAGAAGTTATATATATATTATTTATACAGCTTCACGAACCAGAACTTTAGGATATCGAACATACAGAAGCTATCTGTTTACAATACAACTATTGAGTATTGAATCCTAGATGACTATCGGCTAATATGATTTGAATGCTGAACTCGTTGAACTATGTTGATGTCATAAATATCATGACTGTTGTTTTGTGGCGTGCAATAAATGGTAAAAATTATACAACGAAGTTACCATTTCTATGACTCTACACATCATGTTGCCTGTGTTGTACCCTGTGAACTACTCTACTGCAACATACACAGCAACATTATAAACCAGATAAGACACCCACATTTTGCACTTTAATACCTGGTGTCGATAGGGGTGGTAATTTGACGTCATCCTAAATCCACCCTTATCAGCAGTGCTGAGAGATAAAGGTAACATGGTTGAGAGATAAAGATAGCAGTGTTAAGAGACAAAGGCAACAGGGTTGAGAGATAAAGATAGCAGTGCTGAGAGATAAAAGGAACAGGGTTGAGAGATAAAGATAGCAGTGCTGACAGATAAAGGCTACAGGGTTGAGAAATTCGAAAGAGGAAGGCAACATTGTTGAAAAATAATAGTAATATTGCTAAAGAGAGGACGGTAATTTCATGGTGCGTAATTGGCTTCGTGCCAATTCACGATTCAATTTACCAGTAAGGTAATGGCGCCCCCGGATGGTCTTTGGTTCGATTCCCAGATAAGCTTAATCACTTCTGTTATTTTTCTGTTGTCTAGTGCCCGTCTCCCGCCTGCCGTACGATTGCCTGCTATTTACCTATATGTGTTTATTTATTTACGCTTTTATGTCAAGTTCAATTGAAGCGTTTGGCTTTCGTGACGTTGATTGCTTGGTTTGCTTAGTTTGCTTGTAAGGACCACCTTCAATGCACACAGACAACTCGATCAGTGCTCTGATCTCCTCCGTTAGATCACACAAGGAGAATCTCAGCACAGCGCACGAACTACGTAGCACCGCAAGGATCCCAACCACTTTCCTCAGATACCTCATTTCTGAGGTTTGGATCTGGCTTTTGTGGGTTGTAGTCATTGCCCACGACTCGCATCCATATGTCAAGACTGGGACATAGGTGGAGCGGTATACAGCCATCTTCGTTTTCTTACCAACCTCTTTCTTGCTGAGGAATCCACGATTTATGGCCTGAAAAAGTCTCCCAGCCGCTGCTTTTCGAGTGGCCAACTCTTCTTTGATGCCTCCCTTTCGGTCTATAATAGCTCCGAGATATTTAAAGTGGTCGACCTGCTCCAGGACCTGTTCTCCCAACTTAATCTGATGTTTTCTTTCTTCTCGTGATATCACCATGGATTTTGTTTTAGAGCTGCTTATGACCATCCCTCTCTTCTCCAGCTCTTCCTTCCAGACTTGCAGGTTGGATTGGAGATGTGCCTCTGATTTAGCAATCAGGGCAACATCATCAGCAAATGCCACCTCCGAAATATAGACCTGTCTCATCTTCCAGTACCCCCCTGAATACTTTCTTGTTCTCTCCTTACATGCCTTGATGACATCGTCCATAAGGAGTATGAAGAGGTAAGGTGATAGGATATCACCTTGTCTTACACCAGTGGTGGTCCTGAAATCTTCTGACTTATGGTTTGCTGTCCTCACATAATTTCTGCAAGACTTGTAGAAGCTCTGTATAGCATGAATCAGAGGTGCTGGAATATTCTTCCTTGCCAAACAGTCCCAAAGTTTGCTCCAGGGGACCCTGTCAAACGCCTTTTTCCAGATCTATGAAACAAAGATGGATCTCACTCTTATACTCAAGGGCCTTTTCACTCAGCTGTCTGAGTGTGAAGATTAGGTCTTGAGTACTTCGGTTTGCTCGGAATCCGCACTGGACCTCATCCAATTATGGCTCAGCTAGGCGTCGGAGTCTCTGCTCTAGGATTCTAGAGTAGATTTTACCAGGGACACTGAGAAGGGATATGCCTCTATTGTTTCCACATTGTCGATTGTCACCCTTTTTGAAAATTGGTGTTATGATGGCAATCTCCCAATCCTTTGGTATGGTCTTGTTGCACCATGCTGCCTGTAGGACCTTTAAGAGTAATAGGTCGCCTGATGCTCCCATGTACTTAACCATTTCTGGTGTTATACCATCATGCCCTGCTGCTTTGCCCAATTTGATTTTCTCTAGTGCTGCCCTCAGTTCTTCCATCTTTATGTCATCTTCACCATCATTGGTTTCCTCTTCTGTGTCAGTGGTTATCATTTCTGATGCTTCATCATGCTCACCATCCAATAGTTCTGAGAAATATTCTTTCCATCTTTCCATTACTTCCTTCGGGGCAGTAAGCAATTTGCCTTGCTTGTCCTTTATAAATTTGAGAGGGCATTGTTTTTCTTTCCTCATGTTCTTTAGGGTCTTATAGAACAATTTCTGGTTTTCTTGTGCATCTTTTTCTAGCTTTTCTCCAAATTCTTCCCAGGACTTCTGTTTTGCTGCTAGCACTTTGTTCTTTGCTTCTGTTCTGAGTGTCACATATTCTCTATATTTTTCCATTTGTCCTGTTGTGTTTTTAGCTCCTAAGTATTGTTTCCATGCCATTTTCTTCTCTCTTATTTTCTCTTTGACTTCCTCTGTCCACCAAGGTGTCCTCTTTCTCTGGTTCCCAAGTCGGACTTCACCGCATGCTTCTGCAGCAGCTGTCTTTATGATATCCTTGAATTCATTCCAGAGGGTTTCCAAGTCATCAGGTCGTTCTTCTGTGTTGCTCACTGCTGTAGCAATAAGCCCCTTATATCTGGTCTTAATTTCTGGCTCTCTCAGCTTGTAGGTCCTAATGCTCATTTCTCCTGCTCGTTTACTTGGTTTCTTACGTGATGTTGGGCAGTTCCTAGGCTGAGCAACTCTTTCAGTTGTTCGTTTGATTGTTAGCAGGTAGTGATCACTTCCAATCTCTGGCCCCCTCCAGACTCTTGCATCTCGGACATATCTGAATGAGCTTCTCCGAACAATGGCATAGTCGATCACTGACTTCTCATTCTTTGTTGGTTCACATCTAGTGTATGCATGTATGCGCTTATGAGGGAACTTTGTGTTTGTAATGATCAGATTCTGCTCACTGCAGAATCTAAGGAGTCGCTTTCCATTGTCATTGAGAGTATCTTCTCCATATCTTCCGATAACTCCACCCCATCTAGCATGGTCATTTCCAACTCTGGCATTAAAATCTCCGAGCATAATAACTTCATCTAGGCAGTCATCCACTGTCCTTTGAAGCAGCTCGAAGAATTCCTCCTTGACCTCTGCTCTCTCATCCTCATTTGGCCCATACACTATGACCAGGTTGACTATGGTTTCTCCTTCTTTTAGTTTTACAACCATAATGCGCTCCGAGACAAAGTTCCATCCCTTGATACTATCTTTTTGATTTTGGGCCACAATGCAACCCACGCCCCCTTTAGCTCTTTCAGATATGGGTACACCACTGTAGAGCAACGTGTTGCCATCGAGATCCATGACTCCTTGTCCTTTTTTCTTCGTTTCCGTTATAGCCAGGATTTCTAGTTTTGCTTTCCTCATCTCTTCCACCAGCTCCTCTTCCTTCCCATTTATACTTCTTGTGTTCCAAGTTCCATAAGTCGTAGTCCGTAGTCCGTTCCAGTTCGTCGCCTTTAGAATCAGTCCGGTTTTCTCTCTTGTAGTTCGCGTAATCATGATTTAAAGCAAACAGGTGATTGGCCTGTTGTGCCTTTGCATGGTGGAGGGGCTGCCTCCTTACGGCCTCCATGCAGGCCGCCCTCCTCCTTTTTCATCCGGGCTTGGGACCGGCATTGGCGGAGTTTGAGATAAATTTACAAGTTGTAACTCATTTTTATACTCGATATATTGGGGTAACGCCTGTTTAAAATAACACATTTGTGTTTTTTAATTGTAGTCAAAATGGTTTTATTTTAATGTAATTACATGGGCAGTTCTCCTGGGGTCTTGGAGGTCTCTGAGGAGATCAAGTAAACAAAGTACTACTGCACTCCCAGGCAACGTCTCAAAAGCCGACTAAAGTGATGTCGTACATACGGCAAACTCGTCACGTACAGTAAATTATGATAGCAACCTCCATCGCAAGAGCACGTGACTGTTTCTAGCAGGCTACCCACAACAGAGACCAGCTGTGATGGTGTCTACATGCTCTATAGGCAGCAAAACACGGATATTGATATACGACCAGGATACTTTACTATTATAATGACATTCTCATTTTGAGACAACTAATAAGAACTTGGGCATGGGGCTAGCAACCTCATCATGTACAACAAACAGGACAGCAAGAGATGTACAAGAGCACAGGAATGTTTTGGTTCGAGTCTCATGCAAAGAACTAGTGGGTCCTAATGATGTCAACCCCCCCCCTTCCGTCCACCTGATCTCATGGGTAGTGAGATCGGATGCATAGCCTTCTAGGATAAGGGCGAAAAATAAGCCATCTCGTGTGCAAGTTGCGCACGTTAAAAATCCCTCTGCAGTTGGAAATTTTAAAGAGTAGGCCATACGGCCGCTGCCCTGGCAAAATTTACAAAATTAGCGAAACCTACCCCCCATAAAAATATTTATGGAATGTGTGATTTCTGTACTCACACATTCGGATCCTCACCGGTGCTACGGAGATCGTGCACTGTGCTGAGATTCTCCTTCTGTGATCTAAGGGAGGAGATTGCAGCACTGAGGGTGTTGTCCGTGTGCAATGAAGATTGTCCTAAAAACCAAATTAAACCAAACAATCTGTGTTTCTACTGGTTAAAACGAGCGTCAGATGGACCTATGCGGCTAGAGCGCTGGTTTTTCGACGACAACGTTTCCGGCTTCAGAGATCGAAGCCTTCTAACGTCATGCTCCAGCTGACCCAGCTGTAAATGGATACCTGACTCGTGAGTAGGCAACAGCAGCGAGGAAGGTAACTGGTTACCTCACCTCATAAAGCTGGGCCTACTATGGTAAAGTTGGTTACCTCACCTCATAAAGCTGGGCCTACTATGGTAAAGTCTCTAACACCACATTCCCCAACGGAATTCGTTAGAGGACTACCTTGACGTTCTACAAATTAAAACATCTACTTTATTATCTCTAACTAATGACCACAGTCGCCTAACAATCATCACCACTTTCTACTAATCAACAGCGTCTCTTTCAAATCACCACTAACGCCATGAAGTTTGCATAAGCAGTCCATCAATCAAGATGTTATCACTGCCGCTGGTGACATCAGGGGAGCGGGCGCGCTGGAGAAAGCACAAAGTTTTCAACGAACTCATTTAAAAAAGGAAAACATAGTCGATAAACATTTTATGAGCTATTTGTTCTCCGTGTAATGGTTGTACACATTACGCGAGGTACAGAGAGTGAGACATTTGTTAATATTGATTACAAATTGGAACAAGGTTTCATGAAATTAAAACGGTCGTCCGCGACAAATCTTTGTCGCTGGGAGTAAGACAGGTAGTTCATAATTGTTACATCAATTAATACCTTTTAACTCCCCAAGGAGCATAGGCCTTCAACAAACACATGACAAGTCCTCCTGTAACGTGCCATCAGCTCAAGTGCTTGTCACGTCTTCCTCGTTATTTTCAATTCTGCTCAAGTTCTCTTTTATGTGTGTGTGTTTGTGTGTGTGTGTGTGTGTGTCTACCCTTGTCTCTCTTTCTCTGGAGATTTTAGAACAAGGAAGGCCTTGTATGATATCAACAGGTTTCCTTAATGTGAGTCCTATCCATCGCCAACGTCATCTTTTCATCTCTTGATCCATTGACACTTGTCTGGTAAATTAATATGAAACAAATATAAAGGTATGTTATCAGGCACTCGTAGGAAATAAAGAAGTAAAACACTAGACAACAGTAAAACAACAGACATGAGTGGCTTACACAGGATTTGAACCCTGGACCTTCCGTACGACAACCCCGCTTAGCCATGCAAGCGAATCACACTATCCTCCCTGCCATCTACGCATCACCAAAAATGATGTTTCGATGACAGGTCACTAGTGCGAACCGCAATACACGACACCGGAAGTCCACCATGGGCAGTTTAGCCTATTAATGACGCAATCACTTCGGTTGTTTCCCTATCATGCAGTATAAGCCAGTCCAACAAGACAAGGACCTTAATACTGTGTCCAGTAAATGATAGTTGACTTAGAACAGTGAGAACAGGACAGAGGGTAGGTTTGGTGGTTCTTGTCATCAGTTCCACATTTGTGACTTTGTCATACCTTTTCAACCCATCTGTTCTACGCAAGCAACTATTTATGAATGTCTGACGTTTGTGGTTGTTGTTTTTGTTGTTCTCCATGTTTCAGATCCATACAATAGGACTGCCGTAACATTAAAGATTCTTATCTTTATGTTGGACTTATTTTCTCTTGATCTCCATCTGTTTCCCAATTCAATGAAAGCTTCTTTTGCTTTATGTATTCTCATTTTGAAATCATTGTTTGTGTTATATAAAGCCGATACATTTGATTTTAGGCAACACGCAAACAATCAGTTTTACAAACACATTAACTGACGTCACAAACATAATTTTGTCCTGTGTAGTTCGGAAAGGACAAACACAAAGTAGGCCTACTGCAACCTGACACATGTCGGATATAATGTTTGTGACTGGCAGCATCATCATGTCAAATACATTGACACATGTCGGATATAATGTTTGTGACTGGCAGCATCATTATGTCAAATACATTGACACATGTCGGATATAATGTTTGTGACTGGCAGCATCATCATGTCAAATACTTTGACACATGTCGGATGTAATGTTTGTGACTGGTAGCATCATCATGTCAAATACATTGACACAGAAACAACTGCGGCAAGAGCATGTGACTGCTTGATTTATGCTTCCTGCGAGGGGACCAGCTACAATGGTGGCTCCATGCTCCACAAGGAGCGGATTGGAAAATGATGATCATTCGCAACAAATGCCAGTATAACGATAGATGAGAAGAAGGCATTGGCGATGGATAGTACACACACTGAGGAAACTTATTGATAGCATTACAAGGCAGTCGTTGTTCTGGAATTTGCAGAGTGAGAGAGGCAGAGGTAGACCAAACAAAATACACGAAGAATAGACATGGAGACACGAAGAATAGACATGGAGACACGAAGAATAGACATGGAGACATGAAGAATAGACATGGAGACACGAAGAACAGACATGGAGACACGAAGAATAGACATGGAGACACGAAGAATAGACATGGAGACAGAAATGAACATGATGAGAAAGACATTGAATGAACTTGAGCTGATATCACGTGACAGGAGGACTTGGTATGTGTTTGTTGAAGGCTTATGCTCCTTGGGGAGCTAATGTGAATTGATTGATTGATTGATCCGCAACAAATATTTGTCGTGGGACAGTAAAAATATAGGCTTTATAAGTGTTGGACAGGGCCGACACATTTCCTTACGCAAACAATCGGTTTCCAAGCAAATTAATGGAGGCCACACACATAATTTTGGGCCATGGGTCTTTGAATAGACAAAGAAAGAATTGAACTAGTGCATGTCAGGCGTGTCGTAGAGTGCGTCTAATATGAGATTGTGTGTGGGGCTGACAACCTCATCATTCAAAACATAAAAAGCTTGATCATATGCTCATAAAAAAGCAATTTAAATCATCAATCCATGTAGTAAAGGTAGGCAGAGGAGTAGTTGTTGCATCAGGTCACCACCTTCTAGAAGGTATACCAATTGCAGAATACCACTGGAATCAGCTCAAAAATGTGTTTAATAATACATGTAGTGGGATACTGGCATTATATTTAATGTCCGTGTCACCAGCACCATTATATATGGCAGCGAGACATGGACAACCTATGCTTAGCAAGAAAGAAGGCTCAATACCTTCCATCTACGGTGTCTACACCACATCTACGGTGTCTACACCACATCTACGGTGTCTACACCACATCTACGGTGTCTACACCACATCTACGGTGTCTACACCACATCTACGGTGTCTACACCACATCTACGGTGTCTACGCCCCATCCTTTGTATTATGTGGAAGGACAAAATATCAAATATCGATGTACTGTCACATGCTGACCTTCATAGCATGTATACACTGCTTAGACAGCGCATACTACTCTGGCTTGGCCATATCCGCCACATGGAAGATGGTCGTATCCCGAAATATTTCGTCTACGGACAACTGGCAGATGGTAAAAGAACAATTGGGCGACCACAACTGTAGTTCAAAGATGTGTGCAAGAGAGACATGAGGGCACTGGACATAAATCCTGCAGCCTGGGAGGATGAAGCTGCCAATCACACCAAGTGGCGATGCTCCCTGTGGAGCCACCTTAGATTGGGCGAAAAGAAGCTCTCACAACAAGCAGAAGAGAAAAGAAGCTCTCACAACAAGCAGAAGAGAAAAGAAGCTCTCACAACAAGCAGAAGAGAAAAGAATACGCAGATAGGAACACCAAAAAAAAAAAAAAAAAGCAGCCAAGGGCTATCACCTCAGGGGCGCATGTCCATAGTCAGTTACGACTGAAGGGGCGCAACTGTCTACTTGAAGTGTAGTGCTGGCAAAAAAAACGTTACCAGAGCAAGGCATGGATAACAACAGAAACAATCATGAACATAAAGGAAAAACCCAAGCAAGTAGAATTAAACAGAAGCAAAACCAAGGCTCATGAACTATATATAGAAGTGAATAAACAGGTAAGAAAAAACATCAGAAAATACTTCAGATAGGTAGATAGATAGGTAGATAGATAGATTAGATAGATAGATAGATAGATAGATAGATAGATAGATAGATAGATAGATAGATAGATAGATAGATAGATAGATAATCACAGTAGTAGTCAGGCAGAGAGATAGACAGACAGACAGACAGACAAACATATATTTTAAGTGAACCAAGCGTAAAGAAATTCATATCAGTGTTGTGACAGTTCAGTGCTGTAAAAACTTGAGTCAACTTTCCGTAACAAACCGTAACTAAACCTATCCATCTAAAACGAAATCAATGTAGGTTTGCCACGAACTGTTTTATTATGCAAACTCTGGCTCCCCTTACTGTGATGTGGGATTGATTCTGTTTAGTACAATTTAATGAAAAGCAATGACGATCTATCGTCTGCAATGCCATGCTTTATACTGTAATGAAAATGGGTACCGTTCAACCAAGGTAACATAGATGGTTAATCCTATTTGTTATTCTGAGGTATATTAGAAGTATGTTGTCATAAGAAATCTTAACTCTGCCTGACATGGTATAATGTAGGCAACATCCATGCACGCTGTTTGTTTGGGCTTTTATTGGATGCGTTCACTCTTCAGAGTTTTAAAAATGAAAACCAGTGGTTAAATGCGCTGAAGCGTGATAAACCATAGCAACGGTCGGCAACCCAGGAAATGGGAAGATCTACTTTAGAACAGCGGAACTCTTTAAAAGTCTACCTTGTTAAAATCGAGCCTGTTTTCAGAGTATTGCGAATTATGAATAACTGCAGCCTTAATGTAACTTTTATCTCAGCCGGAGACCCGCTTGTAATTCCATCGACAGAGAGGTGGAAAAATCGAACTAAATGATATGTTGCGCGAGTGTTAGCTTCACTTCCAACAAAAGATGGCTGCCTTTCTTATACATCTCACGACTAAAGTGAATATAGTAAACTAGCTAGCGGGTTTTCACTGTGAATGTCGTAAAATTAGATTTAAACACGCCGGACAACGCATTTGTAAGTGCCAGAAGGAAAGGGCTAGTCTGAATGTCGTAAAATTACATTTAAACACAGAGGACACTGCACTTGTAAGTGGCGGAAGGAAAGGGCTAGTCTACAATTTACCTCGTTGAAAACTTCTTTAAGACAGCTAAGTCACCTCGACATCTACCAAGTGATCCCCTGCTATCTACCGGTAGTTGAAGATCGATCGGTGGCCGATGCCTCAACTATAGCATTTATCAACTTCAGGTAAATGTGAAAGAAGTCCCATTGCAGAAATATTGCCATAGTAGAGTGAAGTACTTCAGACTTCACGATACTAGGTCCAGCTTTATGAGGCTGGGTGACGTGTTATCTTCCTTGCTGCCTTTGCCTTCTCTAACTCAAGAGGATACTCAAAAACCCTTTTACAGGTTGGAGACTGCAGCAATACGCTACCAGGTATTGAGCCCGTCATCCCATAATGTTATCACGAGAGGGTAGCACTCTAAAAACTTACGAGAATAAATCTGGCAGCTTGAAGATACCACATTAAGAAAACGGCTGAACGTATCTGTCGTGGAATATTCTAATCCACATATATAAATTATTAGGTAAATATGAAGCCTAACAAATAAAATTAATAAAGAAAAGAGCAATGGTAAATAACAGTGCTGTCACAAAGAAGGTACTCGAAATCCCCCTTGTTTTCTGCTTCGTCTGCAAATTGTAACGCTTTCACGTTGATAGTAAAAGCTTACTGTATTATACCCGCTTTCTTCAATGAAGCGTGTGCTGTATTTCTTGGAAAAACATTGAGAGGCAGACTGCGTAATGACCTAAATTAATCCTAACATTAATTATATTACGTTACCAAAACGAACGAACAGATGGACAAAAGGATAGCGAGAAGGGAGAGGCAGAAAGCCGAACACTAAACACGCTTCGCGCGATACACAAATGCTGCCATCACGCGTGTAAGACTACAAGCACTAACTTTTTCGGACGGACAGTGATAAATTCACTACCCTTCCCAGAGTTAGGTTTTAAAATCATAAAAAACGCTTATTAGGAAAGATAACAATAGATGGGTTTACGGTTGAAAACATAACAGTACCCAGACAGCACATCTTCGAAACAGGAGGTAGAAAATACATATTTTGAACGCAGCCACGTAGCTCTTTTAAATTTGGATATTTGGGTTCCTTAGGGCTTGCTGACAAAGAATATGTAAAACGTTACGCAAATAGTCCAGGAATTAATAAATTATAACCAAAATAAAATAGTGGGGATGCCTGACAACATAAAATCATTTCTGCTCATAAAATTTTTTATAACGTGTTTGAAAAAACCTTACGTGACATAAATAGCCTACCCTGTAAACTCCAAATTGATTGGAGCGCAACAAATGAAAGACTAACCACGATTGGTCGGACTATAAATACTATCTTTCGTTGTTAGGGGAGACGTGGAAAGGTAACATTTTTTCAAACACTTGTCGAAACGTGGCCTCATTGGCTAGACTCGCTGATATACTCACTTAGGAGCGTTAGTTCGAGACCACTAGTGCAAATAATCTTGATAAAGCAACAGTGCGTTGAAGCCAGCTCATATTTGTGTTAAATAAAAGCCTGGAACATAAGCAGATGGGAATTTGTGCCAGTAATTGTGCCAGAATTCATTGCTAATCAACGTATCTGTGTTTATTTCCATGAAATTGTGGTAAGCTTGAACCATTCAGTATCTTTTAATGAAAATTGAATGTAAATTGTTAATTTATGCCTGTATATATATGTGTAGTTCAGTGGCAAACAGGGGATAAAGCCTATAATGCTCCAGCCTGAACAGAGGGTGTCGGAGGGAAGTAAAACGGCATGGAATGGCCAAATAGTACACTGACACCTGGATGATTGACTAGAAAGAAATAATGCTGGAAGTGCAGAGGCGTGGTAACCATTAAGGAGGTAAATACTGGTATAAAGTATTTCAGATGAAGCTGACAGTTGGCCTAACGCTCTGAACTCAATGTTTGTGTTGTATTGTGCTCAGTGTAGAACTAGAGTATCAATTAGTTATGAAGTAGAAGGTACATCCTTCTTGCTTTCAGGGACCGTGGTCTTGATGGTACTGAGCAGCACCTGGTCAGAGCTTTGCTGAATCCAGAGTCGGACAGCATACTCCTTGGTCCATTTAGCTTTCAGTGAGGTGTCTCCAGAGCCCAGAGGAGAATTCGAGCAGAGGAGTCCTTCCCTGCCGCCATCACGCAAGATAAGCTGATTTGGCCAGCTGAGCTCAACATTATGTCCCCTCCTCTTGAAATAACTTTGTAAAAATAACATTCAGAGGGGAATTTAATTGTCTTAATATTAGGAACTGAGAACATCTCCAATACTAGTCCCAAAAGACAAACTATTGAAGTCATGATGACAAATACCAACAGAGCTTGAACAAAACAAAACCAGTATTACCTCATATTACTACTACACAACTGACACACATAGGATATTTTTAATAATATATGTCACTACAATATTCATATTGATAAAGTCTGTACATATACTTGTAATTAAAATTGATTGTGATTCCTGGTTCCTTTGTATTTGAATCAGGACACATATACCTTTATAATAACCATGAATACATATTGTTATTTGAAAAGTTATCAGTGACTCCTTAAGATATTCTCATAGAGTGTTATATGTATGTGAGTGTCACAGTGTTGTCAAGAGTAGTGGATTAAATTAAATTGTTTATCTGTCTGTTGTTGTGACTTACACTTCATCATACACATACCCTAGACACATAACGTAGTCATCACACTATTCCAGAATAATTCTGACTGAGATATATAGATATGTGGTAGCAAGTAAGGTTATCTATAATACACTACTCTTAATAGATATAGATACCTTCACAGCTGATCTCAGTCAGTACACTAAGTCCCCTATAAATATTTATAACATCCCACTTCACCACAGTATCGAGCAACTAGTTGTTATCTGAAACGGCCATCGCATGGACTGTTCCGTTAGCTCTTATCCCCCATCCCATCCCAACATAATTACCGATGTATGTTACGTCGGTCGGTCTCACTCAAAATAGTAACTCGCGCCAGAAAAAAGAGTGCGCAACGCACGGTGTGCAACTTGCGCAGCGTAGATGTTTTATAAAACCAATACTTTGGTTTTCTTTTTTCTTTCTTTCACGAAATGTAGGAGTTTTCCTTCCTGAACCTGTTTTCGGACACGGCCAGCTCTATGCCGCCCCCACCCGATGTACAAATTATGAAAACTTGAAAGTTTTTGTTAAAACTAATTATTATCAGGGAACACTCTTTGAAAACAATCCACGCGCTTTCACGCGAAATGTTGTGATCAAGGAACTTTTAAATTGAATCTAAAATAACATAATTCTCACCGTCTGTACGTTGGTCACAGCTGAGGAATGCAACCGTGTTGAAAAATTGTATTGTTTCCATTATATATACTCTCCCGAAAATGGTTACAATCAACAAAGAAAAACGTTCAAATGACGGTGTTCATGAACAGTTTGATTCCACTGTATAATGGAAAGAAACCAAAAACACTCTAAGAATGTACTTCTATCTGCTCATCTGGGAACGGAAACAGCACACTATAATTAAAAACCCGTCAAATTTGACGGGTTATTGCTAGTAGAACAATATTTCATTCATAAATGTAGTGGTATGAATCATAAATGTAGCAGTATGTTTCATAAATTTAGCAGTATTCCTTATAAATGTAGCGGTATGCCTCAGGCTTCTCTCGTTTTAATACAGTTTCTAATTCTACTTGGCTGGTGACGGCCATGTTGTTAATTTGTTTCTTTTCGTGGAGCCAACAGTCGTTAAGGACATTTTGTACTAGTTGTCTGTCGCCCCAACATGGACACGTATATATCTGTCCGATTTTAAATTTGTTATATGGATAATATTGCAATTTTGAAACTTGTATAATTTAACCCCACCCTGTGGGCTCCGGGTCCGATGTGGTCAAATAAGTAAAATCGGCCTAAGGTCGGCCCTGACTTAAGTATATACCTGTTAGCATGACGAAGCCCTGAAAAGGACGAGTCCTGAAAATGACTGCCAGCAATGCCGAGACTGCGTCTGCTTTTTCAATACAACGTCGTGGCTCCTGCCAGATACGCTAATTTGTCCTCCCTGTGCGGCATTCATTTCGTTACAGGGCCCTGGAGAATGTATGAATGAATTTGGATTTCAAACAAAGAAAAAAGACAGGTACCCCAAGCAACAAATATATCACATGTGTTGGGTTTGGTTTACTGAAAAAAGTTCTAGATGGACAGGGAATAAGTTACAATGGCGTTTAAACGTATACAAAACAAATCATTTAGTCTTTTATGCAAAATAATTAATTGTTGTCTCCCGTGGGAGTCATAAATTTAGTTACGTCCCATTACTAAATAAACAAAATTACATTTGAAAGTGTTTGAAATCGCACAGAACATTAGAATTGTAAATGCTCTGTCTATTTGTCTGCCTTTCTGTGTCTCTCTTCTCTTAAATTTGTTTCACATTAATCTCGCTGTATGTTCATATCTGTCGCTTGTCTTCTTCTTTCTTCTTCTTCTTTGATCCATAACCGCCAACCGTCAAAGCAGTCAGCGGCCATCACGCCTGGTGGCGTCTTGTAGGGCAGCAACAAATTGATTCCACTTTGCTCGGTCGGCGGCCATCCTTCGTACAGTGCCCCCACTGTGGTTCATTCTTTGCATCTCAGCTTCCACAGTTCTCCGCCAAGTTGTTTTTGGTCGGCCTCTCTTTCGCTTTCCCTCGGGGGTCCATAGCATAGCTGTTCTTGCGATGGTATCAGGGTCCCTTCTGAGGACATGGCCAACCCAACTCCAGCGTCTGCCAGCTATGATGGTGTGCATGTCCTCCTGGTTACTCCGAATAAGTAGTTCTTGGTTGCTGATGGTGTTTGGCCAAAAGATTCGGAGAATTTTCCTTAGGCAGATTGTGTGTCGCTTGTAGTCATTGCAAAAACTGAACCGTTTCAAGCAGGGCCGGCATAAGGGAACGGCAACCACAGAGTCCGTCCTGGGCGTTAAAAGTAAGGAGTTGCAGAGGCAGGCGAGGAAGTATTTTGTTTTCCTTATGAAGCGTAGTTTTTCTTCAGCTGTGACACAATTCCTCCAAGCCAAATCAGCAATGTAAATCTTTTTTAAGGAACATTAAAATCAAAAGGTTGCATATTTGAATCAATATGTTTATAGCTGTTATAGTTTTTGTCATTTTAGTTTTGTACGTGATAACTATCCAAAACTGATCTATCCAAAACTGATCTATCCAAAACTGATCTATCCAAAACTGATCAATCCAAAAATAAATAACAAATAAAACATATTTGTCAAATGGTAGTTATTGCTAATTGTTTTGACATTTGGTTCATGTGTGTGATGAAGTGTTCCTATCTTTTTTCATCTTTTACATTTTCCATCATCGTTCTTTGTTTCTCGTCCGTCTTTAGCTCTTTCATCATCTTTAAAGTAATCTTTCCTAATCATGGCTTTAACTTAAGTGCAGCTTTATTCACCTTTGATATTTCTTAACCTTACCTTATCTTTTGAACACACCTGGCTCGTTAAACAAGTTATTGTTTGGTGCAGTATACAGCCATGGGCACCAAGATGGGCCCCAGTTATACCTGCCTCTTCATGGGCTACCTGGAGTATCAGGTGTGGCAGCAGTATTCTGGACCTTTTCCATTGATGTATCTTAGATACATAGATGACGGCATAGGTCTCACTGATATTCCAGAGGTTGACCTATCTAGGTTTATTAACTTCATTAACAACTTCCACCCTGCAAACCCATTCACCTCTCACATCTCCACTGTCTCTGTTAATTTCCTTGACATTGTTGTCACCATCACTCCACCCCACCTCACAACTTCGGTGTACTACAAACCCACCGATGCACACAGTTACCTCCTTTATACTTCCTCTCATCCTCCGGCTTGTCGTGACTCCTTGCCTTTCTCACAACTTCTCCGCCTCCGCCGGTTATGCCAAGATGATGACAACTTTCTATGCCGAGCACAAGAAATGTTGGACTTCTTCCGTAACAGACAGTATCCAGAGGATGTTCTTACCTCTGCCTTAGAGCGTGTTCTCCCTATCTCACGTTTAGAGGCCCTCCAACCCCGCCAAAAACGTCCTCTGATAGAGTCAAGTTAATAATGATCTATCACCCTAACAGCACTGCTGTCAAAAGGATCCTGTATCGTCACCTACCTTTCCTTCAAGCTGACCCAGAGGCGCGGGAAGTGTTTAGAGAGCCATCCTTGCTGGAATATAGACGGGATAAAAATTTGAGGGACCTCATAGTCCACAGCCGTTTGAAAACCGTCAACGATGGCCACTTTGGGACCAAGCCATGTAACCGAACACGATGTAAGACATGTCAGTATGTAATCGCAACACGTTCAGTCTCGTTCCCTAACGCCAAGTTCACCATTACCCATGGCTTCACATGTGAGTCACGCAACGTAATTTATACTATTATATGCAAACGTTGCACCATTACTTACATCGGCCAAACGGGCACACGACTGGGCGACCGATTCTGCAGACACCTCTACGACATCTCTGAGTTTAAATCCACACCTGTGGCCATCCACTTCAATGGCCCTGACCACCACGGTGCCACTGACATCCAGGTGACAGCCATCAGATCCTGTTCCTCGGACGTAAACAGTCGGTTTCGCCAGGAACAACGCCTCATCCATCTTATGGGTTGCCTTAAACCACACGGTTTAAATACCCAACATTTCTCTTGTCTGAGACGCCTTTCTCTATCTAGTCCCAGTTGTATTATGACTTTCTACTTTGATGCAATCATCCTTTTTTTTTTAAATCGCTTTTTCCTCACTTTATAGATTTTAATATTATTATTATTATTATTATTTTTTTTTAAATTAAAAAAAAAAATTATTATTTTTTTGTTTTCTTAATAAAAATTTTTTTCCCCTCACTCTTTTCCAGTCCTTGTTTTCATTATTTCTTATTTTTTTGTTTTTAATGTACTATCAACTTCCGCTTTCCGGTTTAGTGGCAACCATCTTGCTTCACCATGTGACTGGACATAAGGGAGTTTTTTCTCTTATTTTTATAGTTTCATGTTCTCTACTTAATTCTCATTTTCTTTCCCTCCTGTCTCTTGTTTGTCTGTCCCTGACGAAGGCCTTGTGGCCGCAACGTAGGTTTTTCTTGTCGTTTCTCCTTGTAAGACGTATTACTATTTATGTTTTTTCCCCATTCAACTGTTATTTAATGAATTACTCTTGCTGTCTGTGTTAAATATTTACATACAAGTAAAATCCTTCATTTAAGAGGTTGGGGGATTTTTTCTTATCGAGATCGTTGAAAGAAGTTAATGTCGAAGGAGAAATAGAAAACTCTCCATGATTGATTAGAAAACGCTACTTAGCGAAGAGCATTCGCCTTCTCTTCTTCTTGTCCTATCTCGAATTGGTTTCTTTCTTTTTAACCAGCTAATTGCTAAGTGAGCTGGCTGCGACAATAGACCTGATAAGGATGAAGGCGAGTAGCAAAGTCAGGCCGAGCACCGCAAATACCGTACATACTTTCTGAGAGCAGGGAATTCAGCACACCTCAAACCGAGTAAGTCAGGTAGCAGTTTACCATATCTACTTGACTGTGCAAATGACTGGGAGATGACGGTAGACCTACCTGGACGAGGGGCATATCCAGAGAGCATCAGAAAATCTCGAAGACGGCCGCATATAGTGCTGCATTCTTCATCATCGCTTCGGGTTGTATTGATTGAACTGACCGTGTCATTTGAATCCAGATTGGACGAGCAACATTCGATCGAAGCGGCAAAGTATAGTGATCTGGCCGCGGATCTGAGACACGATGGGTTCACTGCAAGGGTCATGGCTGTTGAGGTGGGGGCAAGAGGGCTCGTGGCTGCGTCAGTGTATGACTTATTGAAACAGTTGGGGCTGAGGGGACAGTCGAGAACAATGGCCCTGCAGAGGCTTAGTGAAACTGCGGAAAAGGCACCATGCTAGCTGTGGAACAACCGAAATGGGCTATGGAACTCGGAACAGTAAAATCTAGCCCCACCTGCGGTATAGGAAACACGCTGATATTGAAATTTTTCTAAGTCCGAAATACACTGAGCTTTTCGTTGTATTGGTGCGAGGACGGCGGCTGTACAGGTAACTCGCGGTGTATTATATGTGGGGTCGGTGCAATCATATTTCAGTTGCCAGCTCGAAATGGCTTCACGCTTCATCGGCTTCACTCAGGTGTGGCAGTGGTGTACTGCGGAACCACCGCAATAATTTGTCTTCACTGTTACTTTCACAATTGCCTCCGGCTTGCGGAATTGTGGATTTTAAAGCTGCAACCAAGGTGGAATGGGTTCTTTTTCTACACAAAACAACAAGACGCTGAGACACGTGGGAGTCGTGACCCAGGTAGGCCCGCCCACCTTAGAGTGTAAAGGAGAATCTTCTTCTTCTTTGAACCTTAGCCACCGACCGTAAATGCTCTGTCTATTTGTCTGCCTTTCTGTGTCTCTCTTCTCTTAAATTTGTTTCACATTAATCTCGCTGTATGTTCATATCTGTCGCTTGTCTTCTTCTTTCTTCTTCTTCTTTGATCCATAACCGCCAACCGTCAAAGCAGTCAGTGGCCATTACGCCTAATGGCGTCTTGTAGGGCAACAACAAATTGATTCCACTTTGCTCTGTCGGCGGCCATCCTTCGTACAGTGCCCCAACTCTGGTTCATTCTTTGCATCTCAGCCTCCACAGTCCTCCGCCAAGTTGTTTTTGGTCGGCCTCTCTTTCGTTTTCCTTCAGGGGTCCATAGCATAGCTGTTCTTGTGATGGCATCGGGGTCTCTTCTGAGGACATGGCCAACCCAGCTCCAGCGTCTGCCAGCTATGATGGTGTGCATGTCCTCTTGCTTGCTCGGAGTAAGCAGATCTTGGTTGGTGATGGTATTCGGCCAAAAGATTCGGAGAATTTTTCTTAGGCATGTTGTGTGAAAAGAGGACAATTTCAACATTTCCTTCTCTGTAACTCTCCAGCATTCTGCACCATAGAGAAGCACAGAAAGCACACAGCTCTGATATAATCCTAATTTTGTGCTTGTGCTGTACTGAGAGGACTTCCAGATGTTGTTTAGACTAAAAAAGGCTGTTCTTGTTTTGTTCATTCTGTTGTTGATGTCTCTGCTTGCTCCGCCGTCTGGTGTTACTATGCATCTTAGGTATGTGAAGGCATCTGTCTGTTCCAGTTGCTGATTCCTTACTGATATGGGCTCAGGGTTGCTCACATTGAGCGTCATGACCTCTTCTTTAGGTAAAGGAGAATAAAGGGCCGAAACACTTGTTCGACGGGGGACCACTTCTGATGATCAGATTGTCTCCTGTTGTATCGCTCTGTATAGAGTTTCCTATTATAGAGACCTTCGATTATCATCAGAAATAAAAGTCTGTTATATTTGGAAATGCGCCCTAATATAACTGTCTGGTACCTGTCACCACTTCCACATTAGTGATCTTGTCATACCACTTCAATCTTGTTATTCTACGCAATTATAAATCCATGACAGTCTTCAGCTTTTAAATTGTTGTTTTTGTTGTTGTCCATGTTTCAGTGCCATACAATACTGTAGGACTGATTTGACATTCGAATTGAAAATTCTGATTTTTATGATAGACCACACTTTTATACATAAATGCACTTTTACCTCAACATTCTTTCATATCTACATCACCATTTTTTTTCCTGTTTCTAACTACTTACAATCGCCTAAAAATATAAATATACTAACAAATTATTGTAATAGCAGCAGTGGCATAACTACCACCCTGGTGGATCAGGCACGTCGCGGGGGGCCCAACACCGATTTGACCCCTGAAAGTAGTGGTTAGAAGGAATCTTCGCCTTTATGTATCTCCTTTTATTTTCCATTGCCTTTGTGTTTAAACGTCATAGTATATGTGTCAGTGTACACCATGCTCCTGCTGAATCTTTAATACACTACGTTACAAATCTCCACCTGGAGCGCTATTCTCGTATAAGACAGGTGTTAATGTATAAACATTTATAACACATAAGGAAGGGAAACCCGAGGCCTGTAAACAGTAAATAACTTTTAGACAAACATAAAGGTATGTTTTCAGGCACTCGTAAGAAATAAAGAAGTAGAAAACTAGAAAATATACAATTAAATTTATGATAGCTTGGTAACAAACAACGTTTTCACTTCTCACAGTTTAACCTCATGCAAATACAAACATTGCCCTCTACCTTTTACGCGAAGCATAAACAATGTGTGATGATGGATGTGAAATTTTATAGAATGGTTCTCACACCTCGAGGTCGTTTGAGGACAAATATAATTTAACAAGAAAAATGAATGTAATGTTGATTGATGTTAATTACATTTAGGGAAAGGAATTTGATTTTAATCATAAGCACTGAACACCTGTGCGTGTGAATGGGACATTGTCTATGTAGAGACATTTTCATTAATTGTTTTGTATTTTTTGTTCATGAGAATATTTGTAGAAGTGCAGTTGTGTAGCATATCTGGGACGTGAGAAAGAGTCATTAGATTTAACAAAACAGGCTGAAGTCAGCATTCGCTCTGTCAGCAGTGATGACAGAATCAGGAACTCCCGACTCTTTCCCATGGAAGAGCAGAGAAAACAGGTGTCGGGTGTAAAATGGTAGGAAAATAAATACCTATGCTCATACAGATAAGAACACACACACTAGGACAGAGAGCGTAGAGACTTTCTGACAGCAACAATAATTATGATAATGTAGGAAGTTTATTATAGCCCTTGTGCTGGATTAGCCAGTGCATGGAAAAATGATAAAGTAGGAAAGATGTAAAGATTTTTATAGATGTTTTTGTAGAGAATAGCAATAATAATAATAAACATTAAGAACAGCATTTCTAGATAATCTCAGCTAGAGTTAGATTAACTCTTTCAGTCCCATGCAAAAAGGTTGGTTTGGCCCAAACAAAAATGGCCACCCCAGTGCTTTTTTATTATTGTTGTTTGGAAAAAAAAAACATTTTTTAATGTTCATATGCATAAATAAGAGGTATTTAAAATGAAAGTACTTCCTGTCAGAAATGTCGTTTTGGGTTGTTAAAATTAGAAAACAGCTCTAGAAAGGAGCAAAAGATACGAAAGCCGATTTAACGTTCATTGGGTCAAGTGGGTCTGGAAGGAAGTACGATATATCAGCTTTTGGGACTTAAAGAGTTAACAGTAAGTACAGACAACTGGAGAGAGTATTTCGTCAAGCTTTAGAGTTTTGGGTCCACTCTGTAGTGCTCCGATATACTTTGTGGTTTGCATTAGTAGGATGGATTATTTGTTGAGTAGTAGAGTTTGGGAAATGGCTCTGAATATTCCGAATAACTCCGAGGATTGTACCGAAGTAAGAAAGAGAGATAGTGGTTCTCAAGCTGTCAACCAATGATCTTTATCCGCTAAAGTGAATATTGATTCACAAACGGTTCTTTGGCCATTTTAAGGATAATATTATTTCTGCGTGTTGACGATATAGAATATATTGAATATTTATAACTTCATGCCGTTAGTGGAGCGGTTGTAGTGAAGCAAAAATGTGTGATCCTGCAGACTGGCAGGTAATAGATCAATAAATAGTGGTGAATTTATTCCGGACCTTTAGACTTTGATGCCACTTGGAAGTATACATCATGAGAACCACTGACTCAATACTCAATTATAGTTACGGAAAAACTTGATAAGAAATGTTCATTGAATATTAAGGAAGGTGATATTATTACTCCACACGAGATTTTGAGAATCAGTGTAACTTGTGAGTTGATATAGTTTTTAATGTAATGAAGAGAACAATTGGTTCTGAGATTTTTGTTCTTATGGAGAACAGAGTATATTAATTGAGAAGAATGAGAACATACGTTCTCCACTTATTAGATGATGATAGGATTTGTACGTTTAGTACACAAGTAATAGAAATGAAAATTATAATTATTATATTGGTGTACAGTGCATGCTTTAATATTATTATATTCATAACGTATTTGGTGGAGATAAATTTTAGTAATCTTAATAAACAATATTACCTTTATAGTAGTTGTTGTTAGTGAATTACTTAATTGTTGTTCAGAGATTTTGTTAGTTATCGTTAAAGACTATGTTAATGAATTAGTTAGTTTTCGTGGGGACTTTGTTAAGTGTCGTTAGTGACTTATGTGCTGTGACAATACGGTTGCGCGATCTCACGTCCACTCCGTCAGTATCACTTTTTTCTTCATTTTTCTATCCCTCCCACTCATCGCTTTTATTTGGCATAATTATTGCCCTTTAATTCATTATTATGTGGAATTTTTTTTGCACCTTTTTTCTCTCTATGCTGACTCTAGTATGGGAAGTCTCTAACACTCCACGCCCCTACGACAGTATTTGCTGTAGCACTGTCTTTCTCTTGTTTACCACTCATCAGACGTATTTACGTTCCGCCAGGTGAACTGTGGTATTATCGTAACAATACCCAGTCATCAGACCGGTCACCCGCTTATCTCTTTGAATCCGTCTGACCACCTTTGGAATAAATTTTCCGTAATCTTAATAAACAATATTGTAAAGTTGTTAGAATTACGTGTTCAGAGATTTTGTTAGTTATCAAAGACTATGTTAATGGATTAGTTGGTTTTCGTGGGGACTTTGTTAAGTGTCGTTAGTGACGTATGTGCTGTGACAATACGGTTGCGCGATCTCACGTCCACTCCGTCAGTATCACTTTTTTCTTCATTTTTCTATCCCTCCCACTCATCGCTTTTATTTGGCATAATTATTGCCCTTTAATTCATTATTATGTGGAATTTTTTTTGCACCTTTTTTCTCTCTATGCTGACTCTAGTATGGGAAGTCTCTAACACTCCACGCCCCTACGACAGTATTTGCTGTAGCACTGTCTTTCTCTTGTTTACCACTCATCAGACGTATTTACGTTCCGCCAGGTGAACTGTGGTATTATCGTAACAATACCCAGTCATCAGACCGGTCACCCGCTTATCTCTTTGAATCCGTCTGACCACCTTTGGAAACGTATCCGTCCAACATTTGACCCCATTGAAAAGCTGCTGATCGTGTTGACACAAGCTTGTATTGTGCGTACGATGAAGGAAGACAACATTGTCTGACCAGACATCTGTCTGACGGAGGCACGCAGATAAAGGCAATAATTGGATAACCTGTTGGGGTAGACATCTTGGCGGAACACATTACGCCAGGACAACATGGTCACAATATTGTGGGAGGCAGATAGATGCAGCCGGAACAATATTACATCTTATTATAAAGAGGTCACGCGTGGATATTAAAATTAATATGTTAAACAAGCGAGGGGATATTTAAACCTTCCCCACCCAAACAGTCTTAGAGAGATTTGATTGGTTTGATTTGAGATGCCGGAATAAACAATGCATTCTATTGGAACATTCGGCGAAAACACCATATGTGTTTTGAACTGAGAATGAGAGATATAATCTAGTGAACTCAGAGACACAGAACAGACAGCTTTGCAACTTCAACCGAGAAACTCCCAAGCAGCCAGAAAGAGAAGGATTGTACCTAGAATTCCTATATCAAAAGTTACAGATCGACAGTATTTGGGAATTCTGAAACCTTAAGAGTAGACCCGCATATTTAACTACACAGATTGTAAAACATCAGGACCAGGACGCTACATATTAGGACTGGAAACCTAGGAATAGGATCATCAGTCATAAGAGACATAATATCCCAGAACAAGTGTATTGCAGAACACCTGTCGAAGAGGAATTACTACTGTCCCAGACTGTCACGTAGCGTTTAAAGGATAAGAATTTATTAGAAGAAATAATAGATATGAATGTGG
>JAMPIV010022162.1:0-217820 GCA_024509875.1 Oreohelix idahoensis | reverse complement strand
TCTAATCTTTTTTGTTCAAACGCAGCTTCTCTTTCTAATTTTTTTTTGTTCAGCTTCAAATCTCCTTTCCTCCACCTGCATCTGCAATTTCTTTTGTTCAGCAGCAGCCTCAGCTTCTCTTTCTAATCTTTTCTCTTCAGCCATAGTTTTTCTTTCTTCTGCAGCTAATGCTTTGTCATATTGAGCAACAGCCCATTGTTCTAATTGTTGACCAGTCTTATCAAGGGCTTTCCCTTGTGTAATGAAGTATTCTAATGTAGACATGATGTCTAACAATAATACTAATCACCTGAACCAATAATAATACCACAAGTTCTTAATGACTTGATTAATCAGTATACTATCCCAATATCAGTGGGTCACAAGCCTTAATAAGGTCTTGTATAATAGTAATAATAATCAGGTACTGGTTTATACCATAATCCAAGTGCAGTGCACAGGCAATTGTGTCTTATGAAATATACCTATATAAAACATATGTCAACCAACAGAATACATAAAGTACAAATAGGACTGACAATACAAGAACGTTTGCAGAAATCAAAATAAATCAAATAGGGAAATCAATGAAAATAATCACTGAATCTGCAAAGAATAACAACACAAATGACGTCACAATATATGAATATAAATTGTGAATAGAACTGAAAGATAGAAAAGGTTAGACCAACAAATTACAAACAAATCAAAACAAAACTAAAGAACAAAGAAATATTACAAAAATAACAATAATTACAGACTTCACAGCTAACACAAAAGCAACAGTTGTCGCAGCAAATTTTCAATCAAGAAAATTGCACCTATAGAAAACGCCCACAACGGACCCTCTATGACGTGGGATATTCTGTTGTGAGGACGCCGCCCAACCTTAAACACAACCCGCTGACATAGAAACTAACATACTATACAAACAAATAACATGTAAACATAAATATATATAAATTATGTGTATGATAGTATGTGTTGCAAAATAGGCTCAGTTTTACAGTAATGGCAAAGTTATTTTTATGAAAATATACAAACTGCCACTTTATTCAATTAAACATTCTGGCCTTAAATATTAAAGTTCATATACAGAAAACAAGAAGATCCATCGATGAAAATAGGACTTCTTAGTTCACTAATACTGTCTTCCTGTTAATATTGACAAGAATTGATCCAACTGTTCTGTGAAACTCTGTAATGTCTAATGTAAAAATGTCAACAACGCTGACCTACATACTGCATTCACTTGACAGGTCACGTGACGAAGTGTTGACAAATAGCAAACCAATACTGCAAGTGTGTCGTATCAGCCACAGGAAACGGTCTGGTATCGGTAATCTGTTGACTTCTGAACTTCTGCGAGGTCAAACCCAGAAAGCTGGTCCACCAGTTGATAAAGTCCTCTATTTTATTCCCGTTAATGATGTCCACCAAAAGATAATTATAAGTGGATGGAAGCAGACATCATCATCATCAGTTGATAAACTTTTAATACAAGACCCTTGCCCTGAGCAAGAGACATGCTGGGAAATCTGAAGCTCGCTCGAACATCACCAGAGTTAAATACTTTGTTGTTGTGTTGCTCGTGGTTCGAGTATGGAATGTCAACTTGACCTACGCAGTGGTGTGTAGACATAGATGGAGTGTATAATGTGCGAATGATAGGAAGAGTTCGTGGTGTTGACAAATGTTCTTTTCTCACACTCATGTATGGCTGGAAGTCATCGACACCAACGACTGTGTACCTTTGCTAAAGTTTAATTGGACGTACACACTCGACAGCACAGATAGTGACAAATCACAGGTTGGCATAATACATCATGGTACAGTGGATAACTGGTCTTGCAATGTTATGTTACATGGGCACTCATGTAGAATAATATTATAATGGACTGTCAGTAGCCAAGCCCTCAGTATTGCCCATATATATATATATCAACTGAGTTTACTGACAAAGCACGTCAGATTATAAACAATATCCAAGATGGCTTCTACCTAATCTCGTCTAGCGAAGATTCTTTGACATAAGGTTCAGCACAGTTTTTTTCATATAATAATATTGAACCGCTAGCAATGGGTTCTCATGTGTAGCAGTGATCTCTGGACTAAACAAGCGATAATACGGGCATCCCTTTTCTCTTCTTGAAAGTCACTACATGTTTCGGTTCCAAGATGGCTTCACTCGTGAGCTGTCACTCACGTTTGGATACAGATAATGAATCTGTCCTAAAGTTAGTCATTTATTAAACATTTCATTGCTCTGTAGATTTGATCATGAACAATTGACTGCATTCTACAGGATATAGTGCTGCTAGGAATCGAAGTCGTTTTCATCGAGTCAAATATATTCTCTTAGACATTCAAATCGTACCTATCGAAAATGGTGGCTTCGTACGAGAGTTCATAAGAGTGTCTATTATTACCTTGGTATCAGAAATATGATTCTGCCATTCCTTGGCAATACGAATAAACACTGGGGTAAAGCATACACGATAGGTCTAGACGACTATCACTTTCCCCACAAATACTGAGATCACTTTTTCCCCGGGACAAGCCGACATAGAAAACACAGTCCCTATCAGGACGAAGCCAAATCACACCACACTCTAGCGACACATCCGCCGAATAGCCTTTGACCTCTCTAGAGACAACAGAACATATAGTTCGACTTAGATATGTAAAGATATACAGATATAAGACAGACTCGTCCTACTCAGACAAACAATACACATAAATTCAGGCCATAGATATTCTGAAGCAAGAACAATCTATTACTACCCAAACGAAGAATAAATCGCAGAAAACTGGACTCATCCGCGGAGTTCGATCGAAAGAGCCGACACAACTTTCAAGGGAAGTAACTCAATAATGACTTTTCCCTAAGCACTATTTTGTTTACAAAATATTTGCGAACATAACAAGTATACCAATGTATAATATTGTAAGATATCAAAGACTGCACGTAACAGTCTTACCACACCTCCCGGGGAAAAAAAATGGAACTTTTTTTTTTTTGAAATACATCTAGGAGCAACGTACAATAGGCTCACAACGCATGAATAATGCGCAGATGAAAATATCAGGAATACCTATAACGCCTAATATGAGGCTAAGTCGACTTATGGAGCGACTGGTGAGAATGTGTCTCATAAACTGAGAGAAATTATTTCTCTACAAGTATATTTTTCCAGGAAGGTGTCATCAAAGTATAATACAATTCTGGCAATTACACAATGCCTAAAAAATTCATATCATCATTTCGTATTAGATATCTTAAATTTATGATTTATGAAGAAAAAAAATCATCAAAGCACAGCGGTGAATAAACATCAATGAACCGCTATGTAGTGATACAATCATTATATTATTAAATTACAAATGTGTATCTATCATGGTATAGAAAAGGAACTACTATAGAACTAGACATATCAAGAAGTCTAAGCCCTAATAGTTATGTGGAATCATGTGGGCATCTTGACAGAATGTCTGCCATCACATTATCTGATCCACGAATAGCTCGCACAGAGAAATGAAAAGGTTGAAGAGCAATTGCATATCGAGTAGACCTCGAGCTCTTCAAATTCTTACTCTGTATAGCAGTAAGAGCTTTTTGGTCGGTTTCTACTATGAAATGTGCGCCTAGAAGGAATCTCTGTAGTTTGAGGATCGACCAAACCATAGCTAATAGCTCACGGTCTAAAACCGAATAATTCCTTTCTGCCGCATTAAGTTTTCTGGAAATATACATTACAGGATGCAGAGTTCCAGAGTACTCTTGCATTAGTGCCGCTCCAATCCCAGTGGATGAAGCGTCACTACGAAGAACGAATGTCTTATCTTTAGTAGGTAGCACTAAAATAGGTGGTGTTGAAAACAATGTTTTAATCTTATCCAGAGAGCATTGGCATTCCTGAGACCAGTGGACCACATTAGGCGAACCTTTCTTTAGAAGTGTTGAGAGAGGTGCCATGATAGAGGATAGATTCTGAATGAATCTGCCATAAAATTGAATAAGACCTAACAGACTTCTCACCTGTTTTTTAGTCTTAGGGATTGAGATGTTAAGTATCTTACTAGTATTATGGTCCTCTGTCTTTAGGAAACCATGACCAACTCGGTGGCCTAGGAAAGAAATTTCGCTAAAACCAATATAGGCTTTAGAGGGTTTCGCTGTCAGGTTGTGCTCACGCAAAGTAGACAGCAATTCATCTAACCCTGAATAGTGATCTTCCCAAGTATCGCTGAAAAGACAGATGTCGTCTAGATATGCAATGACATCTGACCGATAAGATAGGATTCGGCGCATCATGCGTACGAATGTAGCTGGTGCGTTCATAAGACCGAAAGGCATAAAATTCCATTGGAACAAACCTCTAGGTGTTGAAAAAGCCGTGAGAGGTTTGGCGCGTTCAGATAAAGGAACTTGCCAATATCCTTTAGACAAATCAAGTTTAGTGAAAAAATGAGATTTGGAGAGTCGAGTAAGTAGCTCTTCCAGTAAAGGCATAGGTTCGGCATCGAACTTCGTTACTTGATTCAATTTTCGATAGTCAACGCAAAGACGTATGTTATTGTCTTTTTTACGAACAATAACCATCGGCGAAGAATATGCAGAGGTGGATGGTTCGATTATTTTCAAATCTATCATCTCATCCAACTCTTTCTCGACCTGTGCTTGAAAATGTATAGGTATAGGATAAGGTCTAACCCTAATAGGAGTATGGTCAGTTAGAACAATGTCATGTTCAATGACATGCGTTTGTCCAGGGATGTCAGTGAGTACATCCTGAAATGTTTGCAACATAGTTGAAACTTGTCGCTGTTCTCCTAGAGACAAATCAGGAGAGACAGTAACGTTCTTCCATGATTCACTAGAATGAAGTGGGATCATTGGAAGAGGAAGATTTACATCTGAAAAACTTGTTTCCTCATCCTGTATCACGGACAGTGATGAGTAATGACCATGTGGTACTGGAGAATTGTCCGTTGCTTGGAAAATGGGTTGCAAATAATCCGGACGTTCATGGAATTCCGTAAGCATATTGATGTGGAAGGTTTTATGCTTCCCATCAATATCGACAATATAGTCGACATCGGAAATTTTCGATATTATATCGTACGGACCTTTCCAAGAAATAAGTAATCTGTTTTCCCTACAAGGTAGTAATACAAATGCTTTGTCACCAGGACAAAGTTGTCGTAAGCATCTCTTCTTATTGGCAAATTGCCTTGCCTTCTGTTTCGCAAATTCAGAAGAAGAAGTTGCTAATTTGCATGCTTCGATAATTTTTTGTCTCAACGCGATGACATATTCGTAGGATGACTTTGTGTCATCGTCAATATTGTCAGATGTAATGAGATCGTGAAGCAACGACATAGGGCCACGCGGACGCGCGCCAAAGACGAGTTCAAAGGGAGAAAATCCTGTATGTTCATTGGGTACCTCTCTGTAAGCGAAGAGGGCCGCAGGTAAAACTCTGTCCCAGTCTTGAGGATGATCCTCAGTTATCTTCCCCAGTAAGTTTTTAAGTGTTCTATTAAGGCGTTCGACCATACCATTAGACATTGGATGGTAGATACTACTTAAAGATCTATCTATCTGCAGAGTAGACATTACTTGAGACATGGTATCTGATATTAGTTGGGTGCCATGGTCTGACAATATCTCTCCGGGGAACCCCAGACGAGAAAATATAAGCCAAAGAGCATCTGCAATATCAGCAGTAGTAATGCTCTTCAGAGGAATAGCCTCTGGCCAACGTGTGCACATATCAACACACGTCAAGATAAACTGATGTCCTCTGGCAGACTTGATCTTAAGTGGACCAATTATGTATATGGCCATTTTTTGGAACGGCCGAATAGGAATGTCCGCCGCCTGAATGGGTGCAGCATGCCGTGGACCTTTGGATTTAACTTCCTGACATACTTTACAAGATCGACAATAAATCCGTATGTCCTTGTTTACCAATGGCCAAAAGAAAGCCGCAAGGACTCTTGACTTAGTACGGGAAAAACCCATGTGTCCAGCACACTGAGAGTCGTGAGCGTGCTGCAAAATTTTAACTCTCAAATTCTTGGGAACCAGGATTTGAGAATGACTTGACGTAATGGAGTCTTGAACCATACGTACAAGTACGCCATTCTTCTTTGTAATCCACGATTTACGACTTGTGTCTTTATTCGGATCACCTTTAGTTGCAAGAATGAAGAATTTCTTCAGAGTGGGATCATCTTCTTGCTGTTTTATAAACGAGTCACGAGAAATTACCAAGGGATTATCTTGGTTATGCACTTCATTATCTTCAGTAGATGAAGTTTGAGGCATATTAAGAGCCTGAGCTCTAGTGACTACAGCGTTAGCAATCTGCATGTTTTGCCTTTCCCACGTGGAAATTTGTTGCGGAGTGCATTCTCTGACTCCGTGAATGCGACCGATGATGAGGTCAGCGATCGGATTCGGAAGAAGACATGCGTGTACATCTCCTGTAAAGAAAGGAGTAGCAATCCTAATGATAGCAGTAGAGTATTTCTCTAATGTGCCGCCAAATGTTACACATTTGACTACTTGTCCAGTGGCACGGGAAGGATCTACGAGTGACTGCCTAACACCAATTGTGGTGCATCCAGAATCAAATAGCACAGAGACTGGATTGTTATTCACTAAACCCTTATGTAAGACAAGAGAACCTCTTCCATCATGCGCGACTGATGCCGGAAGAGCAGGAAGAGGATGGCCACAGCTTAAAGTAGACACTGTGGTTGGCTCAAATAACGTTTTGCATTGGGGGCACTGAGATGCTCTCCCAAAATCAAAAGCGGCACATGCCATATTACTAGCATCATTATTATCTTTACTCTGTTTATAGGCTTCATTGGACTCTTGTTGTGCAGAGTTTGCCTGAAAATGTGGTTTATGTCTTTTGTATTGAGATCTACCTCGGTTATTATCACCTCTGTAGTTATTGTTACCTCTATTGTAACCCCTATTTGGGTTTGAGTCATAGTTCCCTTGGTTACCATTATCATATTCATTATAATGAGTATCTCTGTAATTATGATCTTGTTGACTCCAAGACGGATAACCCTGATAGTTTCTATAATTACTTCCTCTACGGAAATTCCTATAATTATGACCACCCCTGTGTCGAGAGCTATCAGCTCGTCTCCAGTTCTTTGAAGAAGAACCCTGAAATGATTGGTTACCTTGGTTTTGATAACTATTATGGTTACCTTTTTTATCAAATCTGTTTTGAGGTCCCTGAAATCTGTGTGAATAATTGGGATTGTATGGTGTTGCTGCAGCAACTGGCATACTCTCCTTAATCTTAGTGTTGCCAAAAGTCACGTCGGGGTGTGCAGTGACATATTGGGAACAATATTCTTCCATTTCTTTTAGAGATTTGGGTTTACGCTCATGTATAAATTCAAGGAAAGGTTTGTTCACACATGACATAATCTTATCTCTGAGCAACAAATCCATAAGTCCTTCATACGTTTTTTCTGTTTTGGAAAGCTCAATCCAACGATCAACTGTGAGACGTGCCTTTGCAGTGAATTCTGAGAATTCTACACCCGTCTCAGGCACCATCGTTTTAAATAAAAGGCGATAGCCTTCCTCACTTAGCTGATATTTTTTTATCAAAGCCGCCCTAATGACATCATAATTATCCTTATCTGCTTCTCCTACAAGGCATAATCTAGTCAAAGATTCACCTTTCAAGTTTTCTGATAATTGATTAGCGTATTGTGATTTATCCACATTATGTGTACGACAAGAACGTTCAAATCTATCCAGCCAGAATGTAATATCGTCACTGGACTGATTGAACGGTGGAACCTTAACCTTGTAAGTAGAAGGTTTACCATTACCACTAGCCTGATTAACATTACTCATACTTGTCAATCTCAATTTCTCTAACTCAAATTCATGTTCTCTTATTGCTTTTTTCTCTTCAGCATCTAATCTTTTTTGTTCAGCCTCCCTGTCTAATCTTTTTTGTTCAGCTTCCCTGTCTAATCTTTTTTGTTCAGCTTCACTGTCTAATCTTTTTTGTTCAGCAGCAGCTTCTCTTTCTAATTTTTTGTGTTCAGCTTCCCTGTCTAATCTTTTTTGTTCAGCTTCACTGTCTAATCTTTTTTGTTCAGCTTCACTGTCTAATCTTTTTTGTTCAAACGCAGCTTCTCTTTCTAATTTTTTTTGTTCAGCTTCAAATCTCCTTTCCTCCACCTGCATCTGCAATTTCTTTTGTTCAGCAGCAGCCTCAGCTTCTCTTTCTAATCTTTTCTCTTCAGCCATAGTTTTTCTTTCTTCTGCAGCTAATGCTTTGTCATATTGAGCAACAGCCCATTGTTCTAATTGTTGACCAGTCTTATCAAGGGCTTTCCCTTGTGTAATGAAGTATTCTAATGTAGACATGATGTCTAACAATAATACTAATCACCTGAACCAATAATAATACCACAAGTTCTTAATGACTTGATTAATCAGTATACTATCCCAATATCAGTGGGTCACAAGCCTTAATAAGGACTTGTATAATAGTAATAATAATCAGGTACTGGTTTATACCATAATCCAAGTGCAGTGCACAGGCAATTGTGTCTTATGAAATATACCTATATAAAACATATGTCAACCAACAGAATACATAAAGTACAAATAGGACTGACAATACAAGAACGTTTGCAGAAATCAAAATAAATCAAATAGGGAAATCAATGAAAATAATCACTGAATCTGCAAAGAATAACAACACAAATGACGTCACAATATATGAATATAAATTGTGAATAGAACTGAAAGATAGAAAAGGTTAGACCAACAAATTACAAACAAATCAAAACAAAACTAAAGAACAAAGAAATATTACAAAAATAACAATAATTACAGACTTCACAGCTAACACAAAAGCAACAGTTGTCGCAGCAAATTTTCAATCAAGAAAATTGCACCTATAGAAAACGCCCACAACGGACCCTCTATGACGTGGGATATTCTGTTGTGAGGACGCCGCCCAACCTTAAACACAACCCGCTGACATAGAAACTAACATACTATACAAACAAATAACATGTAAACATAAATATATATAAATTATGTGTATGATAGTATGTGTTGCAAAATAGGCTCAGTTTTACAGTAATGGCAAAGTTATTTTTATGAAAATATACAAACTGCCACTTTATTCAATTAAACATTCTGGCCTTAAATATTAAAGTTCATATACAGAAAACAAGAAGATCCATCGATGAAAATAGGACTTCTTAGTTCACTAATACTGTCTTCCTGTTAATATTGACAAGAATTGATCCAACTGTTCTGTGAAACTCTGTAATGTCTAATGTAAAAATGTCAACAACGCTGACCTACATACTGCATTCACTTGACAGGTCACGTGACGAAGTGTTGACAAATAGCAAACCAATACTGCAAGTGTGTCGTATCAGCCACAGGAAACGGTCTGGTATCGGTAATCTGTTGACTTCTGAACTTCTGCGAGGTCAAACCCAGAAAGCTGGTCCACCAGTTGATAAAGTCCTCTATTTTATTCCCGTTAATGATGTCCACCAAAAGATAATTATAAGTGGATGGAAGCAGACATCATCATCATCAGTTGATAAACTTTTAATACAAGACCCTTGCCCTGAGCAAGAGACATGCTGGGAAATCTGAAGCTCGCTCGAACATCACCAGAGTTAAATACTTTGTTGTTGTGTTGCTCGTGGTTCGAGTATGGAATGTCAACTTGACCTACGCAGTGGTGTGTAGACATAGATGGAGTGTATAATGTGCGAATGATAGGAAGAGTTCGTGGTGTTGACAAATGTTCTTTTCTCACACTCATGTATGGCTGGAAGTCATCGACACCAACGACTGTGTACCTTTGCTAAAGTTTAATTGGACGTACACACTCGACAGCACAGATAGTGACAAATCACAGGTTGGCATAATACATCATGGTACAGTGGATAACTGGTCTTGCAATGTTATGTTACATGGGCACTCATGTAGAATAATATTATAATGGACTGTCAGTAGCCAAGCCCTCAGTATTGCCCATATATATATATCAACTGAGTTTACTGACAAAGCACGTCAGATTATAAACAATATCCAAGATGGCTTCTACCTCATCTCGTCTAGCGAAGATTCTTTGACATAAGGTTCAGCACAGTTTTTTTCATATAATAATATTGAACCGCTAGCAATGGGTTCTCATGTGTAGCAGTGATCTCTGGACTAAACAAGCGATAATACGGGCATCCCTTTTCTCTTCTTGAAAGTCACTACATGTTTTGGTTCCAAGATGGCTTCACTCGTGAGCTGTCACTCACGTTTGGATACAGATAATGAATCTGTCCTAAAGTTAGTCATTTATTAAACATTTCATTGCTCTGTAGATTTGATCATGAACAATTGACTGCATTCTACAGGATATAGTGCTGCTAGGAATCGAAGTCGTTTTCATCGAGTCAAATATATTCTCTTAGACATTCAAATCGTACCTATCGAAAATGGTGGCTTCGTACGAGAGTTCATAAGAGTGTCTATTATTACCTTGGTATCAGAAATATGATTCTGCCATAGCTTGGCAATACGAATAAACACTGGGGTAAAGCATACACGATAGGTCTAGACGACTATCACTTTCCCCACAAATACTGAGATCACTTTTTTCCCCGGCGACAAGCCGACATAGAAAACACAGTCCCTATCAGGACGAAGCCAAATCACACCACACTCTAGCGACACATCCGCCGAATAGCCTTTGACCTCTCTAGAGACAACAGAACATATAGTTCGACTTAGATATGTAAAGATATACAGATATAAGACAGACTCGTCCTACTCAGACAAACAATACACATAAATTCAGGCCATAGATATTCTGAAGCAAGAACAATCTATTACTACCCAAACGAAGAATAAATCGCAGAAAACTGGACTCATCCGCGGAGTTCGATCGAAAGAGCCGACACAACTTTCAAGGGAAGTAACTCAATAATGACTTTTCCCTAAGCACTATTTTGTTTACAAAATATTTGCGAACATAACAAGTATACCAATGTATAATATTGTAAGATATCAAAGACTGCACGTAACACCCAGCAAACATGTGAATTTATTTTTCACAACAGTAAACCTTGTATTGTGTTTTGTCCCAGTCTTAGGATTCTCAGCAGTTAATAGAACTTCTCCCAGTGGAGTCATCTTAGTACCATTCCACATAACAAGCCTCTGTTTAGTGGGTAACAATTGTTCTTGCATCACAAAGCGTTGACAGATTGTATTCACATCAGCTGCTGTGTCTAGCTGAAATTTTACCATTTTTCCATTTACAATGAGTTGTGCAGATGTACAAGCTTTACTAGACTTCACACAGTTAACAAAAACTTCAGAATCTTCCACTGACTCTGTGCGAACAGTGTGAACTTTCTTGCATTTAACTTTGAAATGGTTTCTTCCCCCACAGTTTGAGCAAAACTTCCCCCATGCAGGACACTTTTTTTTAATCAATAGATGTTTCTGTCCACAGTAATGACAGTCCTTTCTAGGTTAAAAGCACCCACTGTCAGTGTTACTTTGACAGGGTTTACCAGCAGCATGCCCAGTGTCTCTCTTGGGAGGTTTATGGTTGAGTGATTTTTTCTGTACCTTTTCAACTCTTGCTTCAGAAGGTTGTACTGTATTATTCATCTCACTTATGTCTTTTCCAGTTTGCTCAAAGACTCTGCATATGTGAATGGCTTTCTTTAGATCGAGGTCAGCTTTTCTCAAGAGCTTCTCTTGTAACCTTTTGTTAACAGTAAAGACAATTTTGTCTCTTATCATACGATCCTTGTCGTTAAAGTTGCATAAGTCTGCCTTAGTTCTCAGCTCAGTCAAAAAGGAATTAAAAGGCTCTTGAATAGGTGTGTTCCAGAATCTAAACGTATGTACGAGGGGCGTTCAGAAAGTAATGCACCACATCGTCTTTCTCAGAAGCTGTTTATTCAAAAAGCATGAAATTTATACACAATATACATGGATATGTCATGTAAACATCGGTATTATTCAACATAATCCCCATCAACTTGTACGGCTTTATGCCAGCGCGAAACAAGTGCATGTATTCCTAGCCCGTACAAGATTTTGTCTTGATCATGTAGCCATTTCTTCGATGCATGAATCACTCCTTCATCATCTTCAAACCTTGTCCCACGGAGTGCATCTTTAAGTGGACCAAACAGTTGAAAATCAGATGGTGCTAAATCGGGACTATGGGGTGGGTGGGGTAGTACAGTCCAACCCAATTTGGTGATTGCTTCCCGTGTTGCCAGACTTGTGTGAGGGCGCGCATTGTCGTGAAGGAGAAGCAGGTCTGCTGGATTCTTGTGCGGCCGAACTCTGCGAAAACGTTGATTGAGTTTTTTCAATGTCTTAATGTAAGCTTGCGAATTGATTGTCTCTCCTCTTGGCATAACGTCCACAAGAATCACACCTTCAATGTCCCAAAAGACAGTGATCATGACCTTCCCAGCTGAAGGAATTGTCTTGAATTTCTTTCTTCGTGGTGATTGCGGGTGATGCCAGTCCATTGACTGTCTTTTTGTCTCAGGTTCAAAATGATGTGCCCAGGTTTCGTCACCTGTAACGACCTTAGCCAAAAAATTATCTCCATCAGCATTGAAACGCTCCAACAATTCAGAAGAAATTGCTTTCCTTTGCAATCGGTGGTCATTTGTGAGACTTAGAGGACCCATCCTGCGCAAACCTAAGAAAATCCGAGAGTTTTTATAACTGCATTTGCACTACCAACGCTGACTGACAGCTGTAAGGCCAATTGTTGAGTAGTGATTCGCCTATCAGTAAGAATAATGCCCTCAGCGCATTTCAACATTTCTGCATTGGTGGTTGTGGCAGGACGTACACAGCGCGGCCGATCAAGCAGCTCCGTATCTCCACTTCCTGATTCTTTGATTCTCTGAACCCAGCGACTGACTGTACTCCTGTCGACTGCAAAACTTCCATACACATCACATAGACGCGTGTGAATGTTCACAACAGTTTCCTTCTCTGCAAAGAGAAATTCTATCACAATTCGCTGCTTATAACGCAAGTTGCTAACACGCTCTATTTCAACGGTTTAGGTCAGCCGTATTATTTGGCCGGTTGCAATGCAATTTGGTGCACACAATTGCCACATGCCATATTTAAAGTGCACAAAATTTCATGCTTCTATGTTCATTATTAGCTGAGAAAAACGATATTGTGCATTACTTTCTGAACGTCTTTCGTAATACTTCATTGCTTCGTGAGCTACAATGGTTCTGGAGCAAATCGAGAATTTTAGTAGGATTAGAGTGGTCTCCTTCCTCTGCCAGTTGATCAAAAACTTCAACAGCTTGAGGTCCAGCACAGTGTAGAATAATGGCCGCCCGAACAGAATCAGGTTTAGACGCCACCTCTGATGCATGCATGTATAGTTCTAACTGTCGTCTCCATTTACGAAATGTGTCTGGTTCGACGTTATTTATGTTTAGGCAGTGTGGTAACCGAAATAAGGGCCGTTCTGCCATGACGAAATGTCTAATAATGGTATGCAAGCAATAACCAGTAATCTCACCTCAAGTCTAATGACGTCAGCACACGTGTTAGAAGATATTCAGCAGAATAGTCCGAATTCTGTAGAAATAAACACCGCTGCCACCATGTTGATATTTACTGTTGTGTGTAGTAAATATTGTTAATT
The DNA here is from genome assembly GCA_024509875.1 of Oreohelix idahoensis. NCBI lineage: Eukaryota > Metazoa > Mollusca > Gastropoda > Stylommatophora > Oreohelicidae > Oreohelix > Oreohelix idahoensis. The sequence continues at coordinate 204,099 of JAMPIV010022162.1, read as the reverse complement.
ATAATGAGACGTGTCTGGCTGTCATACATACTCACGTTACGAAGCATAATCACGAAGGCGAACACACTGAATACATAACGACATGTTTAATCGACCATCTTAGAAAACAGGAAGTCGGAAGAAGAGAAAAGTAGGAGAGCTAGCCTAAGGGCAAGTAACTCTTGTAGGAAACACAAAGTATCAGCATGGAAACGTATATACATCAACATATATATATATATATATATATATATATATATATATATATATATATATATATATATATATATATATATATATATATATATATATACATACATACATACATATACATACATACATATATATATATATATATATATATATATATATATATATATATATATATATATATATATATATATATATATATACATATACATACATACATACATATACATACATACATATACATATATATATATATATAAACGAGAGCTAAGGCCTTTTTGCTCCATCTTTTCCTACATTGTTCATATTGTATTTTCTCCGACATTTGCTCTTTCATCTCATATTTGCGATCCACATTTGCTATTTCATCGTTGTGATTACTCGCGACCGGTATCTAGAGAACCACATTTGTTCTTTCATCGGGGGAAATAAAAATCCTTTGATTGAGTCCACATGCCTGACATTATCGTTTGAAGCCCACATTGCATCGTGATAAATCTGGTAAAAACACATCTGGGCATGCTGTAATTTCTGTGACACCACATTGGACGCCCAGATTGGCCAGGGGAAAACGTCTCATGCTGTAATGGTGTTATCTTGGGTCGGCCGCGGTTCAGACAAGCGTTGATTTACTACATTGGACGCCCACCTTGGCCAGGTGAACAATAAACAATCAGAGGTCAAACTACACCCACGTTTGTACTGACAGGGGAAAAGAGCGATCCTGTGAATGAGTGACCAGAGGGGCCAGTAATGATTGGTTGGTATGGGCGGAGCTAGATGTCGGATCCAGAAACCCATATTGGACTGGCAGAAATATAATCTACTGCGTAGCTTGTTCTAGGAAGGAGTCCAGTTTTTTTCATTGTGAGGAAGAGATTAATCCCAAAAACGGCTAGCCTAATACACGTGTTTATTCAGAGTGGATGATAATTCAGTTCTGTGATTAATTGTGTTCTTAAAGGATTTTGCGAAGGGAAAAGAAGGTTAGTAGATCTTATACTTATTAATACATTTTTCTTATTTTTGTTTATTTTAACCTCACAGCTAAAATGTGCGAAAGATAAAGTTTCAAATAATTCTTGGCATAACTGATTAATAAAATCAGAAGATTTTCCTAGAAGATGATAGGATGATAGGAGGTAATTAATAGTTCATATTTCACCTTTATCATCATCACAGTCTCCCATGCGCACACACTCTCATGCACAAGATATTTAACATCATTAGAATTGAACTCAGAGAGAGAGAGATGAATAATGAGCAGTAGTTTAAATGAAAGTCAACCAGTGATGTTAAATGTGAAAACTTACGAAGACTTTTGTGTGTCTTCAGTTCATCAGAAGTCTGATCTACACGCAACGTGTCTGACGTCTAACCAGAAATAAGTTACCAAAAACGGACATTTGGCTAGCAGAATTCGCCATAGGACATCTTTCATTCCTCAATTAAAAAGGAATATTCTCACCCACAAGTCATAAGGTGGACGCAGCATTTTTCGTCACCATATACTGCTTGCTCACAAGTTCAATACAGAGTTATCACAAGTTCAATACATCGTTATCACAAGTTCAATACAGAGTCATCATAAATTCAAATCACTCGAAAGATCATTATTATCTGAAGTCAAGCAAAAGAGCTCAAAAGAGGAATCGCATATTTATACCACGTGCAACACACTCTTAAGCGCATTTTATGAAGCAGACTCGAAAGTATATGAATCACGACTACATACGCAAGATTATGAGTCTACATATCACTAACATTTCGTGAAGATATCCAGTCTGACCAGTACCGTCGGGAGATTAGACAACAGACCTTTTGTTCATATGACAGCTATTAACTGTTGATCAACACTACAGAGATATACTCAAACAGTGAAGGAATATACATAGATATCTCGTCAGCGTTCTCCGTACGACAACAGTATTCATCAGAACGTCCTCAGCTTAGAGATACCCCACTCGACATAACGTATAACAACTTGGACATTTTATGCATACATGTGAATCCTCATATCTAGGAGAAGCATTTAGAGACACATGGACTGTGTAGAGTACTCACCATTTTGGTAACACGTATCATATCACATCATCATTTCACTTTACACCAGTTCATTCTTAATTAACTATTACTTAATTAACTGTAATTTTATTATCTCATCTGTGTGTTTTGTGTGAATCGTCTTTCACCATCATCACGTTCTAACCATTACTAACCCTATATGTGTGGATATTTCATTAATAAACCCAACGATCGTTTGATCATTATCAAGAGTTTGTTAATGTATCACTCGTGCTGTCGGTGTTACATATTCACCTATAGGAACCTTTCTCTACTCAGATGAGGTTGGGGGCTTTTTCTTTACGGGATCTAAGGGCAGAAGCTAAGGTCGTGGGGAAACAGAACTCTTTCCATAATTAATTAGAAAACACTGTCTAGTGGAAAGCATTCGCATTCCTGTCTTCTTGTCCCTATCTCGAATAGGTCTTTATTCTTTCTTAACGAGCCAATTTCTAGAGACCTTATATCTATATCTCATAGACTATTCCTGGCAAAAACTACTGTTGTAGTTGCCCCAGTACTCACCACACGACAATTGGGGGCTCGTCCGGGATTAGTGAACCCGGACTTAGAAGTGTGATAAATCACATTTTCATCCCTGCTATACAGTTGCGATAATTGCAAAATTTGTTGGCATTTTGAGGGATTACCTTCTAGACTGACTCTTACTATAATTTGTCTATTTCATATGGGGGATAATTTATATCTCTAAAGCACGAGTGATACTTTTTAAATTAAGTGACAAACGGAAAGAGTAAACACTTTTTGAGAACAAAGGATACTGTAGGGTACTGATTTTTTTTATCTTTTTCTGTAACTGCTGGGAAAATTTTATCATAAATATTTAGCAAATTTTTCATGGAAAACTTCGAGATAATCTGTTACATAATTTTTCAGAATATGCTGAGTGAGTGATCTTTTAAAGAACTATTTGAACTTGATTACTAATTTAAACCTAGCTGGTTTTAAAGAGATAATTACTTGTGCGAATCTAAACAATTTGCTTGGAGGTCACTGCCAATTTTTCCCTTCGTGAACCCATACTGCATATCATGGCAGATGCCGCAAAAATTAGGACTAGTTTAATGGAGGCAGGGCGTGAATTCGGGTTAAGTATAAAAGACCTGATGAAATATGTAAGCGAGGAAACTGATAAACTCCATGAAAGAGAGATGGAAATGCAGAAACGTACAATGGAGAAGGCTGCAGCAGAAGCAGCGGAGCGGAAAGAAGCAGCAGAAGCAGCGGAGCGGAAAGAGAAAGCAGAAGCAGCGGAGCGGAAAAAAACAGCAGAAGCAGCGGAGCGTAAAGAGAAAGCCGCAGCAGAGCATGCACTTAAGATGAAGCAACTGGAAATCCAGGGACAGACCAATCAAATAGAGCTGGCAAAAAGTGCAGCGGCTTCCAACTGTGATGGAGGGTACTCACCCCGCTCAGATGGTGTGCCTACTTCGCAACCTGCGCCACCCAATGCCATGAACTTTCCGCTGGAACCTTTTTCAGAAAGGAACGATACAATGGACGCCTTTTTAGACCGCTTTGAACGCTTTGCAACAGGGTTTGGACTTGAAGAACGGAAGTGGAACTTGAAACTTTCCCAGGGCCTAAGAGGAGCCGCCTACGAAGTTTTTAAATAACTTCCGGCCGGAGAGCAAGATGACTATCAGGCATTGAAAAAAGCTCTCTTGGTGAGGTACGAGCTTCATTCAGAGGCTTACCGAAAAAAATTTCGAGGTTCTAGGAAGGAACCGGAGAGACTTTCTCACAGTTTGCAGCCCGTATTGAAGACTACCTTGTGAAGTGGTGTACACTGGGAAACTTTACCGAGAACTATGACGGGTTGAAAGAGCTGATTGTGATAGAGCAACTAAAAGAATCTATGTCGGTGGAAATGCGTAGATTTCTCACTGAAAACGGCGCTGACCGGTTAGAAAATATTCTTACACTGGCAGAGCGATTCCAAAATGCTCTCATGGAGTCTCAAGGAGCCAGAAAGAAGTTTTCGGATCAGGCGCCAAAGCAACCTGCTCGCTCCCAACCAGACCAACAAAGCAAAGAACCACACATCTCGCATAAACAGCACGCAAAACAAGATAACTACAAAGAGCAAAACAAGAAAAATGCTGCGCCACACCAGAGACATGGAGATAAATGGTGCAAGTACTGTCGCTTGAACAATCACAACACTAATGAGTGCAAGCGCAGACCTCCTCCCCAACATGCTGCCTGTCTGCAGACAAAATCGTCACCCCGGAAGGAGCAGAGGACCGGAAACGTTTCTCATACTCCCGTCATCGAATCAGTCCTCGTGAGCGGACAATCTGTGGAGTGCCTTTATGACACTGGACTTGCTTTCGATTCGGTGGTCAGGGCATCTCTTGTCACCCCTGACCAGATAACAGAAGAGAGTGTCGACATCCAAGGTCCGACGAAGGATGTTGCACCCATGACACTGCCAATTGCACTTATCAGAGTGGAATCTCGTTATGTGACAGGAGAGATTCGTGCAGCTATCATGGAAGAACCAATCTACTCTTTAATCTTGGGATGTAGATATGTGTTCCTTGGAGAACCTACTCAACCAATAGTCATGGCGGCCGTACAGACTAGAGGACAGTCAAGAAAAGACGCAGAGCAGGAACCTCCTACCAATATCCTCCCCGAGGAATTGAAGAGGGCCCAAATGAAAGATTCCTCACTGGCGCCCTGTTTTAAAAAATTACCTAGGACACACAACCCACCTACCAAGGGAGACTTCTTTATGAAAAATGGATTGATGTATCGCCGAGCTGGAAATGAAGGACAGGAACACAACCAATTAGTAGTTCCTGCAACCTATAGGAACCAGGTGCTTGAGATGGGCCACTCTATCCCATTTAGTGGATACATGGGAATGAGCGCCACGACTCAAAGGATCGCCTGCCACTATTATTGGCCAGGGATCACCTGCGACATTGAACGTTTCGTCAAGTCTTGTCCTCAGTGCCAGAAAGTTGCACCAAAACACTGGACGGCACCCGCGACCCTTGGGGAGATGCCAATCTTGGGCACCCCATTTGAAAGAGTGGCCGTGGATATAATTGGACCTCTGCTGAGAAATAAGAAGAGGAACTCCCATATCCTTACCTTAGTGGACACCTGTTCCATGTGGGGCGAAGCCATAGCCATGCCAGCATGCGACTCAGTGCATGTAGCTGACGCTTTACTGAATATCTTTACTAGATTAGGCTTCCCGCATGAAATTCTCACAGACAACGGGTCACAATTTAGAGGCAAGTTGACAGAGGAGGTGCTTAGAATATTCAAGACTAGGCATATCCATACTTCGCCCTATCACCCCCAAAGTAACGGGCAAGTAGAGCGGTTTAACGGGACGCTCACCTCTATTCTTCGGAAGTTGGTACAGGAGAAGCCAGAAACTTGGGATCAGTATCTTCCTGCCGCATTATTTGCTTATAGGGAAGTATCGCATGCGTCAACTGGAGTTCCTCCGGCCACATTACTCTTCGGAAGACCTACTAAAGGTCCATTAGAAGCATTACTAAGAACATGGACAGATGCCAAGGCAGATGACACTGTCACATCAGCCTTCCAATACGTCACAGACTTGAAACAACGCCTGAAGACTGGCTGGGAATTAGCCACAGCGAAAGTACGGGAGGCTAGGCGGAAACATGCCAAATATTACAATCGCAATGCGAAGGACCGAGAACTAGCCGTAGGAGAGAAGGTGCTACTTCTTCTGCCAAGTAGCAGTAATAAATTGCAGATGTGCTGGAGGGGACCCTACAAAGTGGTGGAAAAGATTTCTCGCACCAACTATAAAATCGCCGTGAACGGAAAGCAGAAAATTTACCACTTAAATCTGCTTAAGAAGTTTTACGAGCGAGCCCCTGCCGAACCAGCGCACCTCATGACTATGGCCATTGCTATGCAAATGGAAGAAGAGCCATTATCATCCGTAGAGTACCCGGTGATACAGGAGGAATCACATTTAGATGTGAAAATAAGCTCCACCTTAACGGAAGCCCAGCAAGAAAAAGTAAGGAGATTGATGGAAAACCACGCCGACTCTCTGACAGACAAACCGGGCCGGACAAACCTGATGGAGTTTGACATGGAAGTCACGGATCCTACGCCCGTCCGAATGAGAACCTATCCAATTCCGTATGCCAAGGCGATGGCATTAAAGCAAGAAATTGATTACTTACTTAAGGAAGGCATAATTTCGAAGTCGGAGTCCCCTTACAGTGCAGGTGTGGTGCTGTTACGCAAACCCAGTGGAGAACACCGCCTGTGCATCGACTACCGACAGCTGAATGCGTTAACACAGTTCCAGCCAGAACCGTTACCGGACCAGAACCAGCTATTTACTAAGCTGAGCAGGGCTCGCTATTTTTCAAAGATCGACCTCAGTAAAGGGTACTATCAAATACCGGTAAAAGCTGAGGTGAGGAACCTGTTAGCCTTCAGTACTCCAGATGGACACTTCGAGTTTAATGTGATGCCATTTGGACTGAACAGTGCTCCTAGTGTCTTCACAAGGATGATGCGAAAGTTATTGGATCCTTTGAATCATCCCGCCATCAGCAATTTTATGGATGATATCCTAGTAGCTACTGAATCGTTTGAAGAACATATATCAGCGCTATCCTTGCTGTTTAACAGACTCAGAGAAGCGGGACTAACCGCCCGCCCAACCAAATGTCAAATTGGGTGTGAACAGCTAGAGTTCCTAGGACATACTATATCCCATGGGACCATGTTCCCCGAGACTCAAAACGTTGAGAAGCTGAGAAATGCACCGAGACCGTCCACTAAAAGGGATGTCCGGTCATTTGTACCTCTCTGTGGATTCTACCAGAGATATATAAAGGATTTTAATAGCCTCTGTGCACCGCTTACATCGCTAACCAAGAAAGGAAACCCAGATAAAGTGACATGGTCAGCAGAATGTGAACATGCATATGCACTCTTAAAAGAGAAACTCACCACAAAACCTATTTTACGGCTTCCGGATTTAACTAGAAAATTCATCTTGCGCACAGATGCCAGTAACATTGGAATCGGGGCTACATTACTACAGCCAGATGACAGAAGCCCACCAAATCTATTTCCGGTCGCATATGCAAGTCGGAAGTTAAACCGAGCAGAACAAAACTATTCCACAATCGAAAAGGAATGTTTGTCCCTCGTCTGGGGAATACAAAAAATTCAAGCATACCTGCACGGAAGGAAATTTACAATCCAGAGTGATCACCAACCTCTGACCTTCCTCGCCAATTCAAAGAATTTTAATGCTAGACTGATGAGGTGGTCGCTTGTTCTACAACCTTACACGTTCCAAGTGGACTATATCCAAGGAAAACATAACGTAGGAGCGGATTTTTTAAGCCGTCATCCTATGAGGCAGGACGGAGAGCACAGACAAGAAGAGGAAAGGGTGGAAACCGGGGAGAAAAACGAAGATGAGGAAAAGGATTAAGGAATCCCGAGCAAGAAGGCTAAGCTCTCCTGAGTACGATTGACATCACACTTGTGGAGGAGCTATTGTGATAAACGAGCGCAAAGGCCTTTTTGCTCCATCTTTTCCTACATTGTTCATATTGTATTTTCTCCGACATTTGCTCTTTCATCTCATATTTGCGATCCACATTTGCTATTTCATCGTTGTGATTACTCGCGACCGGTATCTAGAGAACCACATTTGTTCTTTCATCGGGGGAAATAAAAGTCCTTTGATTGAGTCCACATGCCTGACATTATCGTTTGAAGCCCACATTGCATCGTGATAAATCTGGTAAAAACACATCTGGGCATCTGGGCATGCTTTAATTTCTGTGACACCACATTGGACGCCCAGATTGGCCAGGGGAAAACGTCTCATGCTGTAATGATGTTATCTTGGGTCGGCCGCGGTTCAGACAAGCGTTGATTTACCACATTGGACGCCCACCTTGGCCAGGTGAACAATAAACAATCAAAGGTCAAACTACACCCACGTTTGGACTGACAGGGGAAAAGAGCGATCCTGTGAATGAGTGACCAGAGGGGCCATTAATGATTGGTTGGTATGGGCGGAGCTAGATGTCGGATCCAGAAACCCATATTGGACTGGCAGAAATATAATCTACTGCGTAGCTTGTTCTAGGAAGGAGTCCAGTTTTTTTTTCATTGTGAGGAAGAGATTAATCCCAAAATCGCCTAGCCTAATACACGTGTTTATTCAGAGTGGATGATAATTCAGTTCTGTGATTAATTGTGTTCTTAAAGGATTTTGCGAAGGGAAAAGAAGGTTAGTAGATCTTATACTTATTAATACATTTTCTTATTTTTGTTTATTTTAACCTCACAGCTAAAATGTGCGAAAGATAAAGTTTCAAATAATTCTTGGCATAACTGATTAATAAAATCAGAAGATTTTCCTAGAAGATGATAGGATGATAGGAGGTAATTAATAGTTCATATTTCACCTTTATCATCATCACAGTCTCCCATGCGCACACACTCTCATGCACAAGATATTTAACATCATTAGAATTGAACTCAGAGAGAGAGAGATGAATAATGAGCAGTAGTTTAAATGAAAGTCAACCAGTGATGTTAAATGTGAAAACTTACGAAGACTTTTGTGTGTCTTCAGTTCATCAGAAGTCTGAGTCTACACGCAACGTGTCTGACGTCTAACCAGAAATAAGTTATCAAAAACGGACATTTGGCTAGCAGAATTCGCCATAGGACATCTTTCATTCCTCAATTAAAAAGGAATATTGTCTCACCCACAAGTCATAAGGTGGACGCAGCATTTTTCGTCACCATATACTGCTTGCTCACAAGTTCAATACAGAGTTATCACAAGTTCAATACATCGTTATCACAAGTTCCATACAGAGTCATCATAAATTCAAATCACTCGAAAGATCATTATTATCTGAAGTCAAGCAAAAGAGCTCAAAAGAGGAATCACATATTTATACCACGTGCAACACACTCTTAAGCGCATTTTATGAAGCAGACTCGAAAGTATATGAATCACGACTACATACGCAAGATTATGAGTCTACATATCACTAACATTTCGTGAAGATATCCAGTCTGACCAGTACCGTCGGGAGATTAGACAACAGACCTTTTGTTCATATGACAGCTATTAACTGTTGATCAACACTATAGAGATATACTCAAACAGTGAAGGAATATACATAGATATCTCGTCAGCGTTCTCCGTACGACAACAGTATTCATCAGAACGTCCTCAGCTTAGAGATACCCCACTCGACACAACGTATAACAACTTGGGACATTTTATGCATACATGTGAATCCTCATATCTAGGAGAAGCATTTAGAGACACATGAACTGTTTAGAGTACTCACCATTTTGGTTAACGTATCATATCACATCATCATTTCACTTTACACCAGTTCATTCTTAATTAACTATTACTTAATTAACTGTAATTTTATTATCTCATCTGTGTGTTTTGTGTGAATCGTCTTTCACCATCATCACGTTCTAACCATTACTAACCCTATATGTGTGGATATTTCATTAATAAACCCAACGATCGGTTGATCATTATCAAGAGTTTGTTAATGTATCACTCGTGCTGTCGGTGTTACATATTCACCTATAGGAACCTTTCTCTACTCAGATGAGGTTGGGGGCATTTTCTTTACGGGATCTAAGGGCAGAAGCTAAGGTCGTGGGGAAACAGAACTCTTTCCATAATTAATTAGAAAACACCGTCTAGTGGAAAGCATTCGCATTCCTGTCTTCTTGTCCCTATCTCGAATAGGTCTTTATTCTTTCTTAACGAGCCAATTTCTAGAGACCTTATATCTATATCTCATAGACTATTCCTGGCAAAAACTACTGTTGTAGATGCCCCAGTACTCACCACACGACATATATATATATATATATATATATATATATATATATATATATATATATATATATATATATATATATATATATATTCTTCTTCTACCGTCCTTAGCCAACGACCGTCAAAGCAGTCAGTGGCCATTACGCCTAGTGGCATCTTAAGGGCAACAACGAATAGATTTTCTTAGCCGTTGTTCCCATCACGCCTAATGGCGTCTTTAGGGCAACAACAAATCAATCCGTTTGTTGTTGTTTCCGTAATCAAAGTGACTGGCAAACGGGTGATCAGCCCGTTGTTATATATATATATATATATATATATATATATATATATATATATATATATATATATATATATATATATATATATATATATATATATATATATATATATATATAGGTAATTTCCTAATACTCGTGGCTGAACGCTCAGCAGTGACTATGTGTATAATATTTGTAGTTTCGTACCATTTAGAGTTAGGGTTAAGGTTAGTATTAAGGTTTCAGCCACGAGTATTAGGAAAATACCCAGTGGAGCTACATTAAAAAACAGTCATTGATTCACAAAACCCATACACATTCAATGAGAGGTGTGACCTTGTTTTTGTCAGGTTATCTCATTAATAATATGTCTAATTTGAGAAGGAAAAAAACCTCTGATAATTAAAATTGGAACATGACTTCGCTATGATAAGGCTCTGAAAACATAAGGCAGTTATACCGATATATAATGTTTTTTTTTTCCTCATCAGTGTAGAAATTATTTTCGGTACATAAGTGAACAATCAAATGTTTGTTTGTTTGTTTGTTTGTTTTGGTTCGGTTTTTGCCTTCTTCTGGCGAGGCGCGTTCCTTTTAACCATTTGGTTATATCAGAGCGCATTTACCATCCCCCAAAAAAGTAAACTCTGTTGACTGCTAACCCGATCAGCGTTGATAGATATTAAGTCATGAAAAGGACTAACATTACCTATCTGCTAGCATAAAGTCCTAAAAAGGACTCGCCAGCTACGCCAACGCCCGAGCTAGGACAATCAAGTGTGCAGACCTAATTATATAATAATTGCTTTAACTGACAAATTGATTTAACTGACAATATTTTCAAATATTTAATTCTCTGAACATTAATTATATCAACATCTTATGTTTTTTCACAATATTTTTTAGCGTTAATTACAACTAAGTATCTATAATTTTCAAAAAGTTTTTTGTAACTTTAAAGGCAATAATTGCAAAGCCTTTTTTAAATAAGATTTAAAAATATAATAAATGAAGAGTAACCTCCCTTGCTAAAATGTTGCATTTGTTTTCTATATATACTGATCAAAAAAAGTTAAAGGCCACTTTAAACTTTTAGGTCATTTCAACTAAGCTGTTTTTTTTAAAACCTGAACACTCAGTCCAAAAAGTTTTGCAGCATTTTGTTGCATGCTTAAACAATGTTTGTTAATCTGACAATAAATCAAATCTGTGTTACGTGTGTGTACCTCCAAGGTCAATCAAATGTACGTGGTGGAAAGGGAAATAATGCATGTTTGAAAATGCTTCCTATGGCAAAGCCTGTTGATAACATTGCTGAAATTTGCTTTTCACGTGCAAGTCGTGACTATGGTGAACACATTTCACCCACTTTTCGGAAGGAACGGGCAACGGGTATGTTTGTAACACTTACCATTTTAGCCATGGCTCAACTAAGACGCTTGACGAATGTTGACAGATGGAGAGCGATGGCATGGCTGCAGGATGATGTAGGGCTGCGAGAAGTTGCTAGGAGATTAGGAGTTGCCCACTCTGTCATACAAACTCTGCGTGATTGTTATAATGCAACCGGCAGTGTCGCAGAACAACGCAGGTCAGGACGTCCAAGGTCTACCACAAGACGGCAAGACACGCTGAGCCATGGCTAAAATGGTAAATGTTACAAACATACCCATTGCCCGTTCTTTCAGAAAAGTAGGTGAAATGTGTTCACCATAGTCACGACTTGCACGTGAAAAGCAAATTTCAGCAATGTTATCAACAGGCTTTGCCATAGGAAGCATTTTCAAACATGCATTATTTCCCTTTCCACCACGTACATTTGATTGACCTTGGAGGTACACACACGTAACACAGATTTGATTTATTGTCAGATTAACAAACATTGTTTAAGCATGCAACAAAATGCTGCAAAACATTTTTGACTGAGTGTTCAGGTTTTAAAAAAAACAGCTTAGTTGAAATGACCTAAAAGTTGAAAGTGGCCTTTAACTTTTTTTGAGCAGTATATAATAAAGGCACATGTATACACTGCTTAGACAGCGCAGACTACGCTGGCTTGGCCATGTCCGCCGCATGGAAGATGGTCGCATTCCGAAAGAAATATTTTACGGACAACTGACAGATGGGAGAAGAACAGTAGGGCGACAGCAGCTGAGATTCAAATATGTGTTTGCAAGAGAGACATGAGGGCACTGGGCATAAATCCAGCAACCTGGGAGGATGAAGCTGCCGATCGCACCAAGTGGCGATGCAATCTGCGGCGCCACCTCAGACTGGGCAAAAAAGAAGCTCACACAACAAGCAGAAGAGAGGAGAAAACGTCGAAAGGAACACCAGGAAAATAAGCAGCTGAGGGCTGTCACCTCAGGGGCGCATTCCCATAGTCAGGAATGACTGAAGGGGCTATTATTATTATTATTTTATTATAAACTTTAATTACTGGTCACTTGTTTCTTAGGTTTGTGTGCAAAAACAATGAAGAAATAAATGGAGAAAGTAGGAGAGAAAGAAGGGGAGTAAAAGGTTACAACCAAAATTCCGTCACACACACACACACACACACACACACGCGCGCGCGCGCGCGCGCGCGCACACACACACACACACACACACACACATATATATATGCAAGGTCTGTCCGGAAAGTAATGAGATTGATTCCATAAAATTGGTTTATTTCAAGACATGCTAACATACACTGAAAATTCTTCGAAATAACATCCTTGAGCATCAATATACCGTTGCCAGCGGTTCTGCCACGCGTCGTAGCTCGCCTGGAAGTCTTGAACGGGGATCTCTTTCAAAGCACTCGTCACGGCAGCTTGCACGTTTTTAACAGTCCCAAAATTGTGTTCTTTCAAGCTGGATTTGAGCCGGGGAAACAAAAAGAAGTCAGCCGGGGCCAAGTCCGGGCTGTAGGGAGGTTGAGGCAGCGTTGCCATAGTTTGTATCACCAGAAACTCTCTCACTAACAGAGACGCTAGAGCCGGCGCATTGACGTGGTGAATAACCCAGGTGTTGGCCATCTCCGGGCGAACGCGCGCGACTCTGTTCTTCAGCCGTTTAAGCACTTCTACGTAAAATGCAGCGTTGACCGTTTGTCCAGGTGGTACAAACTCCTTATGGACAACACCTTTAGAGTCAAAAAAGACAATGAGCATCGATTTCATCTTCGATTTGCTCATTCGAACCTTCTTTGGTCGAGGAGACTCGGTAGTGTGCCACTCAGAGCTCTGCCACCGAAACACTTGTGCTTTCGATAAAGCATCCTTCCCGTAGGCTTTCTGTATCATAGCAAGCGTCTCGGTCACGGATTTTTTCAAGTTTTACACAAAACTTTATCGCGTATCGCTGCTCGACATTCCTCTGCATATTGACCGTTACGCGACGCTCAAACAGCTGTCCACTTCGCAAGCGATCTGCAATCTGTAAAAGCTCAGAGCCAACTGACGAGAAATATATCGTTTACCTAACATCCCCCACCAACCGTCACGCCTGGAGACTCCGCGACCCAGCCCTTCTGATTGGCCCAAGAAAATCAGTCTCATTACTTTCCGCACAGACCTTGTATATATATATATATATACACACCTTAGAAAACATAATTCAGACTAAATATATTGTACTGTGTAAAATAAGATTTAAAAAACCATAATAAGGTTATCACTATCGTGACAACAGTCTGATGAGTTCAAAGAAACATGTGGAGATCAAAAGGAGACACGTCAAACGCAAAAAGTTAGAATCAATTCACGTCAGTCCTATAGTATGGCTCATAACATATTAGAACAAAAACAACCAAAAAGCTTCAAACTGTCACAAGTGGGTTAAAATAAAACAAAACTAATCTCACAGCAGATGCTGCGTAGGAGAGTGAAATGTGTAGAGCTGTGATTTACACATTTTCCTCCGGACCGCGCTTTCGGAATTAAATTTTGCTTGCGTCACACTGAATGTTTTATTGATAAGAAATACCTTCAAAACCTAAATAAAATTAACTCTTAGCAGTGCTTTATGAATAAAGATTCATAAAATAGAACACAACTTTTTAAATAATATCATATTGAGACATCTACAAAGTATAAAACAATGCAGCTACATAAAAAAATGTCATTGATTCACAAAATATACACGTTCAACGAGATGTGTGACCATGTTTTTGTCGGGTTATCACAATTATAACACAGCCCTACCAAAAAAAAAAATTTTTTTGGTGCCAAACATTTTACTCTTGATTGTACATAAATGAGGCCTGCTCAATCCAAATATCACATTTACTTGTCTGTAGCAGCTCTAGTTTTTGAGATACAGACATTTTTGTATTTCATTAATACAGGGTGACCCAAAAAAACGGGCTTTTTTTGTGCGCGCGCGGGCCCGTTTTTTTTTGGGGGGGGGGGGGTCACCCTGTATTATTACAATATTTTCTATATAAGGCTATGTAAAAAAAACTATTGCTGTCTAGTCCTTTACAAAAGAAAACTGCTTGTTTACTCTCAGTTTCAGTTTTCCAAGAATCTTCCCAGAATTGCCTTTTTTTTAGATTTTAAGCCACTGCATGCATGTTAGTATGCTACTTATTTTATTACACTTCTAACAGAGAATGGCATCATCTTCAAGAAGAGCATGTTTTCTTTCACCGCATTTATTTTGTTATATTTGTGGAGAGTACACTTTCAAAGAAGAACATAGAAAGCATATTACTGTTTTTGTGAAAAAGGCATACTTTGCTTACTTTAAAGTAAAACTAGATGACCAGGACAAGTCTTGGGCTCCTCATATTGTTTGCAAAACATGTGTTGAACACCTGCGACAGTGGACTTGTGGGAAAAGAAAATGTTTAAAATTTGGAATTCCAATGGTTTGGAGAGAGCCCAAGAACCACTATGATGACTGTTATTTCTGTGTTGTGAATATTAGGGGAATTAATGGAAAAAATCACAAAAAGTGGAAATATCCAGATTTAGATTCTGCTAGGCAACCTGTTCCACACGGAGATGACATACCAATTCCAACTTTCAGTCAGATTTCGGATTCCCTGCTAGAAGATGAGACAGCAGCGGCATGTGGAACGACAAGTGACAGTGATAGTGATTTCGAAGATGATTTTTCAAATGCTCAACGCTTCGACCAACTTGAACTAAATGATCTAATCCGAGATCTATATCTCTCCAAGGAATCTTCAGAACTTTTGGCTTCAAGATTGAAAGAAAAAATATTACTGACTGCGTAAACAAAGGTTACATTTTATCGCAGCAGAGAGCAAGGTTTTATTCCATTCTTTTGTAAAGAAAACAACCTTGTGTTTTGTACTAATGTAGGAGGTCTTGTTAACAAAATGGGTGTAAGTTATACACCAGATAAGTGGCGACTTTTCATTGACAGCTCTAAAAGAAGTTTGAAGGGGTTCTCTTACACAATGGTAACAAATATGGCTCAATTCCAATTGCTCATTCTACTACAATGAAGGAGGAGTATGCTACAATAAGCACAGTTCTGGAAAAATTGAAGTATTTAGAACATAACTGGATGGTTTGTGTAGATCTTAAAATGATGAACTTCTTGCTTGGCCAGCAAATGGGATTCACCAAATATCCATGCTTTATATGTTTGTGGGATAGCAGGGCAAAAGATATGCACTGGACAAAGAAATAGTGGCCGTTGAGGGATGAATTTAAAGTTGGAGAAATAAATATAGTCAATAAGCCTCTCATTGATCGAGAAAGAGTTCTACTGCCACCATTACATATAAAGCTTGGCTTGATGAAGCAATTTGTTAAGGCACTGAACAAAGATGGTACGTGTTTTAATTACTTATGCAGAAAGTTTCCAGAATTGAGCATAGGCAAACTTAAAGCTGGAATTTTTGATGGACCTCAAATTAGAAAGTTAATAAACGATCCATATTTTATTGATTCCATGAACAAAACAGAGTCCACAGCCTGGTCATCATTTGTTTTAGTTGTGCAAAACTTTCTGGGTAACTTTAAAGCAGACAATTATTCTGAATTAGTTGGAAACATGCTGTCGAGTTTTTGTGAACTTGGATGCAACATGAGCATAAAATTGCACTACCTCCATAACCATTTACATTTATTTCCGGAGAATCTTGGCGACTTTAGTGAGGAGCAAGGTGAAAGATTTCCCCAAGATATAAAAACAATGGAAGAGAGATACCAAGGACTTTGGGATGCCCACATGATGGCAGATTACTGTTGGACCCTTAAGCGTGACTGTCCGGGCATATCACATTCCAGGAATCCTCGAAAAGATCCTTTTTGCGTGTTGACTAAACAAGTGCTAGTCATAAAGTTTTATTACATTTTTGGTAATATATGCACAGTAATTACATATAATATGAATGCAGACTAAAGTCAAAATGCCACTGATAGCACCTAACTCTAGGATTGTACATAACAATTGCCCTAATAATATGGTCATTCTTAGTTATCTCAAAAACTAGAGCTGATAGAAAAAAAAATCTGATTACATTTTTGGAATCTTCTTCTTCTTATTTGATCCATAACCGCCAACCGTCAAAGCAGTCAGCGGCCATCACGCCTGGTGGCGTCTTGTAGGGCAGCAACCAATTGATTCCATTTTGCTCGGTCGGCGGCCATCCTTCGTACAGTGCCCCAACTGTGGTTCATTCTTTGCATCTCAGCTTCTACAGTTCTCCGCCAAGTTGTTTTTGGTCGGCCTCTCTTTCGCTTTCCCTCGGGGGTCCATAGCATAGCTGTTCTTGTGATGGTATCAGGGTCCCTTCTGAGGACGTGGCCAACCCAACTTTAGCGTCTGCCAGCTATGCTGGTGTGCATGTCTGTGGTAAAGTGGGATGTTATAAATATTTATAGGGGACTTAGTGTACTGACTGAGATCAGCTGTGAAGGTATCTGTATCTAATAGGTGTAGTGTTTTACAGATAACCTTACTTGCTACCACATTATACCTCAGTCAGAATTATTCTGGAAAATAGTGATGACTACGTTAAATGTCTAGGGTTATGTAAATGATGCAGTGTAAGTCACAACAACAACAGACAGATAAACAATTTAATTTATTGTCAATTTTTTTCTCCTCCCTTGACAACACTGTGACAAATCACACACATTTAAATATCTATAAGACTATCTTAAATGAGTCACTGGAAATTTTCAAATATTTATGTATTAATTACTTTACATTAATATGTATCCTGATTCAACTACAAGGGAACCAGGAATCACAATCAAATGTAATCACCCAATTTATATATACAATACATTTATAGATATGAACCTTGTAGTGACATATTTTATTAATCTTATCCTATGTGTGTCAGTTGTGTAGTAGTACTATGAGGTAATACTGGTTTTGTTTTTCAAGCTATGTTGTTATTTGTCATCATGACTTCAAGTGTTTGTTTATCTGGGAAATAGTATGGGGTAAAAGTTCACAGTTCCTGTCAATTTAAACAAGGTATTATCCCTCTTTTTTACTAAAATGTCAATTTTTGAGGGGACACATAATGTTGAGCTCCACTGGCCACAGAGGCTTAACTTTCGTGATGGCGGCAGGAAAAGACTCCTCTGCTCGATTGCTCCCCTGTGTTCTGGAGACACCTCACTAGTCGCTATCTGGACCCAGGAGTATGCTGTCAGCCTCCAGATTCAGCAAAGCTCAGACCAGGTGCGGCTCAATAACTTTAGGACCACAGTCCCTGAAACAAGAAGGTTGTACCTCCTACTTCATAACTAATTTATAATCTATGTCCAGACTGAACACAATACATTACAAACACTGAGTTCAGAGCGGTAGGCCAACTGCTATCTTCATCTGAAACAATTGACACCAGTATACTCCTCCCTAATGGTTACTACGCCTCTGCAATTCCAGCATTAGTTCTTTCTAGTCAATAAGATAGGTGTCAGTGTACTGTTTGGCAATTCCATGTAGTTTTACTTTCCTCCGACACCTTCTGTTCAGGGTGGAGCACTATACAGGCTTTGCCTCATGTTCGCTACTGAACCACACACATATACAGACATAAATTATCAATTTACATTCAATTTTCATTAAAAAGATATCAAATATTTCAAGCTTACCACAATTCATGGAAATAATACAGACTTACGTTGACTGGCAATGAATAGGCACAAAATCCGACCTGCCACTGTCTCAGGCTTTTATTTAGAAAAAATATAAGCTGATTCTCAACGCACTGTTGCTTTAGAAAGTTTATTTGAAAATGTGGTGCTGACCTGACGCTCCTAATTGACTATATTGGCGGGTCTAACCAATCGAGCCATGTTTACACAAGCGTTTGAAAAAAAAAGTACCCTTCCTTCCGTCTCCCCTAACAACAAAAGATAGTATTTATAGTCCGACTAATCGTGTTTAGCCTTACATTTACTTTCCGCCAATCAAATAGGAGGTAACATGTTGGCCTATTTCCCGTACAATGGTGGTGTCAAAATCTGCCACTGAGCGATTCTGATTTTGGGGTTGTCTGACACCCTCACTATTTCTTTTGGCTATAATTTGTTAATTCCTAGACTATTTGCGTAACGTTTAACATATTCTTTGTCAGCAAATCCTAAGGAACCCAAATATATAAATTTAATGGGGCTAAGGGGCTGCGTTCAAAATATGTATTTTCTTCTACCTCCCGTTCACTTCGATCGATGTGGTGTCTGGGCACTGTAATGTTTTCAAACGTAAACCAGTATAATGTCATGTTTCCTAATAAGCGTTTTTCAGGATTTTAAAAGCTAACTCTGGTATGGGTAGTGTTTTTTATCACTGTCGATTTGAAAAAAGTTAGTGCTTGTGGCCTTACACGCGTGATGTCATTAATTGTATAGCGAAACGCGTGTTTAGTGTTGCATGCGTTCCGGCTTTCAGCCCTCCCTTCTCTCTATCCTAATTCCATCTGTCTTTCGTTTATGGTAACTTAGTGTATAAAATGACATGAATGGAATATTAAATATAGGTCAGCTTGCGTATCTCAGGGTTTTTCTTAGAAATGCAGTACATGTTTTATTGCGTTGTGGAAACGCGTGTATGCTGCAGAAGGCTTTTACTATCAACGGGAAACGTTATAATTTGCAGACGAAGGAGAAAACAAGGGGGATTTCGAGTACAGTCATTGTGACAGCACTATTCTTTAGCACTGTTCTTTACCATTCTTCTTTCCTTTTATTGAAGTTATTTGTTAGGCTTTACATTTACCTGATAATTTATATATGTGGATTAGAATTTCACACGACAATGTCCTCCTGGTTACTCCGAATAAATAGTTCTTGGTTGCTGATGGTGTTTGGCCAAAAGATTCGGAGAATTTTCCTTAGGCAGATTGTGTGGAAGGAGGACAGTTTTGACATTTCCTTCTCTGTTACTCTCCAACATTCCGCACCATAGAGAAGCACAGAAAGTACACAGCTCTCATACAGTCTTAATTTGGTGGTTGTGCTGTACTGGGAAGAGTTCCAAATGTTGTTGAGAACAGCAAAGGCTGTTCTCGCTTTATTCATTCTGTTGTTAATGTCCTTGCTTGTTCCTCCGTCAGGTGTTACTATGCTTCCTAGGTAAGTAAATGTGTCTGTCTGTTCTAACTTCTGGTTCCTTACTGTTATTGGCTCAGGATTGCCCACATTTAGTGTCATGACCTCTGTCTTCTTCAAATTGATGTTCAGGCCAATCTGCTGGCCATACTTATTCAGTCTATCGGTTTTGTCTTGAATGTGTTGATGTGAATGCGCGAGTAGTGCAATGTCATCTGCATATTCCAAATCTTCCAGCGTAGAAAACGTTGTCCATCTAATTCCTCTTGGACTGCCCTCTGTTGTCTGGCGCATCACCCAATCTATGACTGTCAAAAATAATGTTGTTGATAAGGGGCATCCCTGTCGTACTCCTGTTTTCACTTCGAAAGTTACATTACTCGATCCAACACTGCACGTAAAGGTAGACATTTTTCGAATCAGCAACCCAAAATTACCCAAGAACAGCTATAAAATTTAAGGCACCAAAATGTGTGTATACCAGTGTAATATGTCTAATTTGAGAAAATCAAACTCTAATAAAAACAATGGAACATGACCTCGCTATGATAAGGTTCTTAAAAACATAAGTAAATAAATTAGTAAAGGTAATTAACAGGTACTCGTTGGACATAAAGGATGACACTATACAACAGAAAAGAAAATATAAGTGATAGGCAATTTTTTTTAATTGAATCGATTTTTTTTTTTATGTAAAACTTTTTGCCTCGTTTTGGCGAGGCGCGTCCCGTTCAACCTATTCGGTTATATTAGGGCGCATGTCCAAATATAGAAGACCCTTAGGTATGGGATATTATTATAGAATCGAATGTTTGTTGTTTGTTCGTTTGTCTACTATGTTGCTGTTATACCTTGTTTAACCTGAGAATTGGTTATAATTGGGGTATATTGTGCGTTAGGCTCTTCTATGCTAGTCGATTGTTAGTCCTGAAAAGGACTGGTCCTAAAAAGGACCACTAGCTGGCTGTCTGGATTCCTCTTCGTTGCTTGTCTGTTCGTGGTGCTGTGGCGTGTTTCACTGTCCGGCTTGTGTGGTTCTGTTGGTTTTTGCCCTCCTCGTTTCTGATTCTTGTGACTTTCCTTTTCTCCTGTATCTGAAAAAGCGCTTTTTCTATGATTGCTGGGAGTAGTCTTTCTAGTGTTTCCTCAATGACTTTTTCGTCTGATTGGTCGTTCGTTTTTGTTTCCCGTGTGTTAGATGTAATTTCCTCTACGGCTCTTCGTTCTGCTTCTATTTTTTTTTAGTATTGCTGTGTTTTCTTCTTTCAGCTCTGTCAGCTTCTTGACCTCTGGTTCTACCTGCTGCTGAATTTTTTTCATGTTTTCCATCATATTTCTAATGCTCTGTAGGCCTATCACGTCTTCGCCACTGTCGGTTTTATCTTCGGGAGTCTGCCTGCTTCTGCTCTCGCCCTGGAGTTTTAGTTTTATTTCTTTGACTTCAGCGGTCAGCTGATGTAGCTGTCTTCTTTCTGTTGTGCGCTGTCTGTTCGCGACCTCTACTGTCACTGCATGTTTTGCCTCTCTGAAGGGGATGTTTTTGGAAACCGCTTCCTTCAGTATGCTCTTTGTTTCCTGGAACATAGGGCAGCCTCGGTACCTTGCCCCATGGTTTCCGAGGCAGTTTGCACAGGTACGGTTCGTGTTAATCGCTTTGTAATTGTCCTCCTTCGCCCTGGGGCAGTCGCCATATTGGTGGCTTCCCGCGCAATATCGACAGACTGCATCTCTCCTGCATGTTTTCTTGGTGTGGGAAAATTGCAGGCAGTTAGAGCACGGCATCACCGGAGGGATATAGGCTTCTGTTCTTTTTGATGTATCTTTGAGTGTCAGTCTTTTAGGTCTTGTCACTCCTTCAATAGTTACTACCACCAGATTAGTATCTTTTTTATTCCATGTCTTTAACCTTTCGACTTGTATGATTTGAGCATTTGTGTTTTCAGTTTGTAGGCAGCTTTGGACTTAGTTTGCGGACCATCTGGTATCCACCCCACTTAGTACCAACTTCTTTGTTGTCTTGCCGGTCTTCATCGCTACTTTTATCTGGTGGGGCAGCATGAATTCTTTCGGTCCGGACTCCAGTTCTGTCATCAGCGAAGTTGTTTTATCCGTGCTGTTGAGAGAAAGCACGACTCCCTTTTCGTGCCTCCCTACTTTCGCAATGCCTCTCCTGCCAGTTATTACCTCGAGGATCCCGATCACTTTATCGTCGGGTAGGGCCCTGAGTGAGGCCTCACCTCCCGATATCTGGGTGATCTTAACAATCCTCTCCTGTAGTGCCTTGTGAGAACCGGCATTACTTGGCTTGCGCAGGTGACACGCTCTGGTTTCCGTCTGCGTTAGAGTGCGTGGTGTGTGGGACGGTCTCATGTTCTGTTTTGTTGACTGCTTCTGATCACGTTCTGTAGTTGTTGCCTGATCACTACACAATGGAGCCTCTACTATGACGTCTTGCTTTGGTGGTGATTTTATCGTCTTCGGAGTTTGGAGCAGCTTCCCTGGGGTAGCCACAGCTGTCAACTCGGCATCGTGTGGGGGTGGCTTCGGGGATGTTTTCTGGGTCGTAGGTCATGTAGATTTCCGACCTTTTTCTATATTTTGGATTGTCATCGGGGTTTGGTGCAGCTTCTCTGAGGTAGACAAGGTTTCTGCTGTCGATTCGGGTACGTATTGTGGTGGTCACATGGTTATAAGCTCCTGTCTTCTTCTCTCTCTTCTTTCCTGCATCTGTTGTAACGATCTCATCATGTCTTCAAATTCAGGGTGCTCATCATCTAGGCCAGGGACGCCTGCATCTGCCCTTCCTCCGCCTCGCCAGGAGTCGGGCCGGCACACGTCACAGCTACCTCCGTCGTCGTGTCAAGAGTTGCACTGCTCGGCCTCTGAGACGGACCGGTCACGCTAGTATTTGAGGCAGCTTTGCTCTCCGGTAATCTGTTCTTGTTCTGTGATGACTCTTCTTTGTTGTCAAGTGATGGCTGGCTTTTATAAACATTCTTCTTTTTGGCTGGCATTTTGTCTGCTGCGTACGCCCTGAAAAGGACGTTGGTTTTAATATATTGCTATCTTCCCGTGAAGAGCGCCTGGTTGTGTCCAAACAAAAGAAATTTTTTTTCATTCATTGCTTATTAGGCTTGTTTATTCGATTTCTCAAGATGAAATAGAGCAAATTTAAATTTGGCCTCTATAATGTTAAAGAATAGGATTGTCCCGGTTTGTAAAATATTCTCAATGGAAAATAAAATACAATCGATCTCAAACACACACTCACATACACACTTGCCGCTATTTCAACAACTGCTATTGACGACTTCCAATGCTGACATTCGTGACTGTTCGGGTCCCCATAATTACCAATGTCGGATACCGTTGGTCGTAAATCTTCAACGTGTCACCGCGCTACATAGATTTAGAAAACTGGCGTGAAACGCCCAGGGTCAGCATAACAGTTTCTTTACACATTTTTTCCCCGCACCGAAAACCACACGGACTGCTGCTGACTAGAGCAAAAATTGTCCTATAAAAACCCTTACTTCTGCATCATCCGTCTTAACCAAAATAATAATAATAATAAATAAATTAAAATTAAAAACATACATAAAAAAATAAAAATAAAAATAAATAGACTTCACGTGTACATTTGCATTAAAATGTAAAACAAAATAATGACAATAACAATAACTATAATGATAATAGATACAAAGAAAATAATAATAATTTAAAGGCAGGCTTTTCTCTGCGGACATGACAAAAAGGAGGATAAAAAAAAATTTTTTTTAACTTGCACACACTCTCTCACATGTACTTAAGATTAAAAAAATATTGGGTGATGGAGTCCCTCACCTTTAACGTTGTGTGTGTAGGGGAGGAGGGGAGGATGAGGATGTGTGTTAAAGGGAGTGGGGAAGGTAGGAAGAAACACAAGTAATGGAATGCCACGTAATTAGCAGTGAGGTGGGGGTGGGGGAAGGGGAAGGTTATAGGAAAGTGACCTTCGTATAAACTAAAGGCTTGGATTTAAGGATATGTGGCAGGTCGAGGTACAGGTAGCTGGGCATAGTGGACAGGTTTTAAAATAAGCGCCACTCGCTGGAGGAATAAATTTAGGAGAAAGGCTGGGCGGATAACTTTGTACTCAAATACTGATTGAATACGACATTTCCAGATTAAAAAACGGAATTCCAAGAGTAAAAGAATTAATTTAAAATGGATGTCTGGCAGTGTCTTGGGAATTGAATTAAGCATAATGGCTTTGAAAATGTCTGTTTTTTTTTTTTTTTTTTTTTTTTTTGTCATATGTGTGTCCAGTATGTCTTGTAAGATTCTCTGTGCTGGTATAATTGTACTACGTTTCTAGAAAATGTGTTCCTCACTTTCTTGCACATTTGCCTGGCACATCTTGGATCGTGATTTTCGTTTTAATCTGTGAGCTGCTCTTTCTGTGGTTGGTGTCATGTTATATAAAAGTCGATATGTGACTTCTCTGGCTTTAGGTGCGATGCTTTTGTTGTGACGATCGGTGAAAATCTCAGTGTAATCTCTTATAAAGTAATTGTAACCTCTTTTAATTCTTAGGTGTAAAGGTGGTGCTTGTAACCTCACTAAGTGTTTGTAAATTTTGTTTGTTTTCTGGTTAATTAAAATTTCGTATCCTCTTATGGCTTGTATGCATGTCCTGTAAAAATGTAGTACTGTGCCGTAATGGTGTGGGACGTTGTTCTTTAGTGGTCTCAGTCTAGCAAGTCTAAGCCCTGCGTAGTAATGGGCTAATGTGTGTTGTTCTGGGTCTTTTATTATATTTCCTACATGTCTGATTCGAAGTGCCTTTATTTTTGTCCCTATATCCTGGAGGGCAACTGCCCCGAATCTTTTCTCTTGCATGAGTTTTTGATGTTTAATGCTAAATAAAGTGTGCCCAAAAACAAAACGCCTTTTTTTTTTAAAGTGAACTTTATTTTCATTTCTTTGCAATTTTACAAATCCGTCTACGTGTTACAAAAATGGAAAACATGGAAAGTACATTTTAAAATTTCATATGAACACTCGTGCGTACTCTCACTTTCATCTGCACTCTTAAAAAGTAAATATAAAGAATTAAACATTTCAATTTACAAACCATGTGCATTTTACAAACAAAGAATGTAATAAGGGTCTTTTATAAAACCGTGTACATTTTACAGTGGAAAACATAGAAGGTACCTTATAAATTTCATATAAATAACTCTCGTGCGTATTCAACCTTTTATTTGCACATTTAAATGGTCAATATTCAGGGTTAAACCATTTTAAATAATAATAGAGGAATAGAAAGGGATGAATATAGTAACCCAGAAACTTCATATGAAAAGGGGTTTATATTGGTTTATAGTGATTCAAAATTTCGGGCTGTTTTGGATTTTGAAGTAACTTCAGTGTCCAGTCTGGCTGCTAGAACAAGGAAACACTTGAAAACTATCACCTGTCTGGGCATTGAAAGCCCCGCCCAGATTGAGGGAGAGTGGCCATTGTGTGCATCGTAACGCTTTTCTCTTGGCTGGGCGGGTTTCCCTAACAAAAATGTACACCCAGCTTTGAGCAGCAAGTGTGGTTACCACTGTTGCGGGTGCGGTACTGTTGCACTGTTGCGAGTGTACTGGTGCAGGAGTGTGGTACAGTTGCAAGTGTGTACAATAGGCCTGGTTATACTGTAGAAGTGTAGGTGGTTGCTTGATGATACCATGCCGTTCATACCACACTCAGAAGTCATGAAGCATTGAAAACGACTGTTGACGTTTCAGACATTTATTACGAACAACAGTAACATACGCTGACATCGAACGATTCACTGTCATGTAAGCACATATAATCATGTAGATAGCAACAACTCATAATATTCAACATCATGGAGACTTTGCATGTAGACCTTGGCTGCAACAAATAAGCCGCGCAACTGGCGCGCTTCATATGACTACTGTTCTTGGTTCCTCATGACCAAGCAGGTCAGATAGATCTAGGCTACCACATCAGCCACACAAATGGCGGACTGCTACAATAATATCTAACTCAGTCTCTTCTTATATAATACAACTCCTCACCCGGAGCAAGCCACCTTAGCAATAAAGTTCTGGGCTCCACATGATCCGTACAAGCAGCATGATTTTCAGCAATAATGTTCTGGGCTCCACATGAGCCGTACAAGCAGCGTGATTTTCAGCAATAATGTTCTGGGCTCCACATGACCCGTACAAGCAGCGTGATTTTCAAAATGGCCAATATCAGTCTCTCCTATTTAATATCTCCGCATTAGGAGAAACCCACCTTAATGAAGTATTTGACTAATCTTCACCAGACAGATCATGTAGGTCTAATCTACAAGGAATAAGCCGTATAAGCGGCAAAGTTTCTTCAAAGAAATGGCTAACATCCGTCTCCTTTAATCAGTATATCTCCGCATTAGGAGAAAGCCATCTTACTACTGTTCTTGGCAATAATATAAGATTCAAAAGTCTCTTTACCTGTCTGCCGTTTAGAAATAACACACAACACATTTCTTCACATCCATGGCTATACAATCACAAGCCAGAATAATCACATATGGGGGGGGGGGGGGGGAAATTCAATATCATTTAACACCTAACAAAGGCTCCATTCCCCAGAATTATAGAAAGAGACGAGCGCTGACTTCTTGTCAGCTCGGAGACTTTTCATCAACTGCCAGGAAAGCCAGTCTTCAATGCCCCGCGCAAGTTCACTGCGCAAGTCTAAGCCCTGGTAGAGCTAACCACGGAACAATCTAGACCTTTCCGTGAATTCAGAGCAAGACCGCTCCTTATAAGGCCATCTGTATGAACGATATCCTAATATAGACATACAGAATAATGGACATTGTCCAGACAAGGGAAATAACCGCTAAATCTCATCCTGAACTAAAAAATATACAATTAATGGTTTCCCTTTGACCACAGAATAACTTACTTACTTACTTAGTCGTTCCCCTTCTACCGTGAGGTGTAGAGGTTTGGAAGAGAGAGCGCCAGACCATTCTATCAGCTGTCTTCTTCCTGGCCTGGTTCCATTCTAGTCCTCGGTCCTTCAAAGATTGTCTAATGTTGTCCTCCCAGCGGACTCTGGGTCGTCCTGGAGGTCTGGATCCCTGGCTCTTTGTTTCCCATGCTTGTCGTGGTAGCCGATCTTCTCCCATTCTGCAGACATGGCGAAACCATCTTAGTTGGGACTGTTCTATTTGGGTCTGCAGCGGATGGGATTTTAGGCCTTGACGGATCGTCTGGTTGCGGACCATGTCTCTTCTTGTTACTTCAACCACTTTTCTCAGATACCTCATTTCTGAGGTTTGGATCTGGCTTTTGTGGGTTGTAGTCATTGCCCACGACTCGCATCCATATGTCAAGACTGGGACATAGGTGGAGCGGTATACAGCCATCTTCGTTTTCTTACCAACTTCTTTCTTGCTGAGGAATCCACGATTTATGGCCTGAAAAAGTCTCCCAGCCGCTGCTTTTCGAGTGGCCAACTCTTCTTTGATGCCTCCCTTTCGGTCTATAATAGCTCCGAGATATTTAAAGTGGTCGACCTGCTCCAGGACCTGTTCTCCTAACTTAATCTGATGTTTTCTTTCTTCTCGTGATATCACCATGGATTTTGTTTTAGAGCTGCTTATGACCATCCCTCTCTTCTCCAGCTCTTCCTTCCAGACTTGCAGGTTGGATTGGAGATGTGCCTCTGATTTAGCAATCAGGGCAACATCATCAGCAAATGCCAGCTCCGAAATATAGACCTGTCTCATCTTCCAGTACACCACTGAATACTTTCTTGTTCTCTCCTTACATGCCTTGATGA
Organism: Oreohelix idahoensis; assembly: GCA_024509875.1. Taxonomy (NCBI): domain Eukaryota; kingdom Metazoa; phylum Mollusca; class Gastropoda; order Stylommatophora; family Oreohelicidae; genus Oreohelix; species Oreohelix idahoensis. Next base: position 176,317 of record JAMPIV010022162.1, on the reverse strand, counting down.
CATCGTCCATAAGGAGTATGAAGAGGTAAGGTGATAGGATATCACCTTGTCTTACACCAGTGGTGGTCCTGAACTCTTCTGACTTATGGTTTGCTGTCCTCACATAATTTCTGCAAGACTTGTAGAAGCTCTGTATAGCATGAATCAGAGGTGCTGGAATATTCTTCCTTGCCAAACAGTCCCAAAGTTTGTTCCAGGGGACCCTGTCAAACGCCTTTTCCAGATCTATGAAACAAAGATGGATCTCACTCTTATACTCAAGGGCCTTTTCACTCAGCTGTCTGAGTGTGAAGATTAGGTCTCGAGTACTTCGGTTTGCTCGGAATCCGCACTGGACCTCATCCAATTGTGGCTCAGCTAGGCGTCGGAGTCTCTGCTCTAGGATTCTAGAGTAGATTTTACCAGGGACACTGAGAAGGGCTATGCCTCTATGGTTTCCCCATTGTCGATGATCACCCTTTTTGAAAATTGGTGTTATGATGGCAATCTCCCAATCCTTTGGTATGGTCTTGTTGCACCACGCTGCCTGAAGGACCTTTAAGAGTAATAGGTCGCCTGTTGCTCCCATGTACTTAACCATTTCTGGTGTTATACCATCATGCCCTGCTGCTTTGCCCATCTTGATTTTCTCCAGTGCTGCCTCAGTTCTTCCATCTTTATGTCATCTTCACCATCATTGGTTTTCTCTTCTGTGCTAGTGGTTATCATTTCTGATGCTTCACCATGCTCACCATCCAGGAGTTCTGAGAAATATTCTTTCCATCTTTCCATTACTTCCTTCGGGGCAGTAAGCAATTTGCCTTGCTTGTCCTTTATAAATTTGAGAGGGCATTGTTTTTCCTTCCTCATGTTCTTTAGGGTCTTATAGAACAATTTCTGGTTTTCTTGCGCATCTTTTTCTAGCTTTTCTCCAAATTCTTCCCAGGACTTCTGTTTTGCTGCTAGCACTTTGTTCTTTGCTTCTGTTCTGAGTGTCACATATTCTCTATATTTTTCCATTTGTCCTGTTGTGTTTTTAGCTCCTAAGTATTGTTTCCATGCCATTTTCTTCTCTCTTATTTTCTCTTTGACTTCCTCTGTCCACCAAGGTGTCCTCTTTCTCTGGTTCCCAAGTCGGACTTCACCGCATTCTTCTGCAGCAGCTGTCTTTATGATATCCTTGAATTTATTCCAGAGGGTTTCCAAGTCATCAGGTCGTTCTTCTGTGTTGCTCACTGCTGTAGCAATAAGCCCCTGATATCTGGTCTTAATTTCTGGCTCTCACAGCTTGTAGGTCCTAATGCTCATTTCTCCTGCTCGTTTACTTGGTTTCTTGCGTGATGTTGGCAGTTCCTAGGCTGAGCAACTCTTTCAGTTGTTCGTTTGATTGTTAGCAGGTAGTGATCACTTCCAATCTCTGGCCCCCTCCAGACTTTGCATCTCGGACATATCTGAATGAGCTTCTCCGAACAATGGCATAGTCGATCACTGACTTCTCATTCTTGGTTGGTTCACATCTAGTGTATGCATGTATGCGCTTATGGGGGAACTTTGTGTTTGTAATGATCAGATTCTGCTCACTGCAGAATCTAAGGAGTCGCGTTCCATTGTCATTGAGAGTATCTTCTCCATATCTTCCGATAACTCCACCCCTCCTTGTCCTTTTTTTCTTCGTTTCCGTTGTAGCCAGGATTTCTAGTTTTGCTTTCCTCATCTCTTCCACCAGCTCCTCTTCCTTCCCATTTATACTTCTTGTGTTCCAAGTTCCATAAGTCGTAGTCCGTAGTCCGTTCCAGTTCGTCGCCTTTAGAATCAGTCCGGTTTTCTCTCTTGTATTGCTCGTAATCATAGTTTAAGACAAACAGGTGATTGGCCTGTTGTGCCTTTGCATGGTGGAGGGGCTGCCTCCTTACGGCCTCCTTTACAGTTTGGTAAAGAACCTAAAATTAGAAAGCTTAACGAGTAGCTCCTCTAATAAGGGCATAGGTTCAGCATCGAATTTCGTTACCTGGTTCAATTTACGATAATCGACGCAAAGACGTATGTTATTGTCTTTTTTTACGGACAATAACCATAGACGAAGAATATGACGAAGTGGATGGTTCAATTATTTTCATCTGTATCATTTCATCAAATTCTTTCTGGACCTGTGTTTAGAAGTGTAAAGGAATAGGATACGGTCGGACTATGATAGGATTATGATCAGTGAGTATTATGTGGTGTTTAACAATTGATGTTTGTCCAGGAATGTCAGTGAGAATATCCTGAAAAGTATGTAAAAGAGAAGAAACTTGTTGTTGTTGCTCAGCAGACAACTCTGAAGAAACAGTCACATTTTCCCATGATTCTGTAGAATGCAGTGGGATTACGGAGAGAGAAAGATTTACGTCTGAGAAAGTAGATTATTCTTCTTGTATGACTGATAGAGATGTGTAATGACCATGCGGGACTAGCGAATCGTCCGTCACTTCATAAATAGGTTGTAGGTAATGTGGTCGTTCATGAAATTCTGTTAGCATGTTGATATGAAAAGTTTTATGTTTTCTGTCCACATCGACGAAATAGTCGACATCAGAAATTTTAGAGATGATAGTGTAAGGACCTTTCCATGTAATAAGAAGTCTATTTTCTCTACAAGGCAGTAGTACAAGTACCTTGTCACCAGGAAAGAGTTGACGTAGACATCTTTTTTATTTATGAAGTTTCTTGCTTTCTGTTTAGCAGACTTGGATGCAGAGGTAGCTAATCTACATGCTTCAATAATTTTCTGCCTTAAAGCAATTACATATTCGTAAGAGGATTTAGTGTCTTCGCTGATATTCTCAGCAGTTATTAGGTCGTGCAGCAATGACATGGGACCGCGCGGTTGCGCACCAAAGACAAGTTGGAATGGAGAAAACCCTGTATGCTCGTTAGGGACCTCTTTATACGCAAAAAGAGCAGCTGGTAAGACTCTGTCTCAATCCTGAGGATGATCCTCAGTTATCTTTCCTAGCAAACTCTTGAGTGTTCTATTGAAACGTTCAACTAAACCGTTTGACATCGGATGATAGATACTGCTTAAAGATCTTTCAATCCTGAGTGTAGACATCACCTTAGACATAGTGTCTGATATTAATTGAGTGCCATGATCCGATAAGATTTCTTTGGGAAATCCTAAACGTGAGAATACTAGCCAAAGAGCGTCTGCAATATCGGCAGTAGAAATGCTCTTGAGAGGTATAGCCTCTGGCCAACGAGTACACATGTCAACGCATGTTAAGATAAATTGGTGTCCTCTGGCCGACTTAATTTTAAAAGGACCAATAATATCTATCGCTATCTTTTGAAAGGGACGGATAGAAATGTCCACAGCCTGGATAGGTGCTGCATGGCGTAGACCGCGTGACTTAATCTCTTGGCATATCTTGCAAGAGCGACAATACATACGTATATCTTTATTTACTTGTGGCCAAAAGAATTAGGCAAGAACCCTCGACTTGGTACGGGAAAATCCCATATGTCCTGCGCATTGAGAGTCGTGAGCATGTTGTAGAATTCGAACTCTCATACTCTTAGGTACTAGAATTTGCGAATGAGGAGACGCAGTAGAATCTTGCACCATGCGGACTAGTACTCCATTCTTTTTAGAAATCCAAGATTTACGATTTGTGTTATTGTTTGGATTATCATTCTTAACTTGTTGGAAGAATTTTTCCAAAGAAGGGTCATCTTGTTGGAGTTTTATAAAAGACTCTTGGGAAATCACTGAGTGATCATCATGGTTATGCCCTTCTTCAGTTTCGGTAGATGGAGTTTGAGAAATATTTTGAGCTTGCGCTCTTGTAGTGACTGCATAAGCAGCCTGAACGTTTTGCTCTTCCCAGATAGTAATCTGCTCCGGGGTACACTCTCTAACTCCGTGTATACGTTCCACGATAAGGTCCGCTATAGGATTCGGGAGCAAACATGCGTGAACATCTCCAGTGAAAAACGAAGTAGCTATGTGGATGATAGCAGTGGAATAGTTTTCAAGCAACCCACCGAATGTCACACATTTTACCACTTTCCCAGTGGCACTGGAAGGTGATACGGGTACGATTCCTTAATAGCTTGACTTGCTATGGATTGGATCAAGAGTGCAACAGACTCCATGCTTTGACACTCTGTCTCTATTTAGGCCTTGAGTCGCCTTCCAGGGTTATACTTAATAGCTTTACATGTAGCAATACTGTGGGTTCAGTTTTTGGCCAGACATATCCCAACTCCCTGGCCCGCACACAGGCACTCAGGCACTAACACGTCAATAACCATTGACAATGTACAAACGTTTATTACAACACAATGTTGTTCATCTATTCAAGTGCATAATATAAGAATTCTCTTCTAGTCGTGTCTAGACTACCGTCTCGTCCTCGGAGACATCATGCATTTTAATAAAGTCTGGTACTCACGCATTTAGAAACTTCACACTCTGCTTTTGCCTAAACTGATATTACACTTGCAGTTGAAGATGTAATACAATTGATGGTAAAATAGCATGCAGGTGGATATCGTCCACACGGACACATGCCATCTACACAGGCCGAAGACACAAGCCCAAGTGTTTTAAAGAACGCTCAACTTGTCCCAATTCAAAGTTGCCGTCTGCTATCAATTTTGAGCAGAAGTCAAGACGTCACTTCCTGTAACCACGGGCTACCGTGTATAAACAATATACATCAGGAAGTGATCGTATACAAAACATGATATGATATTTACTCATATCAGAAGGATTTATGAGAGATTGTCTAACTCCAATAGTAGAGCATCCAGAATCAAAGAGAACTGAGACTGGATTATTGTTCACTAAACTTTTATGTAGAATAAGAGACCCTCTTCCGTCATGCGCAGCTGCGACAGGAAGAGCGGGTAGAGGATGACCACAACTCAAAGTAGATATAGTTGTAGGTTCAAATAAAGTTTTGCATTGTGGGCACTTAGATGCTCTCTCAAAATCGAAAGCATAGCAAGAATTAGCATTAGATGTACTATTACCATTATCACCCTGATTATGATTATATTGGGACTCTTGTTGAGCAGCGTAAGCATGGTGACATGATCTATTATTATGTTGCGAGTTATCGCGAGTATTATTTCTCTTGCAACCATTGTTATTTGGTCTATTGCAACTATTGTTCTGATTTGAACCACAGTTTCCCTGGTTGTAATTGTCATTTTCACATAGATCAGAATATCTCTTAGATGGGTTTTGTTGTCTACCTGAAAAGTTATTATAGTTTCGATTACCTCTATTGTAGTAACCTCTTTTAAAGTTCCTATAATTACTAGGACCAAAATATTGAGGACTTTTAGATTGCCTCTAATTCCCTGAGGATGAATCATTCCGTGATGGACCCCATTGGTTCTGTCCAAAATCACGATTACTCCTCCTATCAAAATTGCGTTGAGCACCTTGATATTTACGACGAAAATTAGGACCATATGGTGCTGCTGACGCCACAGGTAAACCTTCTTTGACTTTAGAATTACTAACAGTTACCTCTGGGTGTGCAGTGACATACTGGCAACAATATTGTTCCATATTTTTTATGTTCGTAGGCTTACGTTCATGTAAGAATGCAAGAAAAGACTCATTATCCGATGACATGACTTTGTCCCGAAGCAATAAGTCCATAAGGGCTTCATATGTGTGTTCAGTCTTCGAAAGTTCAACCCAACGTGTGAATGTAAGACGTATCTTTGAGATAAATTCTGAAAATTCTACCCCAGTTTCTGGTAGCATAGTCTTAAAGCGAAGACGATAACCGTATTCATTGAGCTGATATTTCTTTAACAAGGCCGCTCTGGCAACCTCATAGTTAAACTTGTCAGGCCCTTCCACCATACTTATAGTATTTAATGCATCACCTTTAAGTATTTCACTCAGTTGTGCAACATATTGCGATTTGTCTACCTTATGAGTTTCGCATGAAAGTTCAAATCTATTCAGGTAGAACGTTATATCATCACAGGTAGAGTTGAAAGCAGGTAATTTGACCTTATAACTATCAGCATTCATCTTACTAGAAGATGTTTGGTTATTTAAATCATTTTGTGAATTACCCAAATTCACCAACTTTATCTTTTCCAACTCCAAAACTAACATTTTTTCCTCGTGTTCCATTCTCTGTTTGTCAGCTTCTGGCTTCTGTTTTCTCTCATCAGCTTCGGCGGCTGATTTCTTTTGTTCAGCTTCTCTGTCTAATTTCTTTTGTTCAGCTTCAGCCTCTCTTTCTAATCTCTTTTGTTCCATTTCCATTTTGAATTTTCTCTCCTCAGCTTCCGTCTTTTGTCTTTCAAATTCCATGTTCTGTCTCTTCTCTTCAGCCTTCTGCGCCTTGCCATATTCAGCAAATGCAAATTCTTCTAATTTTTCTCCACTCTTGCCAAAAGCTTTCCCTTGCTCAATGAAATAGTCCAGGGTGGACATTATGTCTAATAATATGATATAACACCTTGTATAAATATTTATCAACTGAATAACTCACTTTGTATCAGAACCACTGTCCACACTTAGAGGGTGGCAAGTCTTTATATCAGAACTTGTATAATTACCTTACTTGTCACTAATGTAATTATTCAACTGTATACATAATGTGCATAATAATATTGACAATGTATAATAGCATATACAATACATACAAACATAACAGGGACAAGATATAAATCACAAATGAAAACGTTCGCAGAAATCAAACGAACAATAAAGCAGAACTAAAAGAGAATGTTACAAAAAATGTAATGACAACTGCGAATAATACGATGAAACAATGACAACACAGTGTATAAACAAAAAGGTGTATAGAAATAAATGATAGGAAAGAGAAGGAAGACAAATACAAACAAAACAACTCAAAACTAAAAACGGAGAAAAATAGACGAAAACAACACTAACACATCTCGTCACAACTAAACAAAAATAGCAACCAAAAGTCGCTAGCGATTTCCACTGAAATTCGCAATGGTCCCTAAAGAACGCTCACAGTAAACCCTCGGTTAAGTGGGATACCCTACTGGAGTCACCGCCCAACCTTGCCCGCGAAATATCAATATAAATATAACATATAACACAAAAAACATGTATCATGAAACAAAATATAGTGCTCTGAGGAAGGCTCAATTAGATCACAATACAGATGCACAGCTTACAAAAAACATAAAGCCACTTATCTTAACTGGCGAAAAAATCCTGGCCTCGAGAATAACAACGATGAAGTCCTCAGCAAACACCGTTCAGCGAAGAGAAGATCCAACGCTGAAGGAATACAGCACTGACGAAAACTGGCACTGTCATTCAAACTACCAGCAACGATGAAAACAGGAACTGTTAACACAGGTGCAAGTACGGACATCCGCCGTTGGCTGGAACAATGTATTCTTGTGAAGTAATGATCTGGTGTCAAAACCTTCTGGACAACGCCGGGTATTTGCAGTCAACAATGACAAGTATTGTAAAGATGCCAGGCAGACGATAATGTCAATGACGAATCAACACAGGAACATCATAGGAAGACATGGTGCTTTGGTAACGTCAATGGAACATAGATCAACATCATCAAGGACATAACGAACAAGTTGAATGGATCTTGGAAAAAAAACGAATGTCGTAGGTAATGTTTCAATGACTAGAAGCCACCACAATTGCAAAATCGTTGTTGTTACCACTGTTGCGGGTGTGGTACTGTTGCGAGTGTACTGGTGCAGGAGTGTGGTACAGTTGCAAGTGTGTACAATATAGTATATAGTATAGTATATGGTTATACTGTAGAAGTGTAGGTGGTTGCTTGATGATACCATGCCGTTCATACCACACTCAGAAGTCATGAAGCATTGAAAACGACTGTTGACGTTTCAGACATTTATTACGAACAACAGTAACATACGCTGACATCGAACGATTCACTGTCATGTAAGCACATATAATCATGTAGATAGCAACAACTCATAATATTCAACATCATGGAGACTTTGCATGTAGACCTTGGCTGCAACAAATAAGCCGCGCAACTGGCACGCTTCATATGACTACTATTCTTGGTTCCTCATGACCAAGCAGGTCAGGTAGATCTAGGCTACCACATCAGCCGCACAAATGGCGGACTGCTACAATAATATCTAACTCAGTCTCTTCTTATATAATATAACTCTTCACCAGGAGCAAGCCACCTTAGCAATAAAGTTCTGGGCTCCACATGAGCCGTACAAGCAGCATGATTTTCAGCAATAATGTTCTGGGCTCCACATGAGCCGTACAAGCAGCGTGATTTTCAGCAATAATGTTCTGGGCTCCACATGAGCCGTTCAAGTAGCGTGATTTTCAAATTGGCCAATATCAGTCTCTCCTATTTAATATCTCCGCATTAGGAGAAACCCACCTTAATGAAGTACTTGACTCCTCTTGACCAGACAGGTCATGTAGGTCTAATCTATAAGGAATAAGCCGTATAAGCGGCAAGGTTTCTTCAAAGAAATGGCTAACATCCGTCTCCTTTAATCAGTATATCTCCGCATTAGGAGAAAGCCATCTTACTACTGTTCTTGGCAATAATATAAGATTCAAAAGTCTCTTTACCTGTCTGCCGTTTAGAAATAACACACAACACATTTCTTCACATCCATGGCTATACAATCACAAGCAAGAATAATCACAAGGGGGGGGGGGGGGGGGGAAATTCAATATCATTTAACACCTAACAAAGGCTCCATTCCCCAGAATTATAGAAAGAGACGAGCGCTGACTTCTTGTCAGCTCGGAGACTTTTCATCGACTGCCAGGAAAGCCAGTCTTCAATTCCCCGCGCAAATTCACTGCGCAAGTCTAAGCCCTGGTAGAGCTAACCACGGAATAATCTAGACCTTTCCGTGAATTCAGAGCAAGACCGCTCCTTATAAGGCCATCTGTATGAACGATATCCTAATATAGACATACAGAATAATGGACATTGTCCAGACAAGGGAGATAACCGCTAAATCTCATCCTGAACTAAAAAATATACTATTAATGGTTTCCATTTGACCACAGAATAAACAATACATATATTCCTATCTTAACAGAGCGGCTAGACACACTGGCGACGAGAGAGATCCAAGTTAAAAGGTGTGGTTTGTAGCATTCCATTCCAATTTCCGAGACACGTTCATTTTATAACAAACAATATGATTCATGATTTGCATGCCATACAAGGGATCGCGTGCACTCACCAGCAAACTTCCTACACGTACATATACAAATTCAGTCGCTTCAAACCATACTTGTGTAAAAACCAAAGCTAAATATTTAAAAAAAACGTATCCATCCTTCCCGATTGCTAATGGTGAAATGAAACATCTGGCATTATTAACGATGGAAAAAAATTCACGTTGATTCAACAGGCGTGAAAATTAGTTGTCAGCTCCAAAACGACTGCATTAAAAAAAAAAAAATAATACTGCAAATTTAGAGGGAAAGGTGTAACATAAGAACGTCTGTCAGAGAGCATTAAAAAAATTCTTAAGTTAGGTAATGATGAAACCATTCTTACATTTAATTGTGTGCCCTACATTGTAGGGCTTAAAAAATAGTTTATAGACTCATTATATTGCTCCTCTCCACGGAAATCTTTAGTAAAAGGCGAATTTTTTTTCCAAGCTTTTTTTTTATTTTTTTCTAAAGACATGTGCATGGAAACATTGACAATAATAGTTTGAACACAAGCATAACAATGAAAATACACTGTGCAGCTGTAAAAATATAAATAAAAAATTACTTTCACCACTTTGCACACACTCATTTACACTCTTTCTAGTACTCACAGGTTACGCATTTTACATTTTGGTAATGATAGTGTTGATTAAAAGGAGAAGGAAGATGAAAAGAAAGAAAGAAAGGAAAGGACCTTGGGTGTCAAAGACCTAGATTTAGAGTCCGTCGCGAAAGATTTCCGTCTTGATGGAAAAATAATCAAAATAAAGGGTACTTAAATTTACTTCCGCTAAAAGCAGATATTCGATTCCGCTAATGTATGATGCCAAAAACCTCTGTCCAGCTTGGCTAAAATAAAATCGTGCTGGGCCGTGAAATTTAATCTGAAAGGACGTCTCTGTCGTAAATTTATTTTGAGAGAAAAGAGTCTTAGAAATAGTGGTCCGGTTTAGAGTGTAGAATGATGATGAAAACTCAGTGATAGAAATGTATAGATTAAATATGATGCTCCACAGAGTGCTGGAGGAAAGTAAAGACAGACGTATTTACGACAAATCGTGTCTCTCAATCTTCTCTTCCACTCTCCTGGTCAAACAATTATTTGCCAGTTTTCCAGACACACGTCTGCGCTCACACCGATTTGTTGCTTCAAGCACTCAGACGACGTGGATACAACTATATTAAACAAATAGGGAGAAAAGTTGGGCTTTGGGTATCTCCAACACAGAACTAAATGAGTTTATGTGATTTTATTCACTTTAAACATCAATCACTAACAAATATCAGGTATTACATAAATTATCATAAGTACACAAATGCAAATAACAAATTTGGGAGGGGTGAAGAAGATTGGTATCGACTAAGCCCTTCCCGCTTATTAGACAAAGATAAACCCAGTCCAGAGATAGATAATATCAGGAACACGGGTACGTTAACCTAACGGTGAAGTTAATTACTCTGAAAGAGGTGTTACAAAGTTAGGTATAGGTGATAGAAAAAAAACCTGTTCTTCCCAGCTGTTCTTTCCTTTACTAAGCAAATGAAAAGGAGGGGGTTTTAAACATAGTTAACAAATTATCAACTATCCTACTTAAAGGAACAATGTAGGGTATACAGAAAAGATATATATTACCAGATAAGCAAGTTAACAAAATGGTTACACAAAAGAATTAATTTCCTGTCATTCATACACTCTGTGCGGATCCACACTCATATACACCACACACTTACCGAGTTGCAGCATCAGACAATCCCTTAGAATGATAAACACAATAATTAACTCTTGACGTATGACAACTGTCTAGTCCTTCTATGTCCCGCCCCAGATAATGCGAGGATTCACTGAGAGCAAATATTCCCGCTTATCGCCGGACTTGAAGTTCTAAGAGTTCTTGTGTTGTATTATAAAGAAACGAGTCTATGGGATGGCACTGGCGCAGTTCGACATAGGGGTGAAAAATGAGGTGATGGTATAATCCTTCACTGCATGATGATAGCCATATTTGTGCTCAGAATACACTAAGCTACACGAATATATAATTTTTATGACTATTTTCATTTGCGTTTTAGATTTTCAGTTTTATCACTGACAGTCGTTAATTATAACTTTTTACATAAGTCTACCATCTTGTCCCCCTCCTTCTGTCTCACTTTTTAATTTTTCAAATAAACAACCTTGTTTTTGTGACGTCACAACTACTCTACGCGTCAAGAATTTAAACTTTCTGTGTGTGTATATCCGTTAGCTTTGCCCACAGCGTGTATATACTAGTTGTCTCGCGGGCAGAACGAAGCGGGTTTTGGCAAGGCGATGGTAGCATTTTGCGTTAATTATTTGTATTGAATCGTGTAACACTACCAAAAAATGTAAAACGCAGCAATAGAGACCGCAGTCAGCGACTCATAGCTTGACTGCCTGCGTCAGGACCAGCGAACCAGAGCTGGTCAAGACCGTGCTCTACCTCCACGTGGTGGTCCTGGAAACAGTCTGCACCACTGCAGTCTGGCTGAGCGAGCACGGATCGCAATGGGAAGGCAAACCCGGTCCTAAAAAATGCCGTGCAGAAGTCGGATGTGTCGACCGAAAGGTGCAGATATCACAGCTACGGCGTAAACAGACACAACGCAACCACCGTCCTTTTCAGGGCGAACGAAGAAGAAGAAGTAAGGATTGCTACTGATTACCAGCGTTAAAGTCAAAATTTTACGTTAATTCAGATAGTTATTTTGCGGCACACTTCCGCAAAATCGTTAATTATAAGGCTAGGCTGCAGAATGTATGCAGCAGATCTGGCAAAATGTTAAATATTGGTAGTACGTTTTCGAAACTGAAACTAAAACGCGTGTTAGATTTTTACCGTGGGATCGTTCTATAGGCTTTAGCACTGCACAAAATTCAGCAATATGCTGGCGTTTGAGAGGATCACCGTCAGACACAATAGGGCGGGTTTATTTATTATCATTTTATGACTAAAATCTTACTGAAATGAGCGATTATTCTCGCAGATTTTACTACATATACATTTATACACCCTCGGACACGCTTACATACACACAATTTGTCGTGGAATATTCTAATCCACATATATAAATTATCAAGTAAATATAAAGCCTAATAAATACATAAAATTAATAAAGAGAAGAGCAATGGAAAAATAACAGTGCTGTCACAAGGAATGTACTCGAAATCCCCCTTGTTTTCTGCTTCGTCTGCAAATTGTAACGCTTTCACGTTGATAGTAAAGCTTACTGTATTATTACCCGCCTTCTTCAATGAAACGTGTGCTGTATTTCTTGGAAAAAACATTGAGAGGCCCTGCGTAATGACCTAAATTAATCCTAACATTAATTATACTGCGTTACCAAAACGAAAGACAGATGGACAAAAGGATAGCGGGAAGGGAGAGGCAGAAAGCCGAACACTAAACACGCTTCGCGCGATACACAAATGCTGCCATCACGCGTGTAAGACTACATGCACTAACTTTTTTTTCAGACGGACAGTGATAAAATACATTACCCATCCCAGAGTTAGGTTTATAAATCATAAAAAAAACGCTTATTAGGAAAGATAACAATAGATGGGTTTACGGTTGAAAACATAACAGTACCCAGACAGCACATCTTCGAAACAGGAGGTAGAAAATACATATTTTGAACGCAGCCACGTAGCTCCTTTAAATTGGGATATTTGGGTTCCTTAGGGTTTGCTGACAAAGAATATGTAAAACGTTACGCAAATAGTCCAGGAATTAATAAATTATACCCAAAATAAAATAGTGAGGATGCCTGACAGCATGAAATCATTTCTGCTCATAAAATTTTTTTTATAACGTGTTTGAAAAAACCTTGCGTTACAGAAATAGCCTACCATGTAAACTCCAAATTGATTGGAGCGCAACAAATGAAAGACTGACCACGATTGGTCGGGCTATAAATACTATCTTTCGTTGTTAGGGGAGACGGGGAAAGGTAACATTTTTTCAAACACTTGTCGAAACGGGGCCTCATTGGCTAGACTCGCTGATATAATCACTTAGGAGCGTTAGTTCGAAACCACTTGTTTAAATAAGCTTGATAAAGCGACAGTGCGTTGAAGCCAGCTCACATTTTTGCTAAAATAAAAGCCTGGAACATAAGCAGATGGGAATTTGTGCCAGTAAATGTGCCAGAATTCATTGCTAATCAACGTATCTGTGTTTATTTCCATGAAATTGTGGTAAGCTTGAACCATTCAGTATCTTTTAATGAAAATTGAATGTAAATTGTTAATTTATGCCTGTATATATATGTGTAGTTCAGTGGCAAACAGGAGATAAAGCCTATAATGCTCCAGCCTGAACAGAGGGTGTCGGAGGGAAGTAAAACGGCATGGAATGGCCAAATAGTACACTGACACCTGGATGATTGATTAGACAGAAATAATGCTGGAAGTGCAGAGGCGTGGTAACCATTAAGGAGGTAAATACTGGTATAAAGTATTTCAGATGAAGCTGACAGTTGGCCTAACGCTCTGAACTCAATGTTTGTGTTGTATTGTGATCAGTGTAAAAGAGAATATAAATTAGTTATGAAGTAGAAGGTACATCCTTCTTGTTTTCAGGGACCGTGGTCTTGATGGTACTGAGCAGCACCTGGTCAGAGCTTTGCTGAATCCAGAGTCGGACAGCATACTCCTTGGTCTTTTTAGCTATCAGTGAGGTGTCTCCAGAGCCCAGAGGAGAATTCGAGCAGAGGAGTCCTTTCCTGCCACCATCACTCAAGATAAGCAGATTTGGCCAGCTGAGCTCAACATTATGTCCCCTCATCTTGAAATGACTTTGTAAAAATAACCTTAAGAGGGGAATTTACTTGTCTTAATATCAGGAACTGAGAACATCTCCAATACTAGTCCCTAAAGACAAACTATTGAAGTCATGATGACAAATACCAACAGAGCTTGAACAAAACAAAACCAGTATTACCTCATATTACCACTACACAACTGACACACATAGGATATTTTTAATAATATATGTCACTACAATATTCATATTAATAAATTCTGTATATATACTTGTAATTTAAATTGCTTGTGATTCCTGGTTCCCTTGTAGTTGAATCAGGACACATATTCATTCATGCCAGTAATGAATACATATTGTTATTTGAAAAGTTATCAGTGACTCTTTTAAGATATCCTTATAGAGTGTTATATGTATGTGAGTGTCACAGTGTTGTCAAGAGTAGTGGATTAAATTTAATTGTTTATCTGTCTGTTGTTGTTTTGACTTACACTTCATCCTACACATACCCTAGACACATAACGTAGTCATCACACTATTGCAGAATAATTCTGACTGAGATATATAGATATGTGGTAGCAAGTAAGGTTATCTATAATACACTACTCTTAATAGATATAGATACCTTCACAGCTGATCTCAGTCAGTACACTAAGTCCCCTATAAATATTTATAACATCCCACTTCACCACATATATTGGGGTCTCGCTCTTGGGATTTTGAATCTTTCCCTATTAAAAATATTGGGGGTAATTCACTTCAGGGAATATAAGAATTAAAAGGTATCCTTGGGTGGAATTAAATAAGGTTGAGCTCACGGTGCCTGTGTTGTCCATTAAATATATTTAGAGATTAAATTGTTGGTTAGACATTGTAGAAATTTACCTGATAGACAATGGCGGACCTGGCCAAGTTTCGATCTGCTGCTGTTCAGACTGCAAAAGAGTTAGGATTAGATGGGCAAGTTATGGTTGCCTATGTCACGACGGAATGTGACAAATTTATTGAACGCGAAGAAAGAAGATTAGAAAAAGAAGCCGAAAGAAGGTTAGAGGCTGAAAGGGAAATTAAGAAGTTACAATTTGAAGCTGAGGCTGAGACTAAGAGGTTGCAGATTGAGGCTGACAAAGAGGCTAAGAAATTGGAAGCAGAAAAGGAAGAGAAGAAATTAGCTGCAGAAGAAAGAAGATTGACTGCAGAAAGAGAAGAGAAGAGATTAGCTGCAGAGAGGGAAGCAGAAAAGGAGGAGAAAAGATTACAAAGGGAACATGAGTTACGACTAAGGGAGTTTGAGTTTCAAGGCCATGCTCCTGAAAATGGTGCCAGCCCCTTTGCCTCTGATGCTACGGTTACTCAGGGAGCCTCAACCTCAGCTATGAACTTTCATTTAGATCATTTTGTTGAGAAAGACGATGATATTGAGAGCTATATAAATAGGTATGAACTATTAGCTACCACGTATGGGTTAGAGAGAGAAAGGTGGAGCTTAAAGTTATCTCAGGGACTTCGTGGGGCAGCTTATGAAGTTTTTGCAAAAATGAGCAGAGGTGATCAGGAAAATTATGACATGCTAAAGCAGGCTCTTTTGTTAAGGTATGAAAAGAATGCAGAATTTTATAGGAAAAAATTTAGGAATGCTAAACTACTGTCAGGTGAAACCTATCACCAGTTCTCTGCACGAATAGAGACATACTTGGAGAAATGGACTTCTCTGGGGAAAACCCAAGATCTTAAGGAAATGGTCCTTATAGAGCAATTAAGAGAGTCCATGGCTCCAGACCTGAGAAAGTTTCTCATGGAACAAGGTGCAGAGAGGCTGGGTGAGTTGCTAAATGTTGCTGAAAGGTATCAAGCAGCTCAAGCAGAGGTAACAGGTAATAAAAAGAAACAGGTGGACAACTTTAGGGCACCACAGAACTTTAATCAATTTGATCCTAGGGATCAAAATAAAGGTAAGCACCAATTTGATAGGCCACGGTATGACAATAAAAATAAATTCCCACAATTCGATGAAAGGAAATATAATGAAAGAAAATCTTTCAACCAAGGAAAAAGGTGGTGTAAGAATTGTCAGATGGACAATCATGACACTGACCGTTGCAGAAGGAAACCTGTGTATATGGCAACCCTTCAGGTCAGGTCGACCTCAAGACAGGAGGAGGATATTATGTTAGATACCACTCCAGAAGAGATGAGGAAGGCACAGGCTGGGGATAAAACACTCCAGCCTTGTTTCAGAAAATTGTCAACTTGTCATACAACTCCAGGCAAGGGAGATTTTTACATGAAAAACAAGTTGATGTATAGGAAGACTGGAGCTAGATCCAAAGGTCACGGACAGCTGGTTCTTCCTAAAAGATATAGGGCAGACTTAATAAGGAGCCTACATGTGAAACCAGATGGGGACCATGAGAAAATAGGTACCATCATTCAAAAGGTGGCTCACAATTATTATTGGCCCAAAGCAAGATGGGACATTGAGAATTTTGTAGAAAGGTGTAGCATAGCACATGAGGGAACACCCACAAGTGGGAACATGGATCAGGACCTGGACACGCCACGGGGCAAAATTAGGCCTGATAATAAAAAGAGATATAGATTTGATAAAGTGGACCAAATGGAATGGGAAGCCCCTTTTCACGGACAAGCTTCACTTAACTGTTTTACAATGGCCACTATGCGGAGAGTGCAAAAAGATGTCTTACCCCAGGATAAGCCGAAAATCCCTCAATCGGACTTAAACAAACTGGAGGAAGAGGATGTAGAGAGGAAATCTCTCATCAAGAATTTTAAGTGGGGAGAAAGCCCCAAAAGAAAAATTGGTAGCGGTCGTTTTGTGAATGATAATTCTGGGAGGAAAAATCATCACTATAAAGCTTCGAGTGGAAGAGACCATACCGGTGCATGGACAAATAGGTCCACACAATTAAAGGTCCATATGTAGCTATGTTAAGAACGTGGACTGATGAAAAGGCAGAGGAAAACATTACATCTTCATACCAATATGTGAATGAGCTGACCACTCGGTTAAAAACTGGCTGGAAACTTGCCAATGAAAATTTGAAACAAGCCAGGAAGAAACATGCTGCCTATTATAACAGGAAGGCGAAAGACAGAAATTTGGCTGTGGGAGAGAAAGTACTGCTTCTTTTGCCCGGGAGTCAGAATAAGTTACAAATTGGATGGCAGGGTCCATATACAGTTTTAGAGAAGGTGTCTAGAACAAATTATAAGATAGATAAGAAGGGGAAAGAAAAAATCTATCATGTGAATCTCCTGAAGAAATATTTGGAAAGAGAACATCAGGAAGAGACACACTTGTTGACCTTGTCCATCGCCATGGAGATGAAAAAGGAACCACTTTCATCATTTGAATATCCATTACACCCCTGTGAGACAGCAGCACAGGTGAAAATCAGTACACATTTAACGAAAACTCAGAAAGAGAGAGTGCAACAGGTTCTAAATAATCATGCAGAGGTGTTAACAGACCGACCAGGGCATACAAACCTATTGGAATATGATATGAAACTAATAGACTCCACACCTGTCTGTATGAAACCATATTCGATTCCGTTTGCTAAGGAGAAAGCTTTGAAGGAAGAGATAGACTATCTATTGAAGGAAGGAATTATTTCGCACAGTGAGTCTTCGTATAGTTCCGGTGTTGTACTCTTAAGGAAGCCCTCTGGAGAACATAGACTCTGTATAGATTACAGGAGACTGAATGCTATTACAGAAGGACAGGTGGATCCATTGCCGGATACAAATCAGCTGTTTGCCAGACTAAATAAAGCTAAATATTTCTCAAAAGTGGATCTGAGTAAAGGATACTATCAGATTCCAGTAAAGCCTGAGGTTAGACCATACCTAGCTTTTAGTACCTCAGAAGGACACTATGAGTTTAATAGATTGCCATTTGGATTGAAGAATGCGCCTAGTGTCTTCTCTAGAATGATGAGAAAATTATTGGATCCTCTGAATAATCCCTGTATAACAAATTTTATGGATGATATCCTTATAGCAACAGAAACATTTGAGGAACACATTGACTCTCTGAACATGCTGTTTGATCGACTTAGGGAGGCAAATTTAACAGCCCGACCAACCAAATGTTGCGTTGGATGTAAAGAATTGGAATTTTTGGGACACACAGTTTATCAGGGAAACATGACCCCTGACCCAAAGAATTTAGAGAAACTACAGAAAGCCCCGAGACCACAAACCAAGAAGGACGTGAGATCCTTTGTCTCATTATGTGGTTTCTACCAGAAGTATATCAAAAACTTTAATTCCATATGTGCACCTTTAACGGAATTGACACGTAAAGGACATCCAGATCGCATTACATGGACACCACAATGTGAAATGACTTACCAAGAATTGAAGGAAAAGCTCACAAGTAAACCCATTTTGAAATTACCTGACTTAAGTCAAGAATTCATAGTAAGGACGGATGCAAGTAATATTGGGTTAGGTGCAACTCTACTACAGAAATCAGATGCATTGGATGGGGAATTAAGCCCAGTGGCATATGCTAGCAGAAAGTTGAATAAAGCTGAAATCAACTACTCAACTAGCGAAAAAGAATGTCTTGCAGTAATATGGGCAATAAAGAAATTCAATATTTATCTATATGGGAAGGCATTTAAGTTGCAAACAGATCACAAACCTTTATCGTTTCTAGCACAGGCTAAGCATGAGAACTCTAGGTTACTCCGATGGTCTTTGCTTCTGGCTCCATATAATTTTAGCATCGAGTATATATCTGGAAAAACCAATTTGGGAGCTGATTTTTTAAGCCGCCATCCGTGTGATGAGAATCACCGTAAACCCCAGAAATAATAATAAATTTCTCTATGTGTATATAGAATAAAGGACTGACATATAATGTCTGTTTTAAGAGGGGAGGTGTCGTGGAATATTCTAATCCACATATATAAATTATCAAGTAAATATAAAGCCTAATAAATACAAAAAATTAATAAAGAGAAGAGCAATGGAAAAATAACAGTGCTGTCACAAGGAATGTACTCGAAATCCCCCTTGTTTTCTGCTTCGTCTGCAAATTGTAACGCTTTCACGTTGATAGTAAAGCTTACTGTATTATTACCCGCCTTCTTCAATGAAACGTGTGCTGTATTTCTTGGAAAAAACATTGAGAGGCCCTGCGTAATGACCTAAATTAATCCTAACATTAATTATACTGCGTTACCAAAACGAACGAACAGATGGACAAAAGGATAGCGGGAAGGGAGAGGCAGAAAGCCGAACACTAAACACGCTTCGCGCGATACACAAATGCTGCCATCACGCGTGTAAGACTACATGCACTAACTTTTTTTTCAGACGGACAGTGATAAAATACATTACCCATCCCAGAGTTAGGTTTATAAATAAAAAAAAACGCTTATTAGGAAAGATAACAATAGATGGGTTTACGGTTGAAAACATAACAGTACCCAGACAGCACATCTTCGAAACAGGAGGTAGAAAATACATATTTTGAACGCAGCCACGTAGCTCCTTTAAATTTGGATATTTGGGTTCCTTAGGGCTTGCTGACAAAGAATATGTAAAACGTTACGCAAATAGTCCAGGAATTAATAAATTATACCCAAAATAAAATAGTGAGGATGCCTGACAGCATGAAATCATTTCTGCTCAAAAAATTTTTTTTAAACGTGTTTGAAAAAAATTTACGTTACAGAAATAGTCTACCATGTAAACTCCAAATTGATTGGAGCGCAACAAATGAAAGACTAACCACGATTGGTCGGGCTATAAATACTATCTTTCGTTGTTAGGGGAGACGGGGAAAGGTAACATTTTTTCAAACACTTGTCGAAACGGGGCCCCATTGGCTAGACGAAACCGCTGTCGTCGAGATACGCATAGAGGCTGCCATTCACGCGTGTAAGTCTTACATGATCTAAATTTTTTTTCAGACGGGACAGTGATAAAATACACTACCCTTTCCAGAGTTAGGTTTATGTAAAATAAGTTACAGGGGGACCTCTAATTTTTAAAGATAAACAATAGATGGGTTTCGTATGATCACATAACAGTTAAAAAGACAAGCACATCTTCCAAACATGTATTGTTAGTTAATAAAGTTGCTATTATTGATTAAAGCAGCACGTTAGCTTTTTTAAATTAAAGTTAATTTTATGGGTTCCTTAGGGCTTGCCTGATTAAATAATATGTAAAAGACGTAATAATTAAGCAAATAGTCCAGTTATTTTGTTTTGTTATACTAAAAATAAGAAAGTTTTGGGGGTGCCTGACAGCATTTTTAATTTAAATCATTTCTGCTTTTTATAAGTAAGTATATAATTTTAAAAACGTTATTCGAGGGGAAGTTACGTTACAACGGCAAATGTGATTGCCTACCATGTGTAAACTCCATTATTGTTTGGCATATTGCGCAACAGCGATCATGCTATGCCTAACCAAACAATTGGTGGGCGTATGTCACATATATCTTGATGGATTAGGGGAGACATAATGGAAAATGCATGTGTTGGACATTTTTTCACCAATCACTTGTATGGAAAATGCTCATGGTCATGTCTCGCTGATATACACCACTTTGGGAGCGTTGTGTAGAATGGCCAAGCACCACTTGTTTACAACAAAACTAGATAACCAGATCCAGTGCGTTGAAGCAGCTTAATAATTAGACTCATAAACGCCTGGACACTAGGCTGATGTAGAAGTTTAACTGCCAGTATGATTGCCAGAATTCATTGCTAATTCAATCGTATCTGAGTTATTCGATGATGAATTGTGGTAAAGCTTGACCATTTATTAGACTGAAATAATGAAAAGTGAATGCTTGAGATCTGTTGATTTGGAAGGAGGAAGTAGGATATTTGTGTAGTTGGGGTGGCCAAAGTTGAGGTAAAGCCTAGAAAAGCTCCAGCACCTTGAACAGGAGGCGCGTGGGGTGTCCGGAGGAGAAGTAAAACGGCATGGAATGGCCAAATAATACCACTGAGGACCTGGATAATACTAAAAATGTTACAGAAAGGTAGGACAATAAATTCGTGGTAAGTGCAGAGGCGTAATGATATTATTTATAGGATAAAGTAATGCTGGTATAATAGTATTTCAGTTGAGCTGACATGTTGGCCTTTTCCCTTATCGCTCTGAACGCAATGTTTTGTTGGGTTTGTGTTGTATTGTGTAGTGGTTATAAAAGAGAATTATAAATTTGTTATGAAGGTAGTAGGAGAAGGTCATCCTTCTTGGATTTCAGGGACGACCGTGGGTTTTGTGCTGTTGTGTGTGGGTGGTCTTTCTTGATGGTTGGTAGACTGAGCAGCACGCTGGTTCAGAGCTTTTTGCTGCATCCAGTGTTCGGACAGGCATAATCACTTGGTCTTGTGAGCTTATCAGGTGAGGTATGTCTCCAGAAGAAGACCCGAGCCCAGGAGGTTGACGAATTTCGAGCAAGGAAGACTAGAAGAGTCCTATCTTTTTTCCTGCCACCATCAATCAAGATAAGCAGAGTTGGCCCCAGGCTTGGACGAGAGCCTCCAGCTTGAGTCAACATTTCATGCCCCCTCATCTTGAAAATGACTTTGATAAAAATAACGATTCAGAGGGAGAAATTGGAATTTACGTTGGTGTCTTAAATCAGGAACTGTGGAACATCGCCAATAATGGTCCCTTAAAGGACAATACTATGAAGTCATGATGACAAATACAAAAACAGGAGCTTGTTTTGACAAAACAACACAAGTATTAGTATTACCTCATATTACTACTACACAACTGACACACATAGGATATTTTTAATAATATATGTCACTACAATATTCATATTGATAAAGTCTGTACATATACTTGTAATTTAAATTGATTGTGATTCCTGGTTCCCTTGTAGTTGAATCAGGACACATATTCATTCATGCTAGTAACGAATACATAATTGTATTATTTGGTAACGTTATCGAGTGGACTCTCTTTAAGCTATTAATCTTAAGAGTGTTATAGTGTATGTGAGTGTCACAGTTGTGTTGGTCAAGAGTAGTGGAATTAAATTTAATTGTTTATCTGTCTGTTGTTGTGACTTACACTTCATCATACACATACCCTAGACATACAACGTAGTCATCACACTATTCCAGAATAATTCTGACTGAGATATATAGATATGTGGTAGCAAGTAAGGTTATCTATAATACACTACTCTTAATAGATATAGATACCTTCACAGCTGATCTCAGTCAGTACACTAAGTCCCCTATAAATATTTATAACATCCCACTTCACCACACAATTACAAGCCCATTTCACTGCACCTTTTATTATTTTTACCCTTTTCCTTTTTCCTCCTGAATTTAAAGGTATGAGCCGCGAAATACTTTTTTTTTTCTCGCATGAGGTCGCATATTTTTTCCTCGCATGAGGTCGCATAATACAAAACGTCGAAAACTTCCCTTTGTTGGACACCTAAACAATGGGAAAAAAATGAAGAACATTTTTTTTATAACTATTTAGACTTAACAAATACATTGCCATATTAAAATTTCCGTTGATTGTTAAATTTGCTGTATTTAAACAAAAGTTTAAGCATGGTTTTAAACATCAAAAAGGATTTACAAGCATTTTTAATTACTTAAGTTATTTCTTACATTTAAAAGCAATATCTTTGGTGTATATTTAGTGTTCTACAAAAGAAATGCAATAAAAAAAGTCTTCGGATTATTTCCCTTAACACAAGGGAAGTAATAATACAAAGGCACCGTCACACCAGTAGGTATTCAAAGTGAATGGAAGCAATGCTGTTACCTGTAGCCAGGAACCTAAATGGGTACATAACAAGATCCTATGCATAAATTGTATAAAATACCAATTTTAACATATTTTATTAAATCAAACATATATGTTTACATTACAGTTATATAGCACGGTCAATATTTTTATTTTTTTATGTCAATTTTTTTCAGGTAATGAAGTGCAAAAACGCTGGAAATCTTTAAAGGATTCCTTCCGAAGGGACATTTCAGCTGAGCAGAAAAATCCTTCTGGATCTGGTAGATCCACTAAGAAAAGAAAATATGTATATTTTGAGCAACTGAAGTTTTTGCTCCCCACGCTGCATCAGCGACCAACAACATCCTCATTGTCGCAACTTAATGTTGATGACGAACCTAGTGAGGAAGACTCTTTAGTGATGGAGAGCGAAATAGCAAGTCCATCAACTGTGCAGGAGTCTTCTCTTGCACAGAAACATAGGAAAAACACAGAGAGGAGTTCATCCTTTGAAAAAAAAACTTGATTCACTTGCTGGAAAGCAGGCGGCAACATCAGGTGATAAGGATGATGATGATAACGAGTTTTTACTGTCTCTTCTGCCAGCACTGAAGAGTTTTGACCAGCAGGATAAATTGTTGGTGCGCATTAACATAATGAATGTCATTCAAAAAGGCCCAAGAGGAAGTTCAAATACGGGCAAGCCTTCCATCACATTATCCAGAGCTACCCAAACAAGTACAGCCAACTGTGCTGCTTCAACAGCAGTTGCGCCCTGGACCTGCTACATCATCCTCGTCAGTGTGGTCATCTGGCAGCTACAATATTTCAGGCTCCGATGAATCTCAAAACAGTGGTTAAATTAGCAGTATATTGATTTTATTATTTTTTTTCACTGAAATAAATATTTACATAAAGATCAATGTCCTGGTTATTTATCTGTGAAATGAATGATAGCCTGTGGAGTGAAATTATGAGGTAGTGATGATAATAATAATAATAATAATAGCCCCTTCAGTCATAACTGACTATGGGAATGCGCCCCTGAGGTGGCAGCCCTCAGCTGCTTATTTTCCTGGTGCTCCTTTCGACGTTTTCTCCTCACCTCTGCTTCTTGTGTGAGCCTCTCTTCGCCCAATCTGAGGTGGCGCCGTAAATAGCATCGCCACTTAGTGCGATCGGCAGCCTCATCCTCCCATGTTGCTGGATCCATGTCCAGTGCCCTCATATCTCTCTTGCACACATCTTTGAACCTCAGCTGTGGTCGCCCAACTGTTCTCTTGCCATCTGCTAATTGTCCGTAGAAGATATCTTTTGGGATGCGACCATCTTCCATGCGGCGAACATGGCCAAGCCAGCGAAGTCTGCGCTGTCTAAGAAGCGTATACATACTTTGAAGGCCAGCACGTGACAACACCTCGACATTTGTCACTTTATCTTTCCACGAGATGCCGAGGATGCGGCGTAGACACCGCAAATGGAAGGTATTGAGCCTTCTTTCTTGCTTAGCATAGGTCGTCCAGGTCTCGCTGCCATATAGGAGTGTGCTGGTGACGCAGGCATTATATACCGCAGCTTTGGTCTTCATTGTGAGTTTAGAGTTTCCCCAAACACGCGATGTGAGACGGGCAAAGGTAGCTGCAGCTTTGCCAATGCGGCTGTCGATTTCTGTATCCAGGTAGTGATATATGTATGAAATAACTGATGAATTAAAAATTAAATACATATTTAGTTTTGTTTTCTGGAAGTTTTAAGCCTTCTCAATGAGAAATAAATGGTCTATGAAAGTACGCCAAACAAAAAAAATTTTGCAGGGTCACTTCGTAGATCCTCGTTTATTTTGTGAAACTGTCCCTTTAGTAGCTGCTGGCTTATCAGTGGATGCACCCAGAATCGTCTTTTTTGTCGTTTTTTCCTGCGTGCTCATACTACAATCAACGACAGACATGCTAATTCCACGAAATTCATATCTGAACTGCGGAAGTGCCAGTCTGGAAATCTATTTCACGGCAAAAATACGCTCGTCTGCACTACCCTGCGATTTGGTTAAAAAAACCGTGCGAGATACGCGCAGCAAGAAAACGCTCGTCTGCACCAAGCCTAAGTAGCGAAAGAACGGCATCTATGGATATATATCCCGTCTCCCCAAAAGTCATTATCAGTTGCTCAGAGAATTTTTTGAAAGAACTAGCTCGATATACTAAGAATTTTCGTACAAAGTGAATTGCTTAGATTCGTGGAGTTGTTTCCAGCTTTCTCTGTTTGCGGTAATTTATATACTCGCCGTTAAGTGATTTAGTGTGTTTAAAGTTTTTCATTATATTTCACTGGGATTTTCTGTGTTAAATTGAATAGCGTATTAAATAACATATAGCTAAATTTCTCCAGCTGTAAAGTAAATTTAATTACTCGCTATTCCCCAGAAAGAGATGCTATAATTGACTATAATTCCTACATTAAATAACTGGCTACTGACGGTATATATTATTTACTTATATCCATTTTGTGTAATTTTATAAATGACTAGTGTTCATATCACGCGTTAAAAGCGATAGGATAAGCTAGACATTTGTGGTTTATAATCTAATTTAATAACGTAGTGGTTAAAGAGGTCTTACCTTAACACGTGTTAGAGATATTATTGATATTTTGGGTAAAATAATTATATTTCTTTCCTAAAATCTAGGCTGATCAAAACCCCAGCGAACTAGCGGTCGTAGGGTCATTTGAAATTATGGTCATATGAACTTACGTCTTATGAACTATGGTCCATTGGTCTTATAAGTGTATAAGCAACCAGAAACTTTATAATATTGTTGAGTCTTCGGGCTATGACCTGTGTAGTCCATTTTCTTCATTTTATGAGAGAGACCAAACTAGAACAATAATTGTAAATGTTAACTTGACCAGAACTATACCAGATTTTACCTATATAAATCTCATCAGCCAGCTGTGGCAAAATATATTGTCAGCAACATTTGTGTAATTTAACATAGTGTCTCAGCAACCAGAGGCTACACAACACAGGAAATATATATGTATTATTCCTCCTATGTCGGCGATCACCACGTATGAACCTTACTCCAACCAACTGAAGGCAGAGATACAGTAGTTATCCAGGAAAACAATTAAATCACCAACTCCAGCGACTACCGTGAAATTTGCAGTCAGCAACTACGGCTAGTCTGGGGCTGGATTTGGCAAAAATTAATATTACACTGAAGAAAGTTATTACTTATTAGTGTTTATTTCCACGGAATGCCTGCGACAACTATTGGTAAGCGAATATGAATGTGGCCACAGTATGAAGGATTGAATGAACTGTAAGAGAGTAACATAATTTTCTGTTGTTTCCACTATCCTACAAATCGTTTTCCCTTTTTATGTTCTCATTAACCTGAGTATTTACGGGATAGATTAATTAGGGACTTGTCCTTTGTTTTCTTTACTGACTATTCCATACACGTATTGTTAACTTTTGATCTTTTGGGTGAATTAACCTCTGTTGGGATCTTCTTTTCTTTTCCTTTACCAGAGGGGAGAACCTATTTGATTAATTTTCATTTTGACTGTAAGCCATGATCTATTGATGTATATGATTTATGTTGTAAAGTTCTAGTGATAAAAAAACTTAATAAACCTTAAGTTATCGTCTTGGTCAACCCCTACCCTATCTGTTATCCATAGTTGTTTTCACTTCTTCTTCTTTGATCCTTAGCCGCCGACCGTCAAAGCAGTCAGTGGTCATCACCCCTAGTGGCGTCTTGTAGGGCAACAACAAATTGATTCCACTTTGCTCGGTCGGTAGCCATCCTTCGTACAGTGCCCCAACTCTGGTTAATTCTTTGCATCTCATCTTCCACAGTCCTCCGCCAGGTTGTTTTTGGTCGGCCTCTCTTTCGTTTTCCTTCAGGGGTCCAAAGCATAGCTGTTCTTGTGATGGCATCGGGGTCTCTTCTGAGGACATGGCCAACCCAGCTCCAGCGTCTGTCAGCTATGATGGTGTGCATGTCCTCTTGCTTGCTACGAGTAAGCAGATCTTGGTTAGTGATGGTATTCGGCCAAAAGATTCGGTGAATTTTTCTTAGGCATGTTGTGTGAAAAGAGGACAATTTCGTCATTTCCTTCTCTGTAACTCTCCAGCATTCCGCATCATAGAGAAGCACAGAACGCACGCAGCTCTGATATAATCTTAATTTTGTGCTTGTGCTGTATTGGGAGGACTTCCAGATGATGTTTAGGCTAAAGAAGGCTGTTCTTGCCTTATTCATTCTGATGTTGATGTCTTTGCCTGCCCCACCGTCTGGTGTTACTATGCTTCCTAGGTATGTGAAGGTATCTGTCTGTACCAGTTGCTGATTCCTTACTGATATGGGCTCAGGGCTGCTCACATTGAGCGTCATGACCTCAGACTTCTTTAAATTGATGGTCAAGCCCACCTGCTGGCTAAACTTATTAAGTCTATCCGTTTTTTCCTGGATGTGTTGATGTGAATGTGCTAGCAGTGCAATGTCATCTGCATATTCCAGATCTTCCAATGTAGAAAATGTTGTCCATCTTATTCCTCTTGGACTGCCCTCTGTTGTCTGGTGCATCACCCAGTCTATGACTGTTACAAATAGAGTGGTTGATAAGGGGCATCCCTGTCGTACTCATGTCTTCACCTCAAAGGTTAGGTTGCTCTGCCCAACACTACACGTAAAGTTGGCATAGAGGCTTTTTATGATTGACACTATGCAGCTTGGAATTCCATAAGCCCTCAGTATTTTCCATAAACTGTCCATATGTATGCTGTCAAAAGCCTTTTCAAAATCAACGAAATTAATGTAAAGCTGTCTTTGCCATTCTGAGCACTGCTCTATAATGTTCCTGAGAGTGAATATATGATCTACACATCTTCTGTTCTTTCTAAATCCTGCTTGTTCTTTCCTCAGTTTGTGGTCTACTGCCTTTGAAATTCTCTGTATAATTATCCTGCCTAGTATTTTGCTGGGAACTGAGAGAAGAGTGATTCCTCTCCAATTATTGCAGTCTGCAAGATCTCCCTTCTTGGGCAATTTGACAATTATTCCTTTGTTCCACTCTGATGGTGTTGTCCCTGTTTTCCAGACTTGTGCAAATAGTGGTTCTAATAGTTCTGCTGCTAGCTCATGGTCTGTCTTAAATAGCTCTGCATTTAAGTTATCATGGCCCGGAGCTTTGCCGTTCTTTAACCCTTTGATTGCTGTGATGATTTCTTCTTTTCGTGGAATGTCTGTATTTACATCTAGATCGTTTTCAGCTTCATGAACATTCAATTGTGTCTCCGGTGGTTCCTTGTTCAGAGTTTCTCTGAAATGCTCTGCCCATCTTGTTTCCTGTCCCTCTGCTGTCGTGATGAGATTACCTTGCTTATCTCTTATTTGTGTACTGTGCTTTGTTCCTTTCTCAGTGCTGCCTCCTCTGCCTGTCTTGCAAGATCGTCTAGGAAATTCCTTTTGTTGGCTCGGATTTGGCGTTTAACTTCCTTGTCCAGCTGACTGTACTGATCGCTATATAGTTCCTTTAACCTTGGGAACTTCGCTTCTGTTTTCTTTCTTTTCACTTCCGTTCTCATCGTTATGGTGTTTAATGTTTCTGGTGTTATCCAGTCTTGGTTCTTCCTTTCCTGGAATCCCAAGCATGATTTGCTGCTTTCCTTGTATATTGTTGAAATGGTGTTGAAATTCTGGTCTATATCATCAGTCAATGTCTTTTCCTGACTTTTGGCAAATTGATATCGTTTCTTTATGTCGGCCGCAAAAGCTTTTCTGGTAAGGGAGTCCTTCAATTTGCTGATGTCAAACCTTTTCTGTGTAGTTACAGTTGGTCCAGCCTTCTTAGTTTCACTTTCAGTTTTGCTACTACTAAATGGTGATCACTTCCCACATCTGCACTTTTTCTTACCTTCACATCTTGTAATGCATGTCTCCATCTACCGTTAACCATGATGTGGTCTATCTGGTTTCTGTCCCGACTATTTGGTGATTTCCATGTTAATTTGTGGATCTCTTTATGTCGGAAAGTGTTCCTCCAATGACCAGGTTGTTAATGCTACAGAAACTTTTTAGTTTATCCCCATTTTCATTTGCTGTTCCGCTGCCGCATTTCCCCATTGTTCTTTCATTATATGTATTGTGTGTACCAACTTTCGCATTGAGGTCTCCCATTACTATAACAAGATCATATCTAGGTGTGTCTTCCATTTCTTTCTGCAGTTGTTGATAGAATTCATCCTTGACCTCCTCATCGCTATCATTCGTTTGTGCGTATTTGTCACATAATTGTGTGCATGTGGGTGCAGTGTAACTTGTATTTTGTACAAGGAGAGAAAGTGCGTCTGATTTAAATATAGTCGTACAGATAGGCTGGATTAGAGAAATTACTCAATCCCGAGACTGTCCTTTCTCTTACACTATCACCTCGTGAGGGAAAAAAAAAACTATTTCTTACACCTTACTCGCACATAGTTATCACTATCACCTTAGCTCAGACAGGACTATAAACATCTATTACCTATCTGATAAAAATCTACGACAGGAAGTGGCCGAAGGTAACTGTGTTGCTAGTCTTCCGGCACCTCAGCATTCTGTATGCTGGTATTGAAATTGCTCACCATATTTATAATGGCTGTGTCGTCGAGTTGTTTGCTGTGATGGTATTGTACACCATCAGGACCCGGAGCAGTGATCCTGCAGGTTTTCAATGTGTACACCACGTCCTCTTCAGAAATGAGATTGAAATATATCTGGCCCCTTAGGGCATTTTCCAGAACACTGTCCTTAATTTTCAGGCGGGCACTTTTGTCACCTTTATCCGTTTGCTCCACATATCGATTGAATAATGCTCTTCCCTTCTCTTCATCCGTCTTCAGGCTTAGTCCTGTAGAACGTTTGATATTAGGTATGAGTTGGCTTGTACCAGAGAAAGAATAAGACAAGATTCACAAATTAAATACTTGCAGATATCAAGAGTGGGAGAAAAGACATCAATAGCATCAACATGACACAGAATTTTGTCTTTTCTATTATTAAACGATTTCAATATATTAAAACCTTTACGAATAACCCCATATTTAAAAAAAGTAAAAAATGTTATTATCCCAATATACTAACTGCCTTACTGAAACGTCTGTAGTGAACAAAGAAAATCCAGTCAGCTTTTCGTAAAAATACGGAAACTGCACGCATTGCACCGTGAAAGCTTAACTGAACAACCATTAAAAAAGCATGAAGGCTTTTCGGGTTTTTTTTTTTTTTTTTTTGCAGTTCATTGACCGTAAGTCTTGATATGTTTGACTTCAAAAATCCAATGAAGTTGAGAATGAATGAAAAGGTATAAAATGACCATAGGAGAATTAGTGCCGTCATTAGGACACGCTACCACGACAAATATGGGAAACTAAGAGCCAAGGATCCAGACCTCCAGGACGACCTAGAGTCCGCTGGAGGATAAAATTAGACAATCTCTGAAGGACCGAGGACTAGACTTGAACCAGACCAGAAGGAAGACAGCCTATAGGATAGTATGGCGCTACCTCCTCCAAATCTCTACATCTCACGGTAGAAGAGGGATGACTAACTAAATAAGTATTAGGAATTGAAGGAGAAGAAGTACAACATAATTATCTCCCCGTCATGTTTTCACCATTTACTTGCTGGTTGTAATATAAAGAATATTACTTTTAAAATTACACAACAGGCTAGTTTTAATTGAACCCGTTCGCTTCCGGTGCTATGCAAACAAAACCTGGATATATGCCGACAGTACAAACCACTACGGAAGTCCTCGATTAGAAGTTGCAGGGCACACCCTTGTCCTACCGCACGGAAACACGCACAACGTTATCGAAGCACGAAGGATAAAAGGAGAAAGGTAGGTCTCTTCAGAATTGCGGATATGCAAAACTGGTGCACTATGCACGCCTGAACAAATACGGATCAGTCGGGAAAGATCAAAATCGAGCATTGTGACAATGGTCGCTACTTCTGTATCCTTCAGAATTCAATGCCATTGATCAAAACAAAGTTAACTGTACTCTGGATACATCACTATCATTCATTTGGTTTCCTCAAGGAGTATAGTCCTTCAATAAACGTATGCCAAGACTACCTGTCACGTGCCATCAACTCTAGGTTTGTCCATGTCATCTTGACCCCTTACTGTCTATCTTCAGCTGTCGTCTCCGCGTGTTCTTTGGTCTCCCGCTACCTTCCTTGCCCTGAGGATTCCAGAAAAAGAACTGCCTTGTAATATTATTAACAGGCGTCCTCAGTGTGTCATATCCATAGCCAGCGTTTTCTTCTCATCTCCTGTTCCAATGGCACTTGTTTGGTTGTTGTCATCAGTCAAACATTGGTGATCTTGTCATACCAAAAAAAAAAAAAAAAAAACAATGTCAACGATTCAAAAGAGTTGTGATCCAATGGATCCAATCTCACTGTAACATCACCAGCAATGAAAAGGCTGGCAGATTGGCAATGGAAGGTGGAAAGCTACCTCAGCCTTATGCAAACATAACTTTCGAAGAGGCAAAGCGTTTTATCAGAATCAGATGCAGAAAGAAATGGGATGCAGAGTGGGTCACACACAAAATGATGTATATTACCAGCTCAAAAGAGGGAGCCGCGCTGGTGTAATGGCTACAACGTTAATAGTAGGGTATGCGAAACTTGAGGCGTTTTCAGGCGGCGGCGTGTGACTTTTATATAGCAAAAAACTCGATCGATTTCAGGCGGCGTTTCAGGCGGCGGCGCATGACTTTTATATAGCGATATATTTTAACTTAGATAGTATTCAGGCGGCGGCGCATGACTTTTATATAGCGATATATTTTAACTTGAGGCGTCTTCAGGCGGCGGCGCATGACTTTTTATATAGCGATATATTTTAGCGGCGAGGCTTTCTCTGACGATCAGACGTATGACTTTTTATATAGTAATATACGATAATGGTGTTGTGTATACAAAATACTTAGACAATATATATATAAAAAATCGATAATGACGGAAAATTTAAAAAATCGATAATGTTGGATTACTAAGAGGGTTTTTGAAGTGCCTTTTTGGGCTGGCGTGAGTGACGATGGAGCTGGCGGGGTTAGGTTAGGGGGATTTTTGTGTGAAGTTGGGTGTGTTTGTTTAGACATATATACATACATATATACATTCATATAAACGGAGATGTGGTGACGTTGTCAGGATGCATCTGTGGTGACGGCGGCTTAGGTTACTAAGGGGTTTTTTAAGGGAACGGGTATTGCTTTTTGGCTGGCGGTGATGACTCATGGGTGTGTGCTGGGGTGTAGCTGGTGGTTGTATGTATGACGCAGGAGTGAGGTGTTAGATAGAAGTATATGGTTAATGATCTCTTTTAAAAGAATACTTGAGTTAAAGAGGAAAATATAAAAATCGATAACGGGGGCTTAGGTTACTAATGGATTTTTTAAGGAAGCGGGTATTGTTTTTGTGCGAGGGGGAGGATGACGATGTATAGTGGGGTGTGTTGGGGTATGGGTTTTTGCGTGCGTGTATTTTAATTGTTGTATATATATATATATATATATATATATATATATATATATATATATATATATATATATATATATATATATATATATATATATATATATATATATATATATATATATATATATATATATGGGGGTGAAGTGTTAGAGTTCTGCACTATGTCTACCATCGAAAGTGCGTCACGGTATTGTTGTGTATTGTTTATTTTACATATAGACATATTTTACAACAGTTATACGAACAGTTAGACGATAGACTTAGATAATAAGAAGACGATACATTTAGACTTTTAGACAATAGGACGACGATAGTTAGACGATATATACATATAATAGGGAGATATATTTAGACAATAGGAAGACGATAGTTAGATGATATATAATAGGGAGATATATAGAGACAACAGGAAGACGATAGTTAGACGATATATATTTACATAACAAGAAGATGATATTCATACGTTATATTTTACAACAGTTAGACGAACAGTTATACAAACAGTTATTTTACAACAGTTATACAAACATTTAGACAAACAATTAGACGATATATAGGTAACAAAAAAGCGTTTTAGTTGATATAGTTTTTATTTTATATTCAATAGTGTTTTTTGTATTATCAAAAACATATAAGAGTACATATATAGTATCATTTAACAGGAGGATATATGTACAGTATTTTTTAACGTAATACATTATGCAGTAATTTTTTATCAAATGAATATACAATTATATAGGAAAGACAGTATTTTTTAACATTATCAAACATTTGTAAATAATACATATTTATATATTAGTGGTGTTTTGTTACATTATTTACATTATATACAATATCACAGTTGCAGGCCAGACCTTGAGGGATATGTGTCGTCACATTGTCGTCACGACGTAAGAAATAGAGGTGTTGTATATACCTATAGGTATCTGTGTGTATCTGAAAGAGACAGTTTAAATGTTGAGGGGTGGTGTGGTGACGTTGTCGGGGTGTACTTGTCGTTTTATGTAAAAGTAAGACAGGGCGTTGCGGTGTTGTACGTAGGTGTAGATGGAGGATTTGTGTGCTCTGAACCCGATATTTTTCCCACCCTGTGCCTGTTGTGTGTTGAGGACGTCTAAGAAAGTGTGTTTGTCAACTTTGTTGTGGTGTTTGTTCAAGCGATTGAGTGGTCTTGAATATGATATAGATAGAAGGATGTGGCCGGGATGGCTTCAACATAATATTTTGTGTTTGGTCGGTTTAATTGTGCGTTTGTGATAATGTCGGTGTCTTGTAAGTTTGAGAGAAAAGATTTGAAATCTGTAATGTTGTTGATTAAGTGAGGCTGTTCTAACACACAGCTATTATTATTTGAGGCATGAAAGAAACGGAGGTCATTTGTTTCTCTGTGTCTCAAAACTACGTGGTGACTGAAGTTAATACTTACTTACTTAGTCGTTCCCCTTCTACCGTGAGGTGTAGAGGTTTGGAAGAGAGAGCGCCAGACTATTCTATCGGCTGTCTTCCTCCTGGCCTGGTTCCATTCTAGTCCTCGGTCCTTCAAAGATTGTCTAATGTTGTCCTCCCAGCGTACTCTGGGTCGTCCTCGGGGTCTGGATCCTTGGCTCTTTGTTTCCCATGCTTGTCGTGGTAGCCGATCTTCACCCATTCTGCAGACATGGCCAAACCATCTTAGTTAGGACTGTTCTACTTGGGTCTGTAGGGGGTGGCATTTTAGGCCTTGACGTATCGTCTGGTTGCGTACCATGTCTCTGACTGAAGTTAATTTTGAAGCGTTTTGTCTGTTGTGTAAAGACAGGAAGCAAAAGACTTTCCCATTCAATTCTTTGTCTATTATGGAAAAAAGTGAAAGTCGATAAATATTTATGGATGTTTGCGTGTGTTTTAATCGCGTCCCAGTTATCAGTGTAGATTTGTCTTATGTCATCCTGCAAGTCACCTAAACTGTCTTCTTCAGAGGACAAGCGGGGTTTTTTTATATGGGGTTGGGTACTGGTCATGGGGCGTTTCTTGATCTGGCCTGTTTTTGGTGGGTGAGATGGGGTGGGACTTGTTGAATAGGGGGCTCTTGGTAGTGTGGAAGTTGTTGTGGTGGTAGAGGCCGCCATAGATGCTGAGTCTGTTATGGCACCGGCTGGTGGTGTCTGTTGGTGCGTTGAGTCTGTTGTCCCTGCTGCAGCAGATGATGTCTTTGTGTCTGATGATAGTGCGCGGTCATTATGGTGCGGTGGTATTGGTGGGTTCTGCGGTGTTGCTGCTGTGTCTGCTGCTGTTGAAGAGGTGTGTTGGTGTTTTTTGTGGATGCGTAGATTGTCAAGGCAGGTAAAGTTGTTATTGCAGACCTCACATACTAGTAGAGTCAGCAAGTGCCTGCTCTTGCTGTGTCGTGATAGATCGGCGCGGCGGGTGAAAGTCCCCCCACATCTGCTACATATTATGTTGGTTTGTGCCACTGATGTGTCTGTTTGTGCTGAGCCGGACCCGTGTTTATTCTCTATGTGACGTTTCAGCGTATCGGGTCTGGTAAATACTAAACCACAGAAAGCGCACTCATGATTGTGGCGGTCGTGTGCTGTGGCCATATGCCGAGTGAGATCATGACCTCGCTTGAAAACAGACTGGCAGCGTAAACAGGCATAGCCCCGTCGTTGAATTGACGCCATCTGTGAAAAGATGAACAAAAAGACGTTAGGCACACATAAATAAAATTAAATACATGTAATGAGAGAGAGAGAGAGAGAGAGAGAGAGAGAGAGAGAGAGAGAAAGAGAGAGAGGGAGAGAAAGAGAAAGAGAGAAAGAGAGAGAGAGAGGAAGAGAGAGATATTGAGAGTGTTCATGGACCCACACCTACTCTTCCTTATAACTAGTCTTATTGTTTAGTCTGTTATTAAAGGAAATAATTTTGTTTAACATATCAGAATGGTCCACGCGCGTGCGCGCTGTGGAAGCAAAGATATGGATTTAAAACTCAGCCCCGTTCGCGAGACAGTACCGAGTTGACCTGTCCTTTTTTAAAATAACGAAAATATAAGTATTTATTAAAGTGTATGTTAGTTTCAATTATGGTTATAGCAAGGTGACTTAATGTAATATGTTGATTGTGTTATCTCTATCTTTTTCCGTGTGTAGTTCAGTATTGTTTTAAAAGCCAAAATACGCTATTTTCTAAACTATTATGTTGTCTAATTTTCACGGGCTGGTTAGGTAGTTTGTAGTGACTCGAGTCCTTAGTTATTTTTAACGTAATATGTTTGTAGATACTATGAGAAGTTCTTTATAGAAGCACCTTGTGAGTACAGAAATACGACTCGAGCGCATATGTTGTGGAATCAAATCAATTTATCGATCTACCCAAACATCTTTGCGCTACAGCCAAGCAAGTATTTGAAATAGACTATTAGTCTATACAAGTTTAGAGTGTTGTTATCAGAAAGTATTACAAGTTGTAAGTATCACGGATAATTTTTCAAAACCCAAATATAATTTGCTTTCGCACGAGTTTAACAATAGACGAGAAACGTAGATAAGGATTAAACTAAGTAATTTTTCTCACTACTATACCCAGCACATAAAAAAATAAGTCTGATAATTCTTAACTTAGCTAAACCATACACACATGTAAGAATTTAACAAACAACTATTATTAAAATACCTATTAGTCTAGACATATTAACTTTGAAACAGCCTTTACCAACACTGGCTAGCGAAAAAGCGAATACACAGACATGTCTTTTAAATAGAAAACAGATATTTAATACAACACACGGATAAGGAATAATAAGTTAGTCTCGGAGTTAACCTCTTAACAAAACACACAGATAAAAATAACAGAGATATTTATTTATATTTAACACCTTAACACAAAAACACGAAGACCTAAAACATAAACTAAAACAAACGAATACAACCAAAACAGATATTTTTAAACATAAAGATATTTATTGTATATATCCTAGAGAAAACAAACAGCTATATAAAAATATTTATTTTTTATACATAAAGAAGTGTTATATATTTTAACTTCCTATTATTATTTTTATATTATTATAGGAAAAACAGACGAATACACACATATACATATAACGAGTTTAGAACTTTGTATAGGGTTTTCTTCCAGTCTCTGAGTGTTAAGAAAATACGCCTAGGAAAAATGAAAACACAAACACATACCCAGATATTTTTCCACAGAATACCCTTAAAAAGACACAGAGATATATCTCTTAAAGGCCAGAGTTATTTAACATAAAATACCAATAAAAACAGAATAACTTACGTTTGGTGGTGAGCTGTTGCTTTTTCAGAAGTTTGATATGAGAAGGCTTTCACAACGTTTTTTTCAGAGACGTTCACCGGTCCAGGTCTGGTTAAAGAATGAGACATGTCTAAAACAATTCATGATTAAGACAATGACTTTCCAATAAAAGTAGTCCGAGCGTATGAATTTCGTGATGGAGCCATAGTGGTTGTTGTGTAGAGATACTGTTTCAGAAAATAGTTCGCGCACAAGCGCTTGCATGGTTTGGTCGATAAAAACGTTATCATAACGTATGAACAGTAAAATTGACCCCACCCTGGGTTGAAACCAGATCACTGACCCACACAAAAAACAACACGCGTAAATTTCTGTTCACGTCACTAGGGCAAAACACAATCGAACAATAGTAGGAAATTTATAAAAGAAACATTCCTGCGTTCGTGTGTTCGAATCCCAGCTACTTAAGATTTCACTTTTTTATAATTTTTTATTTTTTTATTTTATTTTACAAGTGGGGGATGCGGTGATAGGTTTTTATATTGTCTACCAATCGTGCCAAACAGGAGGCTACCATGGAAATATAGTACATTAAATAAATAGAAATATGTATGTGAGGTGATAGAAATATCCCGGCCGGGTTATAGAAATATGTCCTCTAGACGACAGAAATACCCCCTCGATTTGATAGAAATGTGACCACCGGGCAAACAATATTACAATAGTAAGAGATAAGCAAAGAAAGCTCATCACGACAGTAAAGAGACAGGAAACAAGATGGGCAGGGCATATCAGAAAAACTCTGAACAAGGATCCACCAGAGACACATGTCAATGTTCCTCAAGCTAAAAACGATCAAGCTGTTAATACAAACATTCCACGGAAGGAAGAAATCATCACGGCAATCAAGGGGTTAAAGAATGGAAAAACGCCTGACCACGATAACTTAAATGCAGAGTTAGTAAAGTATGAACGTGTGTGCCTATGACCAAGGGTGTTAAAAGAAAAAAAAAACTACGTGTGTTTTGAGTTTTATTAAACATGGATGAGAGAGAAAAGAGAGAGAGAGAGACAAACAGAGAAAGAAAGACAGAGAGAGAGAGTTAGAGAGAAAGAAAGAAAGAGAAAGACAGAGAGAGAGAGGGAGAGAGAGAGAATAAACACAGTCTTATATGTAACAATCAGTTAAATAGAGAGAGAGAGAAAGAAAGAGAGAGAAAGAAAGAGAGAGAAAAAAACGAGAAGAGAGAGAGACAAACAGAGAAAGAAAGACAGAGAGAGAGAGAGAGACAAACAGAGAAAGAAAGACAGAGAGAGAGAGAGTTAGAGAGAGAGAGAGTTAGAGAGAAAGAAAGAAAGAGAAAGACAGAGAGAGAGAGAGAGAGAGAATAAACACAGTCTTATTTCTTATTCTGTGATGTTAGCGTGTCAGAAATACCACACGTCAGCTGTGGCAACATAGATATCGATTAAAAACTCAGTCTGTGGTTGACCCAACATGTTTGCTAGACATGTGACGCCCTTTCGTTTAAGTAATAAGTTTTATTAACGTGTTTTGCTACTTTGTAACAAGGAGTTTTTCTTTGTGTAGCTAGACAAATATGGTATGTTCTAAATAATATTTTTAATGTGAAAAAAGTGTTTATTAATTTTTGAGGTATCAGATTCTGTCTTTTTTATATTTGTTATGTTAACACAAATAATTCTCGCAAAAATGAACAAAAATACTTGTCTAACAGTAGGTGAGAAAATAAGGAAAATCTTTTTTCCTAGTACATAATCGGTTAAGACTTATCAACCACTCTTTAAAAATGTTACGTCAAGATAAAAAATACAAATTTAGTATCTGAGTTAACATCTTAACAGATAAAAATAACAAACAGATATTTGGCTACAGAGATATTTTTACAGCCTAACACAGACATATCTTTTTGTTTAAATATTTAATACAATACACAAACAACTAAAACCTTTTTATAATTTTATTAAATATTTTTACACCCTAACACACGAAAAACAGATATTTTTAAAGTTATTTATGGTCTCCTAACGAATACACTTATATTTTTAAAGATATACATCATAATACAGAGTACCGAATACACAGACACACACACACACACACACACACACACACATTTAGACCTTTGTGTAGGTTATGTCTTCACAGTGTCTGTTAAGAAAAATACGCCTAGCGAACAACAAACGGCCAGATATTTAAACAGAGAAATAACAGACATATATTTAACATTCTAACGTGTTTCTCACTTTTTTGTTAAGTTTTATTTCAAAAATACTTTGTTTGATACTCTATTTTATTTTATCGAGGGGGTATTTCTGTCGTCTAGAGGACATATTTCTATAACCCGGCCGGGATATTTCTATCACCTCACATACATATTTCTATTTATTTAATGTACTATATTTCCATGGTAGCCTCCTGTTTGGCACGATTGGTAGACAATATAAAAACCTATCACCGCATCCCCCACTTGTAAAATAAAATAAAAAAAAATAAAAAATTATAAAAAAGTGAAATCTTAAGTAGCTGGGATTTGAACACACGAACGCAGGAATGTTTTTTTTATAAATTTCCTACTATTGTTCGATTGTGTTTTGCCCTAGTGACGTGAACAGAAATTTACGCGTGATGTTTTTTGTGCGGGTCATTGATCTGGTTTCAACCCAGGGTGGGGTCAATTTTCCAGTTCATACGTTATGATAACGTTTTTATCGACCAAACCATGCCGAAGCGCTTGCGCGCGAACTATTTTCTGAAACAGTATCTCTACACAACAACCACTATGGCTCCATCACGAAATTCATACGCTCGGACTACTTTTATTGGAAAGTCATTGTCTTAATCATGAATTGTTTTAGACATGTCTCATTCTTTAACCAGACCTGGACCGGTGAACGTCTCTGAAAAAAACGTTGTGAAAGCCTTCTCATATCAAACTTCTGAAAAAGCAACAGCTCACCACCAAACGTAAGTTATTCTGTTTTTATTGGTATTTTGTGTTAAATATCTCTGGCCTTTAAGAGATATATCTCTGTGTCTTTTTAAGGGTATTCTGTGGAAAAATATCTGGGTATGTGTTTGTGTTTTCATTTTTCCTAGGCGTATTTTCTTAACACTCAGAGACTGGAAGAAAACCCTATACAAAGTTCTAAACTCGTTATATGTATATGTGTGTATTCGTCTGTTTTTCCTATAATAATATAAAAATAATAATAGGAAGTTAAAATATATAACACTTCTTTATGTATAAAAAATAAATATTTTTATATAGCTGTTTGTTTTCTCTAGGATATATACAATAAATATCTTTATGTTTAAAAATATCTGTTTTGGTTGTATTCGTTTGTTTTCGTTTATGTTTTAGGTCTTCGTGTTTTTGTGTTAAGGTGTTAAATATAAATAAATATCTCTGTTATTTTTATCTGTGTGTTTTGTTAAGAGGTTAACTCCGAGACTAACTTATTATTCCTTATCCGTGTGTTGTATTAAATATCTGTTTTCTATTTAAAAGACATGTCTGTGTATTCGCTTTTTCGCTAGCCAGTGTTGGTAAAGGCTGTTTCAAAGTTAATATGTCTAGACTAATAGGTATTTTAATAATAGTTGTTTGTTAAATTCTTACATGTGTGTATGGTTTAGCTAAGTTAAGAATTATCCGACTTATTTTTTTATGTGCTGGGTATAGTAGTGAGAAAAATTCCTTAGTTTAATCCTTATCTACGTTTCTCGTCTATTGTTAAACTCGTGCGAAAGCAAATTATATTTGGGTTTTGAAAAATTATCCGTGATACTTACAACTTGTAATACTTTCTGATAACAACACTCTAAACTTGTATAGACTAATAGTCTATTTCAAATACTTGCTTGGCTGTAGCGCAAAGATGTTTGGGTAGATCGATAAATTGATTTGATTCCACAACATATGCGCTCGAGTCGTATTTCTGTACTCACAAGCTGCTTCTATAAAGAACTTCTCATAGTATCTACAAACATATTACGTTAAAAATAACTAAGGACTCGAGTCACTACAAACTACCTAACCAGCCCGTGAAAATTAGACAACATAATAGTTTAGAAAATAGCGTATTTTGGCTTTTAAAACAATACTGAACTACACACGGAAAAAGATAGAGATAACACAATCAACATATTACATTAAGTCACCTTGCTATAACCATAATTGAAACTAACATACACTTTAATAAATACTTATATTTTCGTTATTTTAAAAAAGGACAGGTCAACTCGGTACTGTCTCGCGAACGGGGCTGAGTTTTAAATCCATATCTTTGCTTCCACAGCGCGCACGCGCGTGGACCATTCTGATATGTTAAACAAAATTATTTCCTTTAATAACAGACTAAACAATAAGACTAGTTATAAGGAAGAGTAGGTGTGGGTCCATGAACACTCTCAATATCTCTCTCTTCCTCTCTCTCTCTTTCTCTCTTTCTCTTTCTCTCCCTCTCTCTCTTTCTCGCTCTCTCTCTCTCTCTCTCATTACATGTATTTAATTTTATTTATGTGTGCCTAACGTCTTTTTGTTCATCTTTTCACAGATGGCGTCAATTCAACGACGGGGCTATGCCTGTTTACGCTGCCAGTCTGTTTTCAAGCGAGGTCATGATCTCACTCGGCATATGGCCACAGCACACGACCGCCACAATCATGAGTGCGCTTTCTGTGGTTTAGTATTTACCAGACCCGATACGCTGAAACGTCACATAGAGAATAAACACGGGTCCGGCTCAGCACAAACATACACATCAGTGGCACAAACAAACATAATATGTAGCAGATGTGGGGAGACTTTCACCCGCCGCGCCGATCTATCACGACACAGCAAGAGCAGGCACTCGCTGACTCTACTAGTATGTGAGGTCCGCAATAAAAACTTTACCTGCCTTGACAATCTACGCATCCACAAAAAACACCAACACACCTCTTCAACAGCAGCAGACACAGCAGCAACACCGCAGAACCCACCAATACCACCGCACCATAATTACCGCGCACTATCATCAGGCACAAAGACATCATCTGCTGCAGCAGGGACAACAGACTCAACGCACCAACAGACACCACCAGCCGGTGCCATAACAGACTCAGCATCTATGGCGGCCTCTACCACCACAACAACTTCCACACTACCAAGAGCCCCCTATTCAACAAGTCCCACCCCATCTCACCCACCAAAAATAGGCCAGATCAAGAAACGCCCCATGACCAGTACCCAACCCCATATAAAAAAACCCCGCTTGTCCTCTGAAGAAGACAGTTTAGGTGACTTACAGGATGACATAAGACAAATCTACACTGATAACTGGGACGCGATTAAAACACACGCAAACATCCATAAATATTTATCGACTTTCACTTTTTTCCATAATAGCCAAAGAATTGAATGGGAAAGTCTTTTGCTTCCTGTCTTTACACAACAGACAAAACGCTTCAAAATTAACTTCAGTCACCACGTAGTTTTGAGACACAGAGAAACAAATGACCTCCGTTTCTTTTATGCCTCAAATAATAATAGCTGTGTGTTAGAACAGCCTCACTTAATCAACAACATTACATATTTCAAATCTTTTCTCTCAAACTTACAAGACACCGACATTATCACAAACGCACAATTAAACCGACCAAACACAAAATATTATGTTGAAGCCATCCCGGCCACATCCTTCTATCTATATCATATTCAAGACCACTCAATCGCTTGAACAAACACCACAACAAAGTTGACAAACACACTTTCTTAGACGTCCTCAACACACAACAGGCACAGGGTGGGAAAAATATCGGGTTCAGAGCACACAAATCCTCCATCTACACCTACGTACAACACCGCAACGCCCTGTCTTACTTTTACATAAAACGACAAGTACACCCCGACAACGTCACCACACCACCCCTCAACATTTAAACTGTCTCTTTCAGATACACACAGATACCTATAGGTATATACAACACCTCTATTTCTTACGACGTGACGACAATGTGACGACACATATCCCTCAAGGTCTGGCCTGCAACTGTGATATTGTATATAATGTAAATAATGTAACAAAACACCACTAATATATAAATATGTATTATTTACAAATGTTTGATAATGTTAAAAAATACTGTCTTTCCTATATAATTGTATATTCATTTGATAAAAAATTACTGCATAATGTATTACGTTAAAAAATACTGTACATATATCCTCCTGTTAAATGATACTATATATGTACTCTTATATGTTTTTGATAATACAAAAAACACTATTGAATATAAAATAAAAACTATATCAACTAAAACGCTTTTTTGTTACCTATATATCGTCTAATTGTTTGTCTAAATGTTTGTATAACTGTTGTAAAATAACTGTTTGTATAACTGTTCGTCTAACTGTTGTAAAATATAACGTATAAATATCATCTTCTTGTTATGTAAATATATATCGTCTAACTATCGTCTTCCTGTTGTCTCTATATATCTCCCTATTATATATCATCTAACTATCGTCTTCCTATTGTCTAAATATATCTCCCTATTATATGTATATATCGTCTAACTATCGTCGTCTTATTGTCTAAAAGTCTAAATATATCGTCTTCTTATTATCTAAGTCTATCGTCTAACTGTTCGTATAACTGTTGTAAAATATGTCTATATGTAAAATAAACAATACACAACAATACCGTGACGCACTTTCGATGGTAGACCTAGTGCAGGATTCCTATATATATATATATATATATATATATATATATATATATATATATATATATATATATATACAAAACAATTAAAATACACGCACGCAAAAACCCATACCCCAACACACCCTACTATACATCGTCATCCTCCCCCTCGCACAAAAACAATACCCGCTTCCTTAAAAAATCCATTAGTAACCTAAGCCCCCGTTATCGATTTTTATATTTTCCTCTTTAACTCAAGTATTCTTTTAAAAGAGATCATTAACCATATACTTCTATCTAACACCTCACTCCTGCGTCATACATACAACCACCAGCTACACCCCAGCACACACCCATGAGTCATCACCGCCAGCCAAAAAGCAATACCCGTTCCCTTAAAAAACCCCTTAGTAACCTAAGCCGCCGTCACCACAGATGCATCCTGACAACGTCACCACATCTCCGTATATATGAATGTATATATGTATGTATATATGTCTAAACAAACACACCCAACTTCACACAAAAATCCCCCTAACCTAACCCCGCCAGCTACATCGTCACCCACGCCAGCCCAAAAAAGGCACTTCAAAAACCCTCTTAGTAATCCAACATTATCGATTTTTTAAATTTTCCGTCATTATCGATTTTTTATATATATATTGTCTAAGTATTTTGTATACACAACACCATTATCGTATATTACTATATAAAAAGTCATACGTCTGATCGTCAGAGGAAGCCTCGCCGCTAAAATATATCGCTATATAAAAAGTCATGCGCCGCCGCCTGAAAACGCCTCAAGTTAAAATATATCGCTATATAAAAGTCATGCGCCGCCGCCTGAATACTATCTAAGTTAAAATATATCGCTATATAAAAGTCATGCGCCGCCGCCTGAAACGCCGCCTGAAACGCCGCCTGAAATCGATCGAGTTTTTTGCTATATAAAAGTCACACGCCGCCGCCTGAAAACGCCTCAAGTTGCGCATACTCTACTACTAACGTTGTACTGGCGACCAGGTTTTCAAGGTTCAAGCCA
Source organism: Oreohelix idahoensis (assembly GCA_024509875.1). Lineage (NCBI taxonomy): Eukaryota > Metazoa > Mollusca > Gastropoda > Stylommatophora > Oreohelicidae > Oreohelix > Oreohelix idahoensis. The sequence continues at coordinate 132,034 of JAMPIV010022162.1, read as the reverse complement.
GGGCGTCAGCGTTTGAAGCAATGTTTACGACCGGGAATTTGACTGAATAACCTGAACGGCTCCTGCACATAAACCGTCTGTGGAAGGGAAGGAGCAAAGCTCCTGACCGGGTTGCAGGAAAGTCCACTGACCCCCCAGCCTCGCAATGACATGTCATTGGGCCAAAAAGGGCTGGAAAGCTCGAATGCCGCTGGTTAGAGGGGGGAAAAAAAACCAGCTCAAAAGAATAGAACAAGTGGTAATCTTCAGACTTCGCACGGGCCGCAGTAGATTGGTATATCTTCTATTCAACAAGTTAAAGATAGGAATTACCGATGAGTGGGACTGCTGAATATCTGCTTCAAAGATGTCCAACTTATGAGCAACAAAAATGCTGATCACTGATTTCTCTGAAAATATTCATGTAGACATCTAAGAAAACAAATAGAATAAGAACCCAGCACCTTTGCTGTGAGAGATGATAGTTCTAACCACTCTGTCAATCGGACGATCACTATTATCAGTATGTAAACGAAAAGACGATTGATAAATAGTATATTCTTACCAACTCTGCTATCAGTGTCAATCATGGTCTCTGTCCAAGGCATAGGAGAGGAAAGTCACATCGTGCGGGATGAAAAGCTTGGAGATAAGCCATTAATATCACAAGCAGAGATATACTGTTCAAAAAAAGAAACGCATAGCTACTGAAGGCACACACATATCCATAATTTTGACATTCAATAATTTTTTTAATTTAGTGAGTTAATTGTTCAAATTGCACACAAGAATACCTTAGGGTTCAACCAATTAATTGACAGTTGTTTTGCATCTGGGTCACGAGTTTGTTGGCGTACGGGCTTTCCCGTTAGTATGGTGTGTGGCCTCCTCTTGCATCGATCAGCGACTGGCATCTCCTGGGCATGGATGCGATCAGACGTCTGATGTGGGCCTGTGGGATAGCTGCCCACTCTTCCTGGAGTGCCTGGAACAGATCACGACGATTTGCTGGAGCAACGTCTCGGCGACAAACACGTCTATGCAGCTCATCCCACAGGTGCTCAATAGGACTCATGTCTGGAGACAGGGATGGCCAGGGAAGGGTGAGAATGTTGTTGGCAGTCAGGAACTGCGTGGTCAACCGTGCACAATGGGGTCTAGCGTTGTCCTGTTGAAACACAGACCTTTGGGCAGCCAAAAGTGGAAGGACATGGGGTCGAAGAATTTCATTGACGTATCGTTGCGCATTCAATCCTCCTTTAATGTGCACCAATTGACTCCTTCCGTTGTAACTGATCATTCCCCACACCATTGCACCCCCACCGCCATGCGGCGGAGCTTCATCAACGCAATTTTGGGCAAAACGTTCATTTCGCCTACGGTTGACCCTACGCCGTCTATCATGACGCTGAAACAAAAAGAAAGATTCGTCACTAAACCAGACACGTCTCCATTGAATGTGAGCTGCCCAGGGACGATGCTGGTTGGCCCAAAGAAGTCGATTTTGGCGATGGCGGCGCGTAAGGACAGGTCCTCGGTGAGGTCGTTGTGCCCAAAGTCCAGCGTCATGCAGTCTATTCCGGACAGTTTGATCAGATACATGACGTCCTGCAGGCAATGACTAGGCAGTTGAGGAAGTTGTTGTTAACCTGTCTCTGAGGTGACGAAGCCGAATAAAGCGATCCTCCGCTGCTGTTGTCACTCTGGGTCGTCCACTGCGATGCCGGTCCTCAACTGAGCCAGTGGCTTGGAACCGGTGCCAAAGTCGACTGATGGTACTCTAAAGCACGTTTAGATGCCTGGCAACCTGATTTTGACTTTCGCCTGCATGCAGTCGGCCAATAGCAATGTTCCTTAAATTTATCGATAGAGACGCCATAAATATCTGCTTGAAAATGAACTGAATTTTTGTGTGTGTAGCGTTATCCTTTTATAGGGTTTCAGTTGCGTAGTCAGCGAATAGTGTTCACCCCAAATTTTGTTGCTTTCACGTGCGCGCAACATGAGCTGTGGTCAAAAATTGCATCATAAACACTATTGACCACTGCGTTGTAACGATTACAAAAACGAACGCAATTCAGGTCAACGCGTGCATTTGACACTGTAAAGAACATTTGAGGCTGGTTTTTATATACCCTAGCACCAAATTTTACTTACAAACTCATAAAAACGCGCCCTCGGATAACTATGCGTTTCTTTTTTTTTTTGAACAGTATAAAATGAGAACTGATGACATAAGAAAAATTGTACGAACTAGATAATGCATAGAATGTATAGAGCAGTGGTTCTCAAAGTGGATGGTATAGCCCCCCTTGGGGGTGTTTGGAAGATCTAAGGGGGTGACAGTAGTAAGAGAGTGGTTGATGACTTGTCAAGCTAAATCCAACAATATTACTTAATATAACGCTTACATGTTAAAGCGGTTTGATTATACAGGACCCTGACGTGAGCGCTTAAAAGGAGAACGTAGACCGAACAAACCCTGACCCACCGCTCCTCCCTAAATTCGCTCGTCCTATTTTCTTATACATCCTATATTAGAGACTCCCCAGCTGGGAGACACGTAACAGGGGGTACGAGAAGATTTTCAAGGGGTATTGGTAGTTTTTTTTTATAACTGTGTTATCCGATTCAAATATTGCTTGGCAATGGTAGCGAAAAACAATCTTGTGGACTTTAGAGACAACATCACTGAGGCGTGGACGAGATATGAAAGATGGGAAATGGAGGGGGCGCTGGTGAGATTCTGTTAGAGCCCAGGGGGCGGTGATACGAAAAAGTATGGGAAACACTGGTATAGAGCAGCGGTGGCCAAACTACGGCCCGCGGGCCAGATTTGGCCCGCCAACCAGTTTTGACCGGCCCGCCAACCTGTTTTGGCCGGCCTCTTGTTGTTGATTGAAGCCACACCCTTCACAATGAAATAACACACAAATGTATGTTTGAAATAAATAATTACATGTTATATTACAAATTACAAAACAAATTAAAACAACAGATTCATTATATTTTTTTTACAGTAATTTCAGTCCGAAGACTGGTATACATCTCTTGACAGATGTGCAGTACAGTAGTTTGCCGTTGCTTTCTGTACGTGGTTCATTATATATGTAAAACTAAATCTCAGAACGTTATTTTTTAAGGATTGTATAGGTCTGGCCCTCTGGTGTTACCCTTTACCATAATCTGGCTCTCGGCCAACCTTAGCTTGGCCACCACTGGTATAGAGTTACAGAAAATGAAGTGTTTCTCTTGAAAATGGAGCTGGATCAGCCACTACGCGCTTACTGGCGTTGAAAAGCTGATTTCAGGGGACGGGGAAGGTCAAGAGTCAGATGGATAGACAGACATCCTACAACATCACAGACATCCTACAACATCACAGACATCCTACAACATCACAGACATCCTACAACATCACAGACATCCTACAACATCACAGACATCCTACAACATCACAGACATCCTACAACATCACAGACATCCTACAACATCACAGACATCCTACAACATCACAGACATCCTACAACATCACAGACATCCTACAACATCACAGACATCCTACAACATCACAAGCTCACAGCAGCCAATGCGTCACACTTGCCTCAAGAACGAAACTTCAGTTCCGGACACTTGTAAAAAAATAAATTTGTTTGCCTCATTTTGGTGAGGCACGACTCGTTTAACCGAGACACATGGTCGTCGGTTATACCAGACAACTTTTCACCGCAGGGGTGGATTTTTAAAAAAAAGTAACATGTGATAGTAAGGGTCCACCCGTGACAAGCCAAGACAAGACTATGTCGAACTGTTCATATCCAGTCATCACCATTTTCGTCTTTTTTCATCCATTTGATTAACTCTCTCATCTTATACTTACCTTTACTGTTTCAATCTATTGCCTACAACGGACAATCAAAGGGGACTTTAGCCTTCACTAGATAATCAAAGGGGTCCATAGATTTTACTGGACATTCAAAGGAGTCCATAACCTTCACCTGACAATCAAATGGGACCGTTATCTTCACCGGTAATCAAAGGGGTCCATAACCTTCTCCAAGCAATCAAAGAAAGGGGTCCAAAGCCTTCATTGGACAAACAAAGATAAGAACCAAACAAGAACAGTGGAACAGGAGATGAGAAGTTGACGCTGGTGATGGATAAGACGCACATTGAGGAAACATGTGGATAACATTAAAAAGCAGTACTTATGAGAAGAACAAGAAGAAAATATTAAAATTTGAGGGAACCTCGTGGGATCTGTCCCTGGCCCGCCATATAAAAATTAAAGCGAAAAAAGTCATAGATTTTACCAAAAAATAAATGAATACAGAGGGAAACTCGAGGCTTGTAAACAGTAAATAAATAACGCACACATAAAGGCATTGTTACGTACATTTATTACCTAAGGGGGTAGTCTTCGGTCCTGCCAAATGTACGCACCAGTTTTATATAGTTATATTATTTGAGCGTTCGATTGATTCACGCACTGACGTGCACAATGCAGTGTGAGTTGCTTTGGACGCACGGGTAACCTAGTTTGGGGATTGTGACGTCATGTTTTGAACGGGGCAGTGCGGACTTTGTTATGTCCGAGATATAGATTATTGGAATTTTCTGGCAGTTTTGTATAAGCCAGTATGTTATATTGATTCAATTGGTATTCTTGACGAAGCCAATGATGGAAGGATCATGTAAGTGTCGCCCCGGTTATATTTGTATATTTATTGCCGTAAACTAAAGTATCAGGCCGCTCCCAGTTGTAGTCTAGCGGGAAGTCATCTTAGCATGTAATTTCCTAGAATGGACAGACGGAGTCGGTGGTCATATTAGATTACCGTAGAGGAATAATACCTACGTGTAAACCAGTTTATTTATTCGTATGCTTCATATTTTATATGCCGTACATTCAACAATGCCAGAAGCGTGGCATAGAATGGGAGAGGTTAGTCAACTGGAATCTCTAACCTGTTCGTATTATCGTGTATGACTTTGTTTGAAACTATATGCTATCTAACGTTATGTTTTGGAGAACGTATGAGATTGTGAAGTATGATATGGAAGATTTTATCCTGGAGTATGAATACGTTACCATGATAGACGTCCTTGAAGGAAGGTCAATGGACTTGAATGAGAAGAATATTATACGGTAACAGTTTTGTGATCCTTAGTCACTTGAGTCAGAGGACTTTATTGGTAGAGAATCTTCAGGAACTTTAAAAGTAATTACCATTATGCTGATGTATGATCTTTGCGCCTGTGACGATGTTAGTCTTGTCCACTCCGTATGTGTCATGTTGAATAAAATCTATGTACAGTCATCACCGACTTATGTACTGCCAGTACTTGCCCAGTTCACCCAGTTCAACACTACTTGTTGAAGTTCGTTTGAAGAATATTGTTGACATTCGTTCATTTTAACCATTCGCGTTTTAAGCTACCTCTTCACCAGTATAAACTGTACTCAACCATAAAACGGAGTCAACAGTAATTGGTGTGCCAGTCTGGTTTTGAAATCAAGAATTTCACAGGAAACGTACCCAATACAATTATCATTAATGGAAGATCTGAACTTTCAAGGCGACAACATCTTGGGATCATCTGAAGATCTGAACTTTCAAGGCGACAACATCTTGGGATCATCTCTTTGTCACTATTACGTGCAAGCTGTGGTCTAATAACTCAGAACGAAGTATTTTATCCTCACACGTACATACACGGAGACGAGGCACATTGGTTTTTTTTCCTGCACGCGAGATGAGTATAACGTGTTGTCGTTGTACCCTTTATTACTTTTAGCTGTGCCTTAAATAATTATGTCCATATTTATATTTTCCTTGTTATATGTTATATGTTGTTCATTTGTCGTGGGAGGTAGGGAGGTTGATCTGACGAACGAGATCCATCTCGAAGCCAATTCGGGCTCTTCGTCAGACGTTCTGTAGGGCTCAACTTGTAAGTTTCAATTGAGCGATAGTTCCGGTACAAGGCTAGAAACCTTGCCGAAGTTCCGATCGCTAATTGTCCCTTATAATAGTATCTGTTTAGCTGTTCCGTCAAGTTTTTATTGTTGTTCTCGTAGTTATTTTTATTCGTAATTTAGTTTTATGATGAATTTTGTTTGTATTTTGCGTCCATCTCACCTTTCCTGTCGTTCAGTTTTTTACAAAACCTATGTTTTTACACTGTGTTGTCAATTGTACTGTTAATTATCTGATCGTAGTTATCGTCGTATATTTTTACGATATTCTATTTTAGTTATACATTTTTATTTTTTTTTTGATTTCTACGATTGTGTTCACCCGTCCAGTTTATCATGTCTTGTCGATTATGTTTCTATTGTCTTTCTCGTTGTTCATTTCATGACATTTGATTACATAAATTTATTGATTAATAACATATTTAATAATTATATGATAACATTATACCGTTCTAAGGACAGGAACGAAGAACACTTGTTATAATAACAAGGTTAACTAATTTATATTGATTAATTATCATTTTTATAAATTAAGAGTATTGTGACTACTTATAAAGCATAATGTATTCACTAGATTATTTCATTAAGCAAGCAAAAGCTCTTCAGATGGCTCCTGATGAAGCAAAAACATTTGCACTTGCAGAATATAGGAAAGCTCAAGAAATAGAAGCCGAACAGAGAAAGTTAGAAACTTTAAGACTAGAAAAACTTCAATTTGAGGCAGATCAAAAACGGATTGAATCTGAGGAAAATGAGAAAAAAATGAGATTAGCCGCTGAATTAGAAGAGAAACGATTTCAGCGAGAAGCAGAACAGAAGCAAAAGGAGTTTGAAGAAAGACTTAAAATTGAAATGGAAGTTAAACAAAAAGAAATGGAAGAAAGAAGATTAATAGCTGAAAAAGAAATGGAAAATAAACAAAAAGAAATGGAAGAGAGGAGATTAATAGCTGAACAAAATGTAAAACGACTTCAGCTTGAGATGGAAGAGAATGAAAAAAAAACGACAGCATGAACTGAAATTAGCAGAGTCAGAATATGAGAGAATTAGGTTAACTCAGGAATCTAATTCTCAGAGAACTTTTGAAAGCCAAACTCCATCCAGACATGATTATTTTAAGGAAATTCACCTTAAATTACCAAAATTTAATCCCCCGTCTGATGACGTAATATTCTTCCTAGATAGGTTTGAGGCCACTTGTGGATCTTATAACGTGGATAAAGCGCTATACTGTACATATTTATCCAGATTACTTACAGGGGATGCATTAGCAGTTTATCATACCACCAGCATTGGTGAGAAAAATGACTATAATGCTCTTAGATCAGCACTTCTGCAAAAATTCCAAATGACAGAAGACGAATATCGTTTAAGATTTCATACATTACTACCCCAATCTAGCAGAAATTTCAATGATTTTCTGTCACAAATACGACTAACACTAGAAAGATGGATTGAATTATCCAAAATTGAAAAGTCATATGAAGGTCTCTTCGATTTACTGATGCGCGATAAGGTACTATCGTCTGTAAATCCTACATTTCTCGCATTTTTGCAAGAACGGAAACCTTTATCAATGAAAGGCTTAGAAGAACATGCAAAAAAATTTTTGTACTGCTCACCCAAACATGGATCTAAGTAACGCACAGATTAAGAATGAATTGCCTGTTGCTTTTGCAGCACAACAAAACAATTTTTCACGAAATCGTTCCTTTAGTGCTGACAGGTATGTCAATAAGGGAAATAATTACAATTTTAACAATGATAACTTTTACAAAGGGAAGCAATTTCAACAATCTGCTCCATTTAATGTTTCTTGGAACCAAACTCACAGATCACAAGATTTTGGTAACAATAATTTTAAAAATAATCAAGGACATTATAATAAACAAAACTGGAGATCAAGATCTCAGGGTCCACAAAACAGACAAGGTTCTTGGAATAAAAATTTTAAAGAACATCATAACTTTAATTATACAAATTATCGGACTCATCCAAATTTTAACTCTAGCAGAAATGACAATTGTAGCAATTTTAATGCAAATAATCAAAATCGATCGCGTCGCAGAGATAGATCGTCAAATAATACGGGTAGACATTCTAATGTCGCTTTAAGTGATACACAGGCTAACATTGAACAGGGTAAAGTAACTGAAACTCACAATGCTATGTCTTGTTCTCTTGATTGTACCCAGGTGAAAGACTGTCCAGAATGCTCGACTCTTTTCCAGCCTAAGGCGATCACGACGCTGCGTTGCGGACATACCTTGCCTAGCCTACCTATAGTCTGCACAGCCACTGCTACGTCAGTACACCAGGGACAGGGCTCTCTTAAGTTTAACAAGGGATTTGTCAACAACATTTCATGCTCTCTCCTATTTGACTCAGGTTGTAGCACTGTGGGCGTCCGGACCTCGCTGATCAACCCAAGTTGTGCCACGGGCCGGGTTGTCAAGTGTGTGACTTTCGGCGGCACCGTCGAAACATTTCCCACTGCTATTATTGATCTTAATACACCTTTCTTTTCAGGAAAGATCCAAGCATGTCTTCTTCCAAATCCAATATGTGATGTAATACTTGGTCGCATACATGGTATTAAAGAGTGTACACCGCAGCAAATAGCTGAATGGGAAGAGCGACATATTCAAACTGCAAATGCAGTAGTGACTAGAGCGCAAGCTACTAATATGTCGCATGATACACCTATTGAACCTACAGTTCATACCACTTGTGATGATGATGCTCCTATTTCACGGGAGTTGTTTGCTACATTGCAAAAGAATGATGATTCATTAAAAAAAATTTTTCAGTATGTTAACAAAAAGAATACAAGCAACAAACTTGCAAAATCTAGACATGACTTTATACTTAAAAATGGGATTTTGGTTAGAGTTATACGGGAAAAGGATTCATCCTTATGTTATCAGATCTTAGTCCCATCCTCTATGAGATCTCGTATATTACGACATGCGCATGACTCGCAATGTGCGGGCCATATGGGTTTTTCGCGTACCAAATCCAGAGTGCTTTCGGCATTCTACTGGCCAGGCGTCCATAGGGACATCACTCTCTATTGTCGATCCTGTTTGATATGTCAGGAAGTTAAGGTACGGGGTCCATTTCATGCGGCTCCTATTCAAGCTGCGGACATCCCGATTAGACCATTTGATAAAATGGCTATAGACATTATTGGTCCGATGCAACCATCTGCTAGAGGGCATACGCATATCCTTACGTGCATTGATATGTGCACTCGTTGGCCTGAGGCCATCCCTCTCAAGAACACTTCATCTGCCAGTGTAGCAGAGGCATTGATGTTAATCTTTTCACGCATTGGTTTTCCACGGAAAATCTTGTCGGATCATGGGGTTCAGTTCATTTCTGAATCCATGTCTCAAGTTATGAAGACATTAGGTATAGACAGATCTCTTAGTTCTATTTATCATCCGATGTCAAATGGGTTAATTGAGCGTCTCAATAGGACACTCAAGCAGTTGTTGGGTAAGATGACTCAAGACCATCCACAAGACTGGGATCGGGTCCTACCCGCTTGTCTCTTTGCGTATCGCGAAGTACAAAATCAAGCAACGGGGTTTTCTCCATTCCAGCTTGTTTTTGGCATGCAACCACGCGGTCCGATGTCGTTAATCCACGACTTATTGGTTGACGAGAATATTGAAGAGGAAACTCAATCATCCTATGAGTATGTGATCTCTCTTAGAAAGAGAATCATAGATGCGTGTAGACTAGCTACTGCATCATCCGAACAATCCAAAGAAAAAGCTCGTCTATTTGCAAACATATATAGACGTCTTCACCAGCTTATTCCTGGTGTTGAAGCTTTTGTCTTACTCCCTGCGCATAACAATCGTCTTTTAATTACCTGGAGAGGTCCTTTCAGGATCATCTCAAGAATATCCGATGTCGACTACATCGTTGATGTTAATGGTAAACATAAAACCTTCCACATTAACATGTTGAAGGAGTATTACTCACGTCCTGATTATCTACAGTCAGTGTTTCAGGCAACTGACGATCCTACACCTCCTATTCAACACTATTCTAGTTTGTCAGTCATCCAAGAAGAAGAATCTTCTTTTGATGATGTACAACTACCAATACCAGTTGTACCACTCCATTCCACTGAGAAATGGAATGATGTTACGATCTCATCTACTCTTTCGGCTGATCAACGTCAGCAAGTCTCTAATATTCTACACTCGTATGAGGATGTCCTCACTGACATCCCAGGTCATACGTCAGTCATCCAACATGACATTACTCTGACTGACGATACGCCTATTCGAGTTCGCCCATATCCTATTCCTTTACACTTTCGTGATAAGGTTGATAAGGAATTGGATGAGATGCTTCAGTTAAATATAATTGAACCATCTTCATCACCATATTCTTCTTCCATGGTAATCATTAGGAAGAAAGACAACAATATACGTCTTTGCGTAGATTACAGGAAATTAAACAAAGTTACAAAATTCGATGCGGAACCATTACCTCTTTTAGATGACTTATTGGAGAGATTATCTCATGCTACATTCTTTTCGAAATTTGACCTTTCAAAGGGATATTGGCAAGTGCCACTCACTCCTAAAGCAAAGCCATTCACCGCTTTCTCGACACCACGGGGTCTTTTTCAATGGAATTTTATGCCATTCGGGTTAATGAATGCGCCAGCTACCTTTGTACGCATGATGCGCCGCATATTGTCTCATCGTCCCGATGTCATTACTTATATAGATGACATCTGTCTTTTCAGTGACTCTTGGGATGAACATATTCAGGGTTTAAAATCTTTACTTTCTACCTTACGGGATTATAACGTAACAGCGAAACCTTCAAAGGCTTTTGTCGGTTTTCATGACATCTCATTTCTGGGTCACCGCATAGGTCATGGTTTCATGTATACAGAAGACAGTAACGTCTCTAAAATTTTAAACATCTCAGCACCTAAGACAAAAAAACAAGTTAGGTCGCTTTTAGGACTAATATAGTTCTATTCTAAATTCATCCCTCATTTGTCTACTATAACTGCACCTTTTTTCTTCTCTACTGAAGAAAGGCACATCTAATGTAATAAAGTGGTCGCAGGATCACCAAACGGCTTTAGACTATATAAAACAATTTTTTTCAAATGCACCTTTTTTGAGGTTGCCTGACAAAAATCTCACCTTCATTCTCCGCAGTGATGCAAGTTCTTACGCTATCGCTGCAGTTTTGATGCAGGAATATAACGGCACCTTATTTCCGGTTATGTACGTATCCAGAAAGCTCACGCCGAGCGAGACGAAATATTCCGTTCTGGATAAAGAGCTCCTTGCTCTTGTCTGGGCAATCACAAAACTGGAACGTTACCTTCTCGGCTCACACTTTGTGGTGGAGTCTGACCAGAAAGCTCTTACCGCACTGAATACAGGGAACGTTAAGTCATCAAAGTCAGCGCGTTACGCTATAGCACTTCAACCGTTCCATTTTGAGATACGAGCTATTCCTGGAGTGCAGAATGTGTTCGCAGACTGTCTATCAAGATGCCCAAGCGAACTTGTCGAAACTAAGCCACTTCCAGATGTTGGAACATCCTTACCGATAACATGAATAACTTTGTACATTGTTATTGATACTATATTAACGTTTTATTAGAACGAGAACATTGGTACTACAGTAACTTTTTATTAATATGGCAACATTGTTAAGAGCGACAAATATACATTTGTTATTCCTATGGAACATATTACACTACATAACGTGTTAGAGAATATATTATATCGTGTATGGAACATTGAGAACATTATCTCGTCGATTACTAACTAGTTGTAACGGAACAGTGACATATTGATAGGGATATTGAAATTACTTAGAATATATTGTTAACTAGTTATTTGTTAGTAATTAAGGAATATATAAATTAGATTAATTCAATTTAATCTATTTAATTGATTATGGATCACACACATACTAACTTTCTTAGTTGTCACGTAACACCTGCATTCACGGGTCTTAGTTATGATATCTCACTGTTAGATCACTAGTCAACCGTACTAGTGTTAGAAAACATTAAGTGTGTTGATTCTTAAAGTGTTTAATTTTGCATTGCTTCATTTTTGCACATTGTATTTTCAATTTTTCTGTTTCATTGATTCTCTTGTCATTGATCATCATCAGTGTTGCTGTTCATTTTCATTTTTTAAATCATATGTTTCAAATTTTGTTGAAAACTTAGTTGAATTTTATTATCATCTTTTTTTATGGTTTTTTTCATTTTCATTTTCAAACTTGTTTTTACTTCGAATATTACCACATCGTTCCAAAGTAGGTCGATTGTGGATGTGTGCTTTAATGCATACTATCATTTAGTTATATTGATTTCGTTTGATATTCTTTTCTTAATATGATATAACTTTATGCATTTCATATCTTGTGGTAGTTTTGACTCACCTCTCTCGGGTATTAAGTTCAAAAAAATTAATAGAATTAATTTTTTTAAGGGGAGGTGATAAGGGAGCTGTTACGTACATTTATTACCTAAGGGGGTAGTCTTCGGTCCTGCCAAATGTACGCACCAGTTTTATATAGTTATATTATTTGAGCGTTCGATTGATTCACGCACTGACGTGCACAATGCAGTGTGAGTTGCTTTGGACGCACGGGTAACCTAGTTTGGGGATTGTGACGTCATGTTTTGAACGGGGCAGTGCGGACTTTGTTATGTCCGAGATATAGATTATTGGAATTTTCTGGCAGTTTTGTATAAGCCAGTATGTTATATTGATTCAATTGGTATTTTTGACGAAGCCAATGATGGAAGGATCATGTAAGTGTCGCCCCGGTTATATTTGTATATTTATTGCCGTAAACTAAAGTATCAGGCCGCTCCCAGTTGTACTCTAGCGGGAAGTCATCTTAGCATGTAATTTCCTAGAATGGACAGACGGAGTCGGTGGTCATATTAGATTACCGTAGAGGAATAATACCTACGTGTAAACCAGTTTATTTATTCGTATGCTTCATATTTTATATGCCGTACATTCAACAATGCCAGAAGCGTGGCATAGAATGGGAGAGGTTAGTCAACTGGAATCTCTAACCTGTTCGTATTATCGTGTATGACTTTGTTTGAAACTATATGCTATCTAACGTTATGTTTTGGAGAACGTATGAGATTGTGAAGTATGATATGGAAGATTTTATCCTGGAGTATGAATACGTTACCATGATAGACGTCCTTGAAGGAAGGTCAATGGACTTGAATGAGAAGAATATTATACGGTAACAGTTTTGTGATCCTTAGTCACTTGAGTCAGAGGACTTTATTGGTAGAGAATCTTCAGGAACTTTAAAAGTAATTACCATTATGCTGATGTATGATCTTTGCGCCTGTGACGATGTTAGTCTTGTCCACTCCGTATGTGTCATGTTGAATAAAATCTATATACAGTCATCACCGACTTATGTACTGCCAGTACTTGCCCAGTTCACCCAGTTCAACACTACTTGTTGAAGTTCGTTTGAAGAATATTGTTGACATTCGTTCATTTTAACCATTCGCGTTTTAAGCTACCTCTTCACCAGTATAAACTGTACTCAACCATAAAACGGAGTCAACAGGCATGTTTCAGGCACTCGTAACAAATAAAGAAATAGAAAACCAAACAACAGATTCGATTCTCCTGTAAGCTTCTCACTTCTGTTGTTTTTGTCTGATGAAAGCATCTGTTTACCTCCGGCAGGTGTTGGATTTAAAGCAAGAGTTCGGTATCAGGTAGATACCCCATCTACCGGTAAATTACAGGATACGATGTTGTAAATCTCTAGGACACGAAGTGGGGGAAAGGGGGGGGGGGGGGGGGGGGGGGGGGGGGGGGGGGGGGGGGGGGGGGGGGGGGGAGAAAGAATTTTAAAGCTAGACAAATGTCGGGCTTCAAAATAAGAAGACAAAAAAGCAATATGAACTTTCATTGCATTGGGAAATATATGGATATCAAGAGAAATCAAGTCCAATACAAAAATAAGAATCTTCACCTAAGATGTCAAATCAGTACTTATTATATGGACTCTGAAACATAGAGAACAGCAATCAACAACTAAAAAGCTACAGACTTTCATAAATGGGTGCTTACGTAGGATAGAAGGATTGAAAGGGTTATGACAAAGTCACCAATGTGGAACTGGTGATAAGAACCAGACAAGAACAATGGAACAGGAGATGAGAAGTTGACGCTGGTGATGGATAAGACGCACATTGAGGAAACATGTTCTTCTTCTTCTTCCGTCCTTAGCCAACGACCGGCAAAGCAGTCAGTGGCCATTACGCCTAGTGGCGTCTTAAGGGCAACAGCGAATAGATTTTCTTTGCCGTTGTTCCCATCACGCCTAATGGCGTCTTTAGGGCAACGACAAATCAATCCGTTTGCCGTTGTTTCCGTAATCAAAGTGACTGGCAAACGGGTGATCAGCCCGTTGGGTGAGGAAACATGTGGATAACATTAAAAAGCAGAACTTATTCTCGATCGTCCAGGTTAACAGAGGCTGAGGTAGACCAAGCAATACAAGGAGAAGAAAAGTGAAGACAGAAGTGAAAATGATGAGGACGTCGATGAAAGATTTTGAGCGCATAGCACGAGACATGAGGACTTGGCATACGTTTGTTAAGACTGTTGGAATGTGGCATCAAACGTAAAGTTAGCAGAGGTGAACGTATGAGAGGATGCATCCGTCGCGTAAACAACTAGCAAGCTACGGGAACAGTAAGCAGTCACACTCTTCGACATATACTGAAGGAGACTGAGAACTTATGGGTTTGCCCGGAGTGCAGTGATGTCGATTATGTTCAACAATAACAATAACAACGAGCTAAAGATAGGAAATATCGATTAGTGTTACTGTGCCATAGATAATATGACTACTGAACATCTGCTACAAAGATGCCGAACATATGAGCAACAGAAAAAGCACATGTGGCGTCATTAGTAGCATTCCTGGAAAAATTATATGAACATACAAAAACCTCAAGGTGACCACTGTTTGTTTTTTTAATATTCAAGTAGAAGGCTGAGAGTGTACGAATAATAAGAAGATGAGGACGAGGAAGAGGAGAAGAAGAAGAGGAATAAGAAGAACAAGAAGAAAATATTAAAATTTGAGGGAACCTCGTGTGATATGTCCCTGGCCCGCCATATAAAAATTAAACCAAAAAAAGTCATAGATTTTACAAAAAAATAAATGAATACATAGAGAAACTCGAGGCTTGTAAACAGTAAATAAATAACGCACACATAAAGGTATGTTTCAGGCACTCGTAACAAATAAAGAAGTAGAAAACCAAACAACAGATTCGATTCTCCGGTAAGCTTCTCACTTCAGTTTGTTTTTCTGTTGTCTGGTTTTCTACTTCTTTAATTCTTACGAGTGCCTTAAACATACCTTTATGTGTCTATTATTTATTTATAGCCTGCACAATACTACATCTGTAAGAGGGTCACAGAACGTGGTGACGTTGTGCACAAAATTGTGAACAAAATAACAGAACTTGGTGACGTACACAAAATAGGACGCAGGATCAAAGAACTTTTCTATTTTTAGTGCATTTAAAAAAAAAAAAAAAAACACGTGTGTAGCCTACAAAGGGTTTTTACTTTACTTGTCACGTATCACAAAGTTTGTAAGCACAGGCTTACAGTAGCAGCCTTTTAAGATACGCATGGTAGGAACAGTGGTCCCATACTTTGGTTTGTTTCATTACAGACCT
This sequence comes from Oreohelix idahoensis, assembly GCA_024509875.1. NCBI lineage: Eukaryota > Metazoa > Mollusca > Gastropoda > Stylommatophora > Oreohelicidae > Oreohelix > Oreohelix idahoensis. The sequence continues at coordinate 116,315 of JAMPIV010022162.1, read as the reverse complement.
CGTGGAACAACACTGGCATAAAATACGTTTTTTTCGCAGCTCCCTGAGGAGTACAATCTTTCACTGAATACATATCAATCCTTCACTGAATACATATCAATCCTTCTTGTCTTGTACCATCCGTTTAATCTTCTTTATCCCCTTTATACCTGCTTCCAGTTTTCTTCTTTATGAGCGCGTGTGTATGTGTGGGTTTTTTTTCAATTTGTCTCCCTCTATTTTTTTTTACCTTGAGTATTCCAGAACAGCCAATGTCTTGTAATGCTATCAAATGGTTTTCTCAATACATGCACCATGCAACATCAGCGTTTTCTCCTAACCTCTTGGTTCATTGGTACTTGCCTAGTTCTTTCTATCAGTTCTACATCGGTGATCTTGTCATGCCATTTAAATCCGTTTATTCAGAGCTATGCCGGCGGGAGTTTTGCTCCTGGCAGGTTCTGCCAAGCTGGACTGGCCTGCATTAATAGCGGTCAGACTAACGCTGGCACACTGATCCTCCTGGTTGGACGTTTTAGTACAAGGCCGACATCCCTGTCTATGTAAAAAAAAAAAACGTTACGGAATCAGCAACAGACGAACGTGCTTTGCTGTGGGACGGACATCCGAAGTCTGAGACTCGTATGACTGTCAGTGGTGAAAGAACCATCACCAATCAAGAACTGATAGTTCGGAGCCACCAAGAAGACATGTGCCCATCATAGCCTATAGACGCTGGAACTGGGTTGGCCACATCTTCAGAGCAGACCCTGGCAGAACTGCCATGCTATAGACTCCAGAAGGAAAGCAAAAGCGATGCCGGCTAAAAGCTACCTGTCGAGAACTGTGGATGCAGAGATGGACAGTGTGAACCAGCGCTGGTCACCACAAGAAGGATGGCAGCCGACAGAACAAAGTGGAGACAATTTGTTGCTGCCCTACAAGACGTTACCAGGCGTGATGGTCACTGATTGCTTTGTCAGCCAGTGGCCAAGGACCAAAGAAAGAAGAAGAAAAATTCCACGCAAGCTCTCATTTATGAATGTGTCTTTCTGTTTGTCAATTTTCTTATTCTCCATGTTTCAGAACCTTGAGAAGAGTTGGCCACTCGAGGGGCAGCAGCTGGGAGACTTTTTCAGGCCATAAATCGAGGATTCCTCAGCAAGAGAGAGGTTGGTAAGAAAACGAAGATTGCTGTATACCGCTCCACCTATGTCCCAGTACTGACATATGGATGCGAGTCATGGGCAATATCTACAACCCACAAAAGCCAGATCCAAACCTCAGAAATGAGGTATCTGAGGAAGGTGGTTGAAGTAACAAGAAGAGACATGGTCCGCAACCAGATGATACATCAAGGCCTAAAATCCCACCCCTTGCAGACCCAAGTAGAACAGTCCCAACTAAGATGGTTTGGCCATGTCTGCAGAATGGGAGAAGATCGGCTACCACGACAAGCATGGGAAACTAACAGCCAGGGATCCAGACCCCCAGGACGACCCAGAGTCCGCTGGGAGGACAACATTAAACAATCTTTGAAGGACCGAAGACTAGAATGGAACCAGGCCAAGAGGAAGACAGCCGATAGAATAGTCTGGTGCTCTCTCTTCCAAACCTCAATACCTCACGGTAGAAGGGGAACGACTAAGTAAGTAAGTAAGTAAGATTTTTTTTTTTTTAGTTAAAAATTCTTACCTCCACTTTACACTTGATTAATTTTGATGTCCATAAATTTCCCAACGCATTCACAGTTATTCTTACCGTCTGTATTTTTAGTTTGATATCATTATCTGTGTTCTCCACCCCCATATTATTTATATTGATGCCACGATGTCTCGTATAGTTCCCAGGCGTCTATGAGAAGACAAAGTAAGAACATGACTCTTGCTTCTCGTAAAAAGTGACTAATATGAGGTTGTATATGGGACTAGCAACCTCATCGTGTAAAACAAATTGCTACAAAGCCACTTCTGCAAGTGCACATGAACGTTTTTGGTACAAGCTTCCTGCAAGGGTCCAGCTGCCGTGGTGGCTCTATGCTTCACGGGGAACGGTACGGGAAATGATGATGTTGCCCAAGATACATGTATGATTTCACATCTTGTATGGATTATCTCCCATTGCAGTCTGGAATTCGGAAATACGTTACCCCAAGACACTAGAACAGACACAAGACAGACGAATGAGGAAACAATGAAGCTTCCAGCAAAAACCAGTGCTCCATCGTGTTGGAGAGACTATGTAGGATTCAGGAAGAAAGGAAGTTTATATTTCGGAGCAGGCCCTACGAGAGCTTAGATGATGCCCCGGGCAGTTTCACAATGTGTGTCCCCATTATTGTTTGGGAAGCGGTGTAAAAAAAAAAAATGGAGGATCATGCATCTTTGATTGAGGTGAGGCCCTACTCCCCCCCCCCTCCCCCTCCCCACCACCACCACCACCCAGGAAGGTGAAGCCTGTGCCAAAGGGCCCTGCTGGTTCACCCTCTCGTTATGGTCCTGTTTCTGGGGATTTCAAGTCTGCATTTTTGTTTCCGGCTTGACGACTGAGTGGGCCGCTTTGCAGGTTGGTTTTATTTATGGTTTCTTCATCTTATTCCGGGACACATCCAGGACACAGCGGCAGGCAAAGGTTGTAAACTCAGTTTAGATGCCAGTGTTGCCAGCTCAGCAACTTTGTAGCTGAATATATCTACTTCCTTTAGCTTCAACGTGTTACTGTCTACTACCGGTGACAAATCTAGTTTCTCCCCCCCCTCCCCCCTTTTCTTCTTCTAAATCACTGTAGTCTACATTTGATGAGATTTGGAAGCTTTAAAAATAGAACTATTTTCTTTTCTTTTCAGATACAAGCCTTTCAAACTCTATTTCTCGTTTTACATTCCAAATTAAGATAAACAGATGAGTGCACGCTTAAAAATTGAGGATAGGTAGACTGAATTGCACCAGATTGCTCAGGCAAGGACAGTCAAACAGAGAACTTGTGGCACGGTTGATGAGATTAATTCAAGTCCTGAGGTATCCATACCCTCATCCCATCCATTTGAGATCCGACATGAAATAAAATGTAATATGTGTTCCTTCTTGTTCATAGTATGATGATATGCGAAAGACGTGATGCTGACAATAAGTCATTCTTTTAAACGTATAGTTTTAAACATATTCTACATTTCGTATGTTATAGATCTATAATTCAATTGAAGACATATTCTAATATTAATTCGATTCATCATTGTTGGTGGCACTTTATTCAAATAAGTTTTATTACTAGTTATTTTTTTTTATTTTTTTTATAATGATCATATATGTGAAATGTGAATTTAGCCAGTAATTGATTTATATGTGAATAGTCCTGGTATGTGATGCATACAAGCTGACTTTGTTTGCATTGACTGCATACTAGATTAAATCAATTTATGTTTTAATAGCTTAAGCTCTATTTGCTTGAAATTTAATGCTTAAATTATACAGCTTTGATTATTACATGATTAGTAATTGCTTATTGGTGCGTAATTAGCATTAAGTTACCATTTAGAATTGATAACCAAAACTTAATACCTCTTTAAGTTTTATAAGTTGTTTATTCTTATAGCCTACATTACTGTAAAATGCCGTTTCAAACCTATATACCAACGCCAGCTAAAGTGTGTTTCTTTTTAGTAACCAAAGAAGAATGAAATGTCTTCTTGGAACTAAATGTGCCAGCTCTTCATCTTCTTGCTTTTACCATGTCTAATGGAGAAAATGAAAGACTATATAGTAATATGAATGTTGTTAAAAATGACTGAAAACGCAGATCAAATCCTCATCACACAAATTTAATTCTTGCAGTACGAGCGGGACTTCAACGGATGAAGAAATAATGCCAGAAATAGACGTTAAACACTGAAAGTATATTGAGAGCATATAGATATGTTGATTCTCAGACTGCAGTATATCCTCTATTCTCCAGGCAGAACACTCGTCCCTTGTCTTTGAGGACAATTTGTCTTGTCTTTGATCCACTATTACTGAGCGTTAGCTCTTTGTGATAGCTTTTGAGGACAATTATGGTGATGCTGATTTTGTGACTAGTATATTTATTTGCACACTTATTTATGTGTGCGATTACATCATATTTATATGCATAATGTGTTGTCTCTCCATGAAAGGTCTGATGATTAAAGCTGCTCAAGCGTGAACAGAAGTGTCCTGTGCTTTAATAGTGCAATGGCAAATATGTTTAACGAGCACAGTTCGAACTCAGAAGAGCTCATAATAAATTTTACAAGTGAGTCATCCGTCAAAATATAGCGGGAAATAATTATGGTGAGCTTTTATTCTGCTGCATGGCCTGATACTATAAACTGTTGAATATCAATCAATCAATGAATCAATACCATTTAGCTCCCCGAGGAGCATAGGCCATCAACAAACACATGCCAAGTATCCTGTCCTGTGCCATCCACTCAAGTTCTTTCCATGTTTTTCTCATCATTTTCACCTCTGTATTCAGTTCTCTTCTCCATGTGTTTTTTGTTGTCTACCTCTGCCTTTCTTTCCCTCTGGATTCCAGAACAAGGACTGCCTTGTAATGCTATCAACAGGTCTCTTGAATGTGTGTCCTGTCCATAGCCAGCGTCATATTCTCAACTCTTGTTCCACTGGCACTTGTCTGGTTCTTGTCATCAATTCCACATTTGTGACATTGCCATACTGTAGTAAAATCCGCGAGAATAATCGCTCATTTTAGTAAGATTTTAGTCATAAAATGATAATAAATAAACCCGCCCGATTGTGTCTGACTGTGATCCTCTCACACGCCAGCATAGCGCTGAATTTTGTGCCGTGGACAGGCTTGGAACCGACCCGCCGTTTAAACCTACTCGCTTTCCTTGTGACGTACATTTTTAACATTTTGCCCGATCTGATAGAGACTGCGGCAAGACTTACAATTAACGATTTTGCGGAAGTGTGCCGCCAAACTACTGTCTGAATTAACGTAATATTTTGACTTTAACGCTGGTAATAAGTAGTAATCCTTACAAATTTGGTAGTGTAACACGAGACAACAGTTATAATTAACGCAAATTCTTACCCCGCCAAGCAAAACCCCGCTTCGCTTGACACGTTGTGCCTTGCATATATACACGCGGTGGCAAAGCCAACAGAGGCAAACACGCAGACAATTTTTATTTCCTCCTCGCGGTAGTATTTCTGACGTCACTAAAACAAGTAGTTATTTGAAAATACAGGCTAGCGAGAGATGAAGGGGGAAAAGATGGCCGTCTTGTGTAAAATTTTTATTTGACGATTGCCGGTGACAAAATTGAAAATCTAAACCATAATGAAACTGACCATAAAAATCATATGATAGTATAGCTTAGAGTCCACTGAGCAAGAATATGTTTTAAATAATATGGTAGTCCCAGTATTAGCCATGTTATTGAAAGAATACTAAATGTCTACGGACGCGCGACCAGACAGACTGTTGTTCCTGCTTGTTTTTTTCATAACGTTAGTGGGGACGGCAGCTTAGAAAAGAGGCATTGAGGTACATTCAAATTCGCTTGGGTAACAAGAGTATAGGAGGGAAAGGGGAGCGGTAGGAAAATGTAATCCAAAACGAAACATCTTTTTGTATTGGCATAACTAAAGCAGACTGGCCAATCGACTACCAGACGCAGAGTTTGTTTGGAATTATTTTTGTTTTTTCTAAAACTGCATTTGAATTCTGGTAGTCGCAAGCTTTCGATTGGCCAGTGCTAATAAATATTAGCAAAAGGCTTTCACTATTCAGTGCCAGTTGAACAAAACTTTTCATTCAAATACGCTGAGATCAGCTGTGTTAATTTTAAAATTAAATAAAGAAGTATTCACAGTCTGGACAGTGCAGAAGAAACTGACGCCACTTCTTTGCAAGTCAGCGTCATTTGTTTATATTTCTTGAAATTTGTGGTAAGAATGCTTCATGAATTCATATGTTTAATCCCACTGCCAAAGTTAGATACTGCTATTGGGAAAAGTGAAGGACGTGCCGGGAGCAGACATTGTTGAGTCCTCACATTGAAATGTATCTAACTGATGTATGTTGTCATGATTATGTTGTCATATTATTGCATTAGAATATATTAGTAAGCCTCTGTGTTCCATGAACACTGTTCAACATGCCTGAAGCATTTATATTTAAAAAGGAAAAGAAGAGAAAATCATACAAAAGGAAATGTGGTTACTCCACATTATTTTATTGAGGAAAACTATGTAAACGTACAGTGGCGTATCTGCCATAGGGACCTGAGGTGTGGTCACAGCAAGGTGGGAGTCATGTAAAATTAGGGGCGAGTGCACCTGTAATGCACGCGAGGCTGACCCCATAGCACCGTAGGAAAATAATAAATATAATAAGTGATCAGATATAAAAGGCCAGGGTGTCCTTTTGTTGCAGAGGTTTTATTTCCTGTTGCCAGCCGGTAACAGGAAACCTGCTGAGAGAGAATAAAGCCATCAAGTCTCCGACCCTTCGTTTATGCTGTCAAAAGATAACGGGAGGAGCTTGGGCATTTTGAGAGATCGAGATTTTCTGCAACTTCATACCTTATTATCATTCTACAAGGAATCCCAGGTGATGTGTTAAGCATCTGGGTATATCTGACACTTTCGTTTGAATAAACTCTGGTATTTCAAAATCATACTCAGGAAGTTTATCGGGTGTGATGAAACTACAGCCCCTCATACACAGTGACTCTCCCTCTTAGATGAATAAAGTGTAAGCTGTGAACATGCCAATAGGAAAGATATATAGTGACTTTTATAGTTATTGGGCAAATTGTCCACACATTTTTAGTTGATCTTTTCTGTAAACTATCTTGTCCTCATTTTCAAAGACCTGTCCAAAAGATATGGCTGGACAGGCAGATTAAATTGTACAGAAAAAACATTCATTTTAAAGAAAAACTTAACCACTGGTTTTATTCACTTCCTCATAGAAAATTAAAGTGTTTTTTGTGTTGTGTACCATCATTTCATTTCTCCCCTAGACACTAGGTACATCATACACCAGACACTAGAGCCAAAATAGTGACCGTGTGAGATCTAGGGAGGTAGCGTTAGGTTCCCTGCACAAATTTCATCCTCATCATTTATAGAGTCAGGGGCCTACATGTGCTTGACCTCACACGGTTAATACAGACAAGGATTTCATTCTTTTAGGATACCATCATAACCTCCCCAGCAAATCAAACTTTGCTACATAAATTGGGGGCTCGTCCGGGATTTGAATTTCTCTTAGTACTACATACATTGGGGTCTGGGTTAGCATTAACAACATTCTATTTTTCCCAGGGAATCCCCATATATTATTACCCAAGATTTGGGAAGTGAAGAAAGTGTCAGAACCCAGAATTAATTAAATAAATTTGTACTTAGTTAGAAACTTAGTTAGTACATTTTGTATTTATCAGGATGGCAGATCTGGCCAAGTTTCGCTCTGCGGCTGTGCAGACTGCCAGGGAAATGAATATGGAGGGACAAATCTTGATTGATTATGTCACCTCAGAATGTGATAAATTTATTGCCAGGGAAGAACATAGGTTAGCTGAAGAGAGGAGAATACAGGTAGAAGAGGCTAGGGAGATTAAGAAATTAGAGTTAGATAGAGAGGCTGAGATTAAAAGGTTACAGATTGAGGCTGAGAAGGAGGCCAGGGCTTTAGAGGCAGAAGAAAAACGACAGCAAAGGGAAGCAGAAGATAAAAGATTACAGAGGGAGCATGAGTTGCGACTAAGGGAGTTAGAGTTGCAAGGCCCTGCTCCGGAAAATGGTCACAGCCCCTCTACCTCTGATGCTACTGCTAGTCAGGGGGCCTCCAACTCAGCCATGGGGTTCCATTTAGACTATTTTGTAGAAAAGGATGATGACATTGAGTCATATTTAAGCAGATATGAAGTATTAGCCACTACTTATGGGTTAGAAAGAGAAAGATGGGGGGTAAAGTTGTCTCAGGGTCTTCGGGGAACAGCTTATGAAGTGTTTTCCAAAATCAGCAGGGATGACCAAGACAACTATGACATGTTGAAGCAGGCTCTTCTGTTAAGATACGAAAAGAACGAAGAGTTTTATAGAAAGAAATTTGGGAATGCCAGGCTACTGTCGGGTGAGACCTATCACCAGTTCTCCGCCCGGTTAGAAACGTATATGGAGAAATGGGCTTCTTTGGGGAAAACCCAAGATCTCAAAGAGATGATACTCATAGAACAGATGAGAGAGTCCATGGCTCCAGACATGAGAAAGTTTCTCATGGAACAGGGCGCGGAGAGGCTGGGTGAAATAATTAATGTCGCTGAAAGGTATCAGGCAGCCCAGGAAGAGGTAGCTGGCATCAAGAAAAAACCCGTAGATCAGTATAAGGCTCTTCAAAACCATAATAAATTTGACAACAGAAGTAAGTAGAACTTTGATAGGCCTCGAAATGATTTTAAAAATAAAACCTCACATTTCAATGACAGAAATAATGATGAAAGAAAACCTTTTCATCAAGGTAGATGGTATTGTAAACATTGTAGGAAGGAGGGACATGACACTAAGTTTTGTAAAAGTAAACCTACTGGATTTGCTGCTATGAAAAAGGGGAACCAGGAAGTAAAGGACAAACCTGCTGGACAGCAGGAACCTTATCACCCCCCCAGTTTGCGAGGATGTTGTATGCAATGATGTCACCATAAGGTGCCTCTATGATACAGGTTTAAATTTTGATGCTGTCGTGAGCTCGCACTTGGTGAACCCAGATCAGTATACCACAGAAACAGTGGAGATACAAGGGGCAACCAAGGACCTACCACTCATGAAACTTCCCATTGCAAGGATAACAGTGAAAACTCGATATGTGGAAGGGATAATCAGAGCAGCAGTGATAGACGCACCCATCTACCCTCTGATATTGGGGTGTCGTTATGTCTACTTGGGGAATCCCAAGAGACCTGTGGACTTGGCAGCAGTCCAGACACGATCACAATCCAGAAAGGAAGAAGATGAACCTATAAATACTCATCCAGAGGAGATGAGGAAGGCACAGGCTGAAGATAGGTCACTGAAGCCGTGCTATAAGTAACTCCCAAAGAGCCATACTCCTCCTAATAAAGGAGAATTCTATATGAAGAATAAATTGTTATATCGGAAGGCCGGCACTGGTTCAGCTGGTCACGGACAGCTGGTCCTTCCCAGTTCATATAGAGAAAAGATGATGGAGTTAGGTCATGCTATCCCCTTCAGTGGTCACATGGGGATTAGTGCAACAGGACAGCGTATATCTTGTCATTATTTCTGGCCAGGGATAACGGAAGACATAAAGAGATATGTAAAATCCTGTCCCGAATGCCAGAGAGTAGCTCCAAAGCATTGGACTGCTCCAGCAACTCTAGGGGAAATGCCCATAGTGGGAACCCCTTTTGAGAGAGTTGCAGTGGATATTGTGGGACCTCTCACTCGGACCAAGAGGAGGAACAGTTACATCCTTACTCTGGTAGACACTTGTTCTATGTGGGGAGAGGCGGTAGCCCTGTCATCAATCGATTCGAAACATGTGGCAGAGGCATTGCTTACGATTTTCACAAGGTTAGGATTCCCGCATCAAATCTTGACTGATAATGGCTCACAGTTCAAGGGGAAACTAACAGAAGAGGTTTTTAGGTTGTTTCAAGCCAAGCACTTTCATTGTAGTCCGTATCACCCCCAAGGGAACGGCCAGGTAGAGAGGTTCAGTGGGACTCTCATTTCTATCCTGAGAAAGCTGGCACATGAGAAACCTGATACGTGGGACCAATACTTGCCCGCCGCATTGTCTGCGTACCGGGAAGTACCACATAATTCAACCGGAATGGCACCCGCAACCCTGTTATTTGGGAGGCCAATAAAAGGTCCTCTCAAAGCTTTGTTAAGGACCTGGACAGATGAGAAGGCAGAGGAGACTGTTACCTCATCATTTCAATATGTGAACGAACTGACCACTCGTTTAAAAACTAGTTGGAAACTGGCAAATGATAATTTGAGACAAGCCAGGAAAAAGCATGCTGCTTATTATAATAAGAAAGCTAAGGATAGGGAACTTGCTGTAGGGGAGAAGGTGCTTCTTCTATTGCCCGGCAGCAACAATAAACTTCAGATCGGATGGCAAGGGCCATACACAGTTTTGGAAAAGGTATCCAGAACAAATTATAAGATAGACAAAAAGGGAAAGGAAAAAGTCTATCATGTGAACCTTTTGAAGAAATATCTGGACAGAAAAATCCAGGAAGGAACACACCTATTGGCCTTGTCTATCGCAACCGAAATGAAAAATGACCCTCTCTCCTCATTCGAATATCCACTGAAAACCAGTGAAACGTTTGCACAGGTGAAGATCAGTAATCATCTGACAAAATGACAGAAGGAGAAGGTTCAACAGGTCCTTGAGAAACATACAGATGTGTTAACGGATAAACCGGGGCACACCAATTTGTTGGAATATGATATGAAACTACTAGACCCAGCACCTATCTGTATGAGGCCCTATTCTATTCCTTCCGCTAAGGAAAAAGCTTTGAAAGAGGAGATAGATTATTTGTTACAAGAAGGGATTATTTCTCACAGTGAGTCTCCTTATAGTTCCTGTGTGGTTTTGTTGCGGAAACCATCGGGAGAACATAGACTGTGCATAGATTACAGGAAACTGAATGCTGTCACAGAAGGTCAGGTGGATCCATTACCTGATACTACTCAACTATTTGCCAGGCTGAACAAGGCAAAATATTTTTCTAAGGTGGATCTTAGCAAAGACTATTACCAAATTCCAGTAAAGCCTGCGGTTCGACCTTATTTAGCATTTAGCACCTCGGAAGGTCATTATGAGTTCAACATGTTACCGTTTGGGTTGAAAAATGCCCGAGTGTGTTTTCAAGGATTATGCGAAAATTATTGGATCCCCTGAAAAATCCATGTATTTCGAATTTTATGGACGATATCCTCATTGCTACGGAAACATTTGAGGAACACGTTACCTCTTTGATTATGCTGTTTGATAGACTCAGAGAGGCTAACTTAACCGCTAGGCCAACAAAATGTTGTATTGGTTGTAAAGAGTTGAAATTCTTGGGACATACTGTACATCAGGGTAGCATGACCCCTGATCCCAAGAATCTGGAAAAATTGAAAAGAGCACCTAGGCCACAAACAAAAAAAGATGTGCGATCTTTCGTGTCGTTGTGGGGTTTCTACCAAAAGTACATTAACAATTTTAACTCTATATGTGCTCCTCTGGCGGATTTAACTCGAAACGGTCAACCTGATACAATAAATTGGTCCGCACAGTGTGAATTGGCTTACCAGGAGTTAAAAGAAAAACTCACAAGCAGGCCAGTGTTGCAATTGCCTGACTTGAATAAAGAATTTATTGTGAGAAGTGACGCAAGCAATGTGGGCCTAGGCGCTACATTGTTGCAAAGGTCCTCCTCACAAGATGGAGAATTGAACCCAGTCGCTTATGCAAGCCGCAAGTTGAACAAGGCGGAAAAAAATTATTCAACAAGTGAAAAGGAATGTCTAGCTTTGATATGGGCTATAAAAAAATTCCAGATTTATTTATATGGCAGGATATTTGTGGTCCAAACGGATCATTCACCACTCGTATTCCTGTCACAGGCCAAGCATGAAAATTCCAGATTATTGAGATGGTCTTTATTATTGCAGCCATACTCATTTCTGATTGAATATATTCCCGGCCCTCAGAACGTAGGTGCAGACTTTTTGAGTAGACATCCTTATGATGAAGATCAGAAAAACGCGTAAGACTTCATTGAGCTAGTTATCTCGCAGATTATAACCTGCAAATGAATGCATGTTTTAGGATGGGAGGTGTGTAGTAAAATCCGCGAGAATAATCGCTCATTTTAGTAAGATTTTAGTCATAAAATGATAATAAATAAACCCGCCCGATTGTGTCTGACTGTGATCCTCTCACACGCCAGCATAGCACTGAATTTTGTGCCGTGGACAGGCTTAGAACCGACCCGCCGTTTAAACCTACTCGCTTTCCTTGTGACGTACATTTTTAATATTTTGCCCAATCTGATAGAGACTGCGGCAAGACTTACAATTAACGATATTACGGAAGTGTGCCGCCAAACTACTGTCTGAATTAACGTAATATTTTGACTTTAACGCTGGTAATAAGTAGTAATCCTTACAAATTTGGTAGTGTAACACGAGACAACAGTTATAATTAACGCAAATTCTTACCCCGCCACGCAAAACCCCGCTTCGCTTGACATGTTGTGCCTTGCATATATACACGCGGTGGCAAAGCCAACAGAGGCAAACACGCAGACAATTTTTATTTCCTCCTCGCGGTAGTATTTCTGACGTCACTAAAACAAGTAGTTATTTGAAAATACATGCTAGCGAGAGATGAATGAGGGAAAAGATGGCCGTCTTGTGTAAAATTTTTATTTGACGATTGCCGGTGGCAAAATTGAAAGTCTAAACCATAATGAAACTGACCATAAAAATCATATGATAGTATAGCTTAGAGTCCACTGAGCAAGAATATGTTTTAAATAATATGGTAGTCCCAGTATTAGCCAAGTTATTGAGAAAATACTAAATGTCTACGGACGCGCGACCAGGCAGACTGCTGTTCCTGCTTGTTTTTTTTCATAACGTTAGTGGAGACGGCAGCTTAGAAAAGAGGCATTGAGGTACATTCAAATTCGCTTGGGTAACAAGAGTATAGGAGGGAAAGGGGAGCGGTAGGAAAATGTAATCCAAAACGAAACATCTTTTTGTATTGGCATAACTAAAGCAGACTGGCCAATCGACTACCAGACGCAGAGTTTGTTTGGAATTATTTTTGTTATTCAAAAATTGCATTTGAATTCTGGTAGTCGCAAGCTTTAGATTGGCCAGTGCTAATAAATATTAGCAAAAGGCTTTCACTATTCAGTGCCAGTTGAACAAAACTTTTTACTGTTTAACATGCCTGAAGCATTTATATTTAAAAAGGAAAAGAAGAGAAAATCATACAAAAGGAAATGTGGTTACTCCACATTATTTTATTGAGGAAAACTATGTAAACGTACAGTGGCGTATCTGCCATAGGGACCTGAGGTGTGGTCACAGCAAGGTGGGAGTCATGTAAAATTAGGGGCGAGTGCACCTGTAATGCACGCGAGGCTGACCCCATAGCACCGTAGGAAAATAATAAATATAATAAGTGATCAGATATAAAAGGCCAGGGTGTCCTTTTGTTGCAGAGGTTTTATTTCCTGTTGCCAGCCGGTAACAGGAAACCTGCTGAGAGAGAATAAAGCCATCAAGTCTCCGACCCTTCGTTTATGCTGTCAAAAGATAACGGGAGGAGCTTGGGCATTTTGAGAGATCGTGATTTTCTGCAACTTCATACCTTATTATCATTCTACAAGGAATCCCAGGTGATGTGTTAAGCATCTGGGTATATGTTAAACTCTCTTTGTGTAGTTGTTAACTCATACTGGCTACTAGTTGTTGAATCATGCTTTATTTGCTAAATGATGTGAATGTCCACCAGTGGATAAATGTAGATGTTGGGACTGGTGTAGTAAAGTGTAACGATTGTCAACTCATCAAACCCAGCACAGTTTTGGTCATACAGGTCATCTTGTCCTGGAACGTGATGAGGCTCCGACAAGAATGTGAGTGTAAACAATGAGTGTGTATCTGAATGTCAGTACGCGAATGGTAGAATGATTCGATAGAGTTGACAGGTTGGTAGTACATCACTCATACTCACACTGTTCGAATTCAAGAAGTACTGGAACTACGGTGGTCTTTTTATAACATTTAATGGGACGCACACTTGGACAGTACGTGTATGGTTACAGGAACAAATGTCGACATAGACAGCATAATGTTGATCACAGGAATATCATCTTAAGTTAGCATTCATGCTTGGCAAATATCATAATGGAGCATTCGTAAATAAGCATTCAGCGTTCCATCATGTAAATCATCTGGCTTTACTGACTGGGCACGTCAGACCATAACCGATACATAGGAAGGCTCCTAGACCTAACCTCGTCTAGCGAATATTCCTTCACGTAAAGTTCAATATATATATATTTCATAATATAGGAATCCCAGACATGGGTTCTCACATGTAGCAGTGATCTCTTGGTTCATCGAGCGATAGTACAGGCATCCCTTTTTCTCACTCGATAAATACAAAGTATATGAATTTCAACATGGCTGTTCTCTCTCTCGTGAGCTTCACTCACTATAGAATATAGACCAAAATTAGTCATTCATTAAATGTCCTCATTTCTTCATAGGTTCTCTCATAGAGGTAATTGAATAATATCATACAATCCAGTGCTGATACATAGGAATGTCTTCTTCCTTTGAATGGATATTCTTTTCAAAAGTACCACTGTGCATCTGCTTATCAACAACGATGGCGAAGCCCAAGTTCATAATAAATTGTGGTTTTACCTTTTTATGCGAAATATAACTTTGCCATTCCTTGGCAAAAGAGAATAAACACTGGGGTAAAGTACATACAACATGTCTAAATGATTATCACTTTTCCCCATCCATAGATAGATCACTATTTCGGCAAAAAAACCTGCTACAACAAAACTCGGCATCCTCACAGGATGACAGCCATGGATCACACCCTTTGCTAGCGATACTTCCGCTGCATAGCCTTTGACCTTTTCTAGCGACAACCAAATTAGTTCGACTTAGAAATGCAAAGATATCCATATATAAGACAGACTCGTCCTACTCATACAAACACTACGTATAAATTCAGGCCATAGATATACTGAAGCAAGAACAATCTATTCCTACCCAGCCACAGAATAAATCGCAGTAGGCCTAGAGTCGTCTGCGGAGTCCGATCGAAGATGACAGAACTATTTTCAAGGGAAGCAACCCAACAATGACTTCTCCTTAAGCACTTAAAAAGGAAATACTTTGCTTACTAAATATTTGCGAACATAATAAGAATATAAATGTGCAGATGAAAATATCAGGAATAACTATAATTCCTAATATGACTGGTGAGAATATATATCTCAAAATCTGAGAGAAATTGTTTCCCTACGAATAAATGTTTCCAGGAAGGTGTGATGTACGTATAATACAATTCTGGTAATTATACAATGCATACCAAAAATTCACACTACAATCTTAAATTTATGATTTATGAAGAAACAATCATCAAAGACCAGCGGTGAATTAACATCAATAAACCGCTAAGTAGCGATACCATCATTCTATTATTAAATTACAAATGTGTATCTTAGTAAAGAAACAAAAAATAACTGTTGTAAAGTTATACATATTAAAAAGATCCAATATTTAACAGTTAAGTGGCATCATGTGGGCATCTGGACAGAATGTCCGCCATCACATTTTCTGAACCACGGATAGCTCGTACCGAAAAATGAAAAGGTTGAAGAGCGATTGCGTATCGAGTTGATCTCGAGCTCTTCAAGTTTTTACTTTGGATAGCCGTAAGAGCTTTTTGGTCAGTTTCCACTACGAAATGCGCGCCCAGAAGGAATCTTTGGAGTTTGAGAATTGACCAAACCATTGCCAATAATTCACGGTCTAAAACCGAGTAATTCCTTTCTGCAGCATTAAGTTTTCTGGATATGTACATTACAGGATGCAGAGTTCCAGAGTACTCTTGCATTAGTGCCGCTCCAATCCCAGTGGATGAAGCGTCACTACGAAGAACAAATGTCTTATCTGTTGTAGGTAACACTAAAATAGGTGGTGATGAAAACATAGTTTTGATCTTCTCTAGTGAAGATTGGCATTCATGAGACCAGTGAACCATGTTAGGCGACCCTTTCTTTAATAGTGTAGAGAGAGGTGCCATGATAGAGGACAGATTCGGAATGAAACGTCCATAAAATTGTATGAGACCTAAAAGACTTCGCACTTGCTTTTTAGTCCTAGGGATAGAGATGTTAAGTATCTTAGTGATATTATGGTCTTCTGTCTTCAAGAAACCGTGACCTACTCGATGGCCTAAGAAAGCAATTTCGCTAAAGCCAATACAAGCTTTAGATGGTTTTGCTGTCAGGTTATACTCACGCAGAGTTGATAATAATTCAACTAATCCTGAATAGTGATCTTCCCAAGTATCGCTGAAAAGACAGATGTCGTCTAGATAAGCAATGACATCTGACCGATACGATAGGATTCGACGCATCATGCGTACAAATGTAGCTGGTGCGTTCATAAGGCCGAAAGGCATAAAATTCCATTGGAAAAGGCCTCTGGGAGTAGAGAAAGCGGTAAGAGGTTTGGCGCGTTCGGATAATGGAACTTGCCAATATCCTTTAGACAAATCAAGTTTAGTGAAAAAATGCGATTTAGAAAGACGAGTAAGTAACTCTTCTAGTAAAGGCATAGGTTCAGCATCGAACTTCGTAACTTGATTCAATTTGCGATAGTCAACGCAAAGACGTATGTTATTGTCTTTTTTTCGAACAATAACCATCGGCGAAGAATATGCAGAAGTGGATGGTTCGATTATTTGTAAATCTATCATTTCATCCAACTCCTTTTCAACCTGTGTTTGGAAATGTATAGGGATAGGATAAGGCCTAACCCTAATTGGAGTATGTTCAGTTAGAACAATGTCATGCTCAATGACATGAGTTTGTCCAGGGATGTCAGTGAGGACATCCTGAAATGTTTGTAACATAGACGAAACTTGTCGCCGTTCTCCTAGAGACAAATCAGGAGAAACAGTAACGTCTTTCCATGATTCACTAGAATGAAGTGGGATCATTGGAAGCGGGAGATTAACATCCGAAAAACTTGTTTCCTCATCCTGTATTACAGACAGTGATGAGTAATGACCATGTTTGACATGAGAATCGTCCGTTGCCTGGAAAATAGGCTGTAGATAGTCAGGACGT
Source organism: Oreohelix idahoensis (assembly GCA_024509875.1). Classification (NCBI taxonomy): domain Eukaryota; kingdom Metazoa; phylum Mollusca; class Gastropoda; order Stylommatophora; family Oreohelicidae; genus Oreohelix; species Oreohelix idahoensis. The sequence goes on along the minus strand of JAMPIV010022162.1, from coordinate 99,415 downwards.
TCATGGAACTCCGTAAGCATATTGATGTGGAAAGTTTTATGCTTCCCGTTAATATCGACGATGTAGTCAACATCTGAAATTTTCGATATTATATCGTACGGACCTTTCCAACTAATAAGGAGTCTATTTTCACGACAAGGTAGCAAAACAAATGCTTTGTCACCAGGACAAAGTTGTCGTAAAGTTCTCTTCTTATTAGCAAATTGTCTTGCCTTCTGCTTAGCAAACTCAGAAGAGGACGTTGCCAATTTGCATGCTTCGATAATCTTTTGTCTCAGCGCGATGACATACTCGTAAGAAGATTTTGTGTCATCGTCAATATTGTCAGCTGTTATAAGATCATGCAGCAAAGACATTGGGCCGCGCGGTCGCGCGCCAAAGACAAGTTCAAAGGGCGAAAACCCTGTATGTTCATTGGGGACCTCTCTGTACGCGAAGAGGGCCGCGGGTAAAACCCTATCCCAATCCTGAGGATGATCCTCAGTTATCTTCCCTAATAAGTTCTTAAGTGTTCTATTTAGTCGCTCGACCATCCCATTGGACATAGGATGATAGATGCTACTCAAAGATCTCTCTATCTGTAGAGTAGACATTACTTGAGACATGGTATCCGATATCAGTTGGGTGCCATGATCTGATAATATTTCTCCGGGGAATCCCAGCCGAGAAAATATAAGCCAAAGAGCATCTGCAATGTCAGCGGTAGTAATGCTCTTTAGAGGGATAGCCTCTGGCCAACGTGTGCACATGTCTACACACGTTAAGATAAACTGATGTCCTCTAGCAGATTTGATCTTGAATGGACCAATGATGTCTATCGCCATTTTCTGGAATGGACGAATAGGAATATCTGCAGCCTGAATAGGCGCAGCATGACGAGGACCTTTGGATTTGACTTCTTGACATACTTTACAGGATCGACAATAGATCCGTATGTCCTTGTTCACAAAAGGCCAAAAGAAAGCCGCAAGAACTCTTGACTTAGTACGGGAAAAACCCATGTGACCAGCACACTGAGAGTCGTGTGCATGTTGTAAGATCTTAACTCTCAAATTCTTGGGTACAAGAATCTGAGAATGACTTGACTTAGTGGAGTCTTGCACCATACGTACAAGTACGCCATTCTTCATTGTAATCCAAGATTTACAATTTGAATCTTTATTCGGATCACCTTTTGTTACAAGAGTGAAGAATTTCTTAAGAGTCGGATCTTCTTCTTGTTGTTTTATAAACGAGTCACGAGAAATTACCAAGGGATCATCTTGGTTATGCACTTCATTATCTTCAACAGATGAAGTTTCAGGCATATTGAGAGCTTGAGCTCTAGTGACTACTGCATTAGCAGATTGCATATTTTGATTTTCCCAAACGGAAATTTGCTCCGGAGTACATTCTTTGACTCCGTGAATGCGACCGATGATAAGATCAGCGATCGGATCCGGCAAAAGACATGCGTGTACATCTCCTGTGAAGAAAGGAGTAGCAATCCTAATGATAGCGGTAGAGTATTTCTCTATGGTGCCGCCAAATGTTACGCATTTGACTACTTTGCCTGTAGAATGAGAAGGATCTATGAGTGACTGCCTAACCCCAATAGTTGTGCATCCAGAATCAAAAAGTACTGAGACTGGATTGTCATTTACTAAACCTTTGTGTAAGACAAGAGAACCTCTCCCATCATGCGCGATTGACGCAGGAAGAGCGGGAAGAGGATGGCCACAGCTTAAAGTAGACACTGTGGTTGGCTCAAATAATGTTTTGCATTGGGGGCACTGAGATGCTCTCCCAAAATCAAAAGCGGCACATGCCATATTATTAGAGTCATCATTATCTTTATTTTGTTTATAGGCTTCGTGGGACTCTTGCTGTGCAGAGTTCGCCTGGTAATGAGCTTTATGTTTTTTGAATTGTGCTCTACCTCTGTTATTATTGCCTCTGTACTTATCATTGTTTCCACTATTATAACCTCTACTCGGGTTTGAATCATAGCTCTTTGGTTACTATCATCATATTCATTATAATGAGTATCTCGGTAATTATGATCCTGTTGTCTCCATGAAGGAAAACTTGGATAGTTTCTAGAATGACTTCCTTTGCGAAAGTTCCTGTAATTATGACCACCCCTGAATCGAGGGCTGTCAGCTCTTCTCCAGGTATTCGAAGAAGATCCCTGAAATGATTGGTTACCTTGGTTCTGATAACTGTAATAGTTACCTTTTTTATTAAACCTATTTTGAGGTCCTTGGAATTTGTGAGAGTGATTAGGGTTGTATGGTGTTGCAGAAGCAACTGGCATACCTTCTTTAACCTTACTGTTGCTAATGGCTACGTCCGGATGTGCAGTGACGTATTGGGTACAATACTGTTCCATTTCTTTTAGAGACTTAGGTTTACGCTCATGTAAGAATTCGAGGAAAGGTTTATTTATACTTGACATAATCTTGTCTCTGAGTATCAAGTCCATAAGGGCTTCATAAGTCTTTTCTGTTTTGGATAGTTCAATCCAACGATCAAATGTAAGACGTGTTCTTGCAATGAATTCTGAGAATTCTACACCTGCCTCAGGCACCATTGTCTTAAACAACTTCCGATAACCCTCTTCAGACAACTGATACTTCTTTAATAAGGCTGCCCTAATAACATCATAGTTATCTTTGTCAGCCTCTTCAACCAAACTTAAACTAGTCAGAGAATCACCTTTCAGATTTTCTGATAACTGGTTAGCATATTGTGATTTGTCCACATTATGTGCTCGACACGAGCGTTCAAATCTGTTTAGCCAGAATGTTATGTCATCACTGGAAGGGTTGAACGCTGGTACCTTGACCTTGTAAGTAAAGGGTTTACCATTACCACTAGATGCTTGATTAACATTACTTATGTTTGTTAACTTTAACTTTTCTAACTCAAATGCTAAAAGTTCTTTTTGGTGTTCATGTTCTCTTATTGCTTTTTTTTCTTGAGCTTCAGCTTGTAATTTTCTCTCTTCTGCAGCAGCCTGTAATTTTTTCTCTTCAGCAGCAGCTTCATCTTTTCTTTTCTCTTTTTCCATTTCCATCTGGAATCTTTTTTCATCAGTCTGTATCTGCAATTTCTTTTGTTCATCCTCTCTTTGTAATTTTCTTTCCTCAGCTTCTAATTTCTTTTCTTCAATCAATGCTTTTCTTTCTTCAGCAGCCAATGCTTTGTCATATTGAGCAACTGCCCATTCTTCTAACTGCTGACCAGTCTTATCAAGAGCCCTGCCTTGTGTGATAAAATAATCCAAGGTAGACATCTTGTCTAATAAGATCAGTAATTTGCAAAAGTAAATAAATTTACTTTCTTAGTCTTAATCAAAGACTTTGTATGATAACTTTGTAACCTGTGAAAAATAGTACTTAACTATCCCAATCACTGTGGGAAACAAGCCTTACAAAGGTCTTGTATAAATCCTTATATAATAACAGCTATAAGTTGCTGGTTCACTCTATAATATAAGTGCAGTGCACCAGAAATAGTGTTTTATATCATCAACTGTGTACCTTTAGTAATAGCAATTAACTATCAGTTGATTCTTGTACATCAATTTATATGATCAACTATATTTTAAATAGTGTATGTCGATCAGGCACAAAACAAAACAGTTATACAGAAAAACATGAAAACATTTGCGGAAATGAAATAAATCAAATGGGAAAAACAATAAAAGATAAACCGCAAGAGGATAACAAATACAAATAACGCCACAGTATATAAATATAAATTGAGAATAGAACTGAAAGATAGAATAGGGTAGACCAACAAATTACAAACAAATCAAAACAAAGTAAAGAACAGAGGAATATTACAAAAACAACAATGAGTACAGACTTCACAGCTAACACTAATAGCAACAGCTGTCGCAGCAAATTTTCAATGAAGAAAATTGCACCTATAGAAACGCACACATCAGACCCTCTATTACGTGGGATACTCTGCTGTGTGACACCGCCCAACCGAAACAACAACCCGCTGGATACAAACAAATATCACATATAAATAGTTAAACATAAATACATAAATGCATAAATAGTATGGCAATATGATGTAAATAGAGTGTTGCAGAAAGAATGTGTTGGAATGAAGGCTCAGTTACACTGCCTAATAGTACAGTACTGTGGTACTTTATTAAACAAATACTTCTGGTCTAATTATTTTAAATTCAACACAGAAATAGAAGCTCCATCGTTGATTTGAATGATAACAATCAATGTAGGACTTCTCAGTTCAATAACATTTTCTTTCGCAAACACTGTCAAATATTCTCCAGTCCTGATGTGTAATGTTCTATGTTTCAACCAAGCTCGCTGTGTAACACTGTCAGTTGTATGGCAAATGTCCAATGAACCAAATGTCAACAAACCCTGACCTAGTTACTGCATACTCTCGACAGGACAGGTCACGCTGACATCACTGTAGAGTTGTACTGCTGATGTATTTGTGTGTCGTAACAGACCCCAAGGAACGTCTGGTCTCAGTAGTTTACTTCTCAATATGGTCACTGTGCAGGTTGACCCAGGAAGCTGGCACACCAGTTGTTAAAACTCTCTTTGTGTAGTTGTTAACTCATACTGGCTACTAGTTGTTGAATCATGCTTTATTTGCTAAATGATGTGAATGTCCACCAGTGGATAAATGTAGATGTTGGGACTGGTGTAGTAAAGTGTAACGATTGTCAACTCATCAAACCCAGCACAGTTTTGGTCATACAGGTCATCTTGTCCTGGAACGTGATGAGGCTCCGACAAGAATGTGAGTGTAAACAATGAGTGTGTATCTGAATGTCAGTACGCGAATGGTAGAATGATTCGATAGAGTTGACAGGTTGGTAGTACATCACTCATACTCACACTGTTCGAATTCAAGAAGTACTGGAACTACGGTGGTCTTTTTATAACATTTAATGGGACGCACACTTGGACAGTACGTGTATGGTTACAGGAACAAATGTCGACATAGACAGCATAATGTTGATCACAGGAATATCATCTTAAGTTAGCATTCATGCTTGGCAAATATCATAATGGAGCATTCGTAAATAAGCATTCAGCGTTCCATCATGTAAATCATCTGGCTTTACTGACTGGGCACGTCAGACCATAACCGATACATAGGAAGGCTCCTAGACCTAACCTCGTCTAGCGAATATTCCTTCACGTAAAGTTCAATATATATATATTTCATAATATAGGAATCCCAGACATGGGTTCTCACATGTAGCAGTGATCTCTTGGTTCATCGAGCGATAGTACAGGCATCCCTTTTTCTCACTCGATAAATACAAAGTATATGAATTTCAACATGGCTGTTCTCTCTCTCGTGAGCTTCACTCACTATAGAATATAGACCAAAATTAGTCATTCATTAAATGTCCTCATTTCTTCATAGGTTCTCTCATAGAGGTAATTGAATAATATCATACAATCCAGTGCTGATACATAGGAATGTCTTCTTCCTTTGAATGGATATTCTTTTCAAAAGTACCACTGTGCATCTGCTTATCAACAACGATGGCGAAGCCCAAGTTCATAATAAATTGTGGTTTTCCTTTTTTATGCGAAATATAACTTTGCCATTCCTTGGCAAAAGAGAATAAACACTGGGGTAAAGTACATACAACATGTCTAAATGATTATCACTTTTCCCCATCCATAGATAGATCACTATTTCGGCAAAAAAGCCTGCTACAACAAAACTCGGCATCCTCACAGGATGACAGCCATGGATCACACCCTTTGCTAGCGATACTTCCGCTGCATAGCCTTTGACCTTTTCTAGCGACAACCAAATTAGTTCGACTTAGAAATGCAAAGATATCCATATATAAGACAGACTCGTCCTACTCATACAAACACTACGTATAAATTCAGGCCATAGATATACTGAAGCAAGAACAATCTATTCCTACCCAGCCACAGAATAAATCGCAGTAGGCCTAGAGTCGTCTGCGGAGTCCGATCGAAGATGACAGAACTATTTTCAAGGGAAGCAACCCAACAATGACTTCTCCTTAAGCACTTAAAAAGGAAATACTTTGCTTACTAAATATTTGCGAACATAATAAGAATATAAATGTATTATATTGCAAGATAGTAAAAATTGCCCTTTACAGTATATCTGACACTTTCGTTTGAATAAACTCTGGTATTTCAAAATCATACTCAGGAAGTTTATCGGGTGTGATGAAACTACAGCCCCTCATACACAGTGACTCTCCCTCTTAGATGAATAAAGTGTAAGCTGTGAACATGCCAATAGGAAAGATATATAGTGACTTTTATAGTTATTGGGCAAATTGTCCACACATTTTTAGTTGATCTTTTCTGTAAACTATCTTGTCCTCATTTTCAAAGACCTGTCCAAAAGATATGGCTGGACAGGCAGATTAAATTTTACAGAAAAAAACATTCATTTTAAAGAAAAACTTAACCACTGGTTTTATTCACTTCCTCATAGAAAATTAAAGTGTTTTTGTGTTGTGTACCATCATTTTATTTCTCCCCTAGACACTAGGTACATCATACACCAGGCACTAGAGCCAAAATAGTGACCGTGTGAGATCGAGGGAGGTAGCGTTTGGTTCCCTGCACATAATTCATCCTCATCATTTATAGAGTCAGGGGCCTACATGTGCTTGACCTCACACGGTTAATACAGACAAGGATTTCATTCTTTTAGGATACCATCATAACCTCCCCAGTAAATCAAACTTTGCTACACATACCATTTCAGTCCTTCTATTCAACGCAAGCACCCGTTTATAAATGGCTGTAGCTTTTTGGTTGTTTTTGTTGCTCTCCATGTCTCAGAGCCATACAATAGGACAGACTTGACATTTGAGCATTTATTCTCATAATCTTTTTCTTTTTCCTGTGTATTTTCAGGCGCATTTGTTGTGACCTCGCATCGAGAATTTTCATTTTCTCTTGCATCTGATTATGGTTATGGAACAGAAGAGCCAAGTCATCTGCAAAATCCAGATCATCATGCTGTTTAGTCAGATTCCAATGGATTCCATTTCTGTTGTGTGATGTCGATGTTTTCATAACCCAATCTATTGCTATTAAGGGGAGCCGCGCTGGTGTAATGGTTACAACGTTGCACTGGCAACCAGGTTTTCAAGGTTCAAGCCCGGGCGTCGGCGTTTGAAGGGGTGTCAACGACCGGGATTTTGACTGAATGATCTGAACGGCTCCTGAGATAAACCCTCTGTGGATGGGAAGGACCTTTCCTGACCGGGTTGCAAGGAAAGTCCTCAGGTTCCCCAGCCTCGCAATGACATGTCATTGGGCCGAAGGGCTAAAAGCCCAAGTGCCGCTGGTTAAGAAAAAAAAATTGCTAGTAAGAAAAGAAATGGAGACAAGAGGCATCCCTGTCTCACTCCCGTTCAAATCATAAACGGTTCTGTAAGTTGTCGTTCATGAAGAACTCTGCATGCCATGTCTGCATAGGTCTTCCTTATGAAGTTAATGATCTTCATTCATTCATTCATAACCCTCCACTCCCAAAGGAGCATAGGCCTTCAACAAACACATGCCAAGTCCTCTTGTCACGTGCCATCATCTCAAGTTCTTTCCATGTTCTCCTCATCATTTTCACCTCTGTTTCCAACTCTCTTCTCCATGTACTTCTTGGTCTTCCTCTGCCTCTCTTGCCCTGGGGGTTCCAGAACAAGGACTGCCTTGTAATGCTATCAACAGGCTTCCTCAGTGTGTGTCCTATCCATCGCCATCGTCTTCTTCTCATCTCTTGTTCCACTGGCACTTGTCCAGTTCTTGTCATCAGTTCCACATTGGTAACCTTGTCATACCATTTTAATCCCTCTATTCTACGCAAGCACCCATTTATGAAAGTCTGTAGCTTTTTGGTTGTTGTCTTTGTTGTTCTCCATGTCTCTGAGCCATACAATAGGACTGACTTCACATTTGAGTTGAAGATTCTTATTTTCATGTTGGATCCTATTTCTCTTGATCTCCATATATTTCCCAATGCAATGAAAGCTCCTCTTGCCTTTTGTATTCTTATTTTGATATCGCTGTCTGTCCCTCCAACTTTATCTATATTACTGCCAAGATATGTGTATGATTCTACCTCTTGTATTGGTGTTTCTTCAAGTTCAACCCTGTTTTCATTACCTGCATTTATTCGCATTATTTTTGTCTTTTCCCTGTGTATTTTCAGACCCAATTGCTGTGACCTCTCATCGAGTGTTTCCAATTTGTCCTGCATCTGATTACGGTTATGGGACAGGAGAGCCAAATCATCAGCAAAATCCAGATCATCCAACTGCTTAGTCAGAGTCCACTGGATTCCATTTCTGTTGTGTGTTGTCGATGATCTCATAACCCAATCTATTGCCAGCAAGAAAAGAAATGGAGACAAGAGGCATCCCTGTCGCACTCCTGTTCTTATCCCAAATGGTTCTGTAAGCTGTCCTTCATGAAGAACTCTGCACGTCATGTCTTCATAGGTTTTCTTTATTAAATTAATGATCTTCAGGGGAACTCCATAATGCCTCATCAATTTCCAAAGTGATTCTCTGTCCACACTGTCAAATGCTTTTTCGTAGTCCACAAAATGATCTTCATGGGAACTCCATAATGCCTCACCAACTTCCAAAGCGATTCTCTGTCTACACTGTCAAATGCCTTTTCATAGTCCACGAATCCGATGAATAGCGATGAATTCCATTCCAGAATTTGTTCAACTATTATTCTCAATGTGGCTATCTGGTCTGTACAAGATCTGTTTTGTCGAAAACCTGCTTGTTCATCTCTCAGTTTCTTGTCTATGGACTCTTTTAATCTCTCAGAGATGATTTTGTTTAATAATTTTCCTGGCACTGATAGTAACATTATTCCTCTATAATTTGTGCACTCTTGTAAATTTCCCTTCTTAGGCAACTTGAACAGATAACTTTCCTTCCATTCTGCTGGTATTTCCTCTCTCTCTCCCAGACTTTGCCAAGTAGGTTGTATAATATCTCTGTAGATGAATCAATATCTGTTTTGATGGCCTCTGCTGGAATTCCATCTGGACCAGCTGCTTTTCCACCTGTTGAATATAAATGAGGGGAAATTTCGGAAATTGTGTCACTGAAAAGCAAGATTTAAAAAAAAAAAATAAAGTCCCGTTCAACCTAGTCGGTTATATCAGGGCGCAAGTCCAAACATAAGCAAGAGAGGCAGCAACATTTCTAGACAAAAAAACTGACATCGTGATTTTTCTGGGAACAAAATGCGCATTGTTTCAATCTGCGCGCAATGTAGTTCCCCGACCATCTAAAAGATTTGCTACTTTGGTGGGAAAAGATTGTTAATAATGTGATGGAAGGAAGAGACATTTACGAGGTTTAATTAGTGTTGTGTGAATCGTATTGATTTAATAATATATGAAATATTCAATCATTCTAACATCACATACCTGCATTACACTGAGTGCTGTATTACTTGTGTGTACGTGTAAATGTCAGCGTCCAATTGGCTATGCGGTTAGAGCACCTTCCCCCCTCAGTGAAGTTACAGGGTTCTGGGATCAAAACCTAATAGCGCCAGCTCCTGTTCACCAGCTGTAAATGAGTACCAGACTGTGCTCTTTATTTAAGGAAGGCAAAGACAGAAAAGAAGAAAGTAAAGTCTCTAACATCTTACTCTCCTACGACAGTATCTTCTATTGGACTACCTTTACATTTGTGTGTGTATATATTGGAGGAAGAATACACACGTGTAAATAACACTGTATGAGTTTAACTGTGGCACCGATAAAATTACTGCTGAACATATACTTCAAAGGTGCTAACATATGAGGAACTGAGAAAACGCATATGGCATCACCAGCATCATTCATGGAAAATCTCTACGGATATATCAACAGCCTCAAGCTATTTTTTTTTTTTTTTTTTTATTAATGAAGAAAAATATCCCGTTCAACCTCTGATGGGTTATAATTAGGATATGTATTGTTTTCAATTCCAAATAATATGAAAAACTGCCGATATGAGAAAGTGGCATCACATTTGTCAAATCATTGTAAATAGGGACAATCACAATTGTGCTTATACGTTAAATTCAAGCTGACTAATGCTTTCTTTGAACCTATTGAAGTTGACGTCTGAGAATGAAGGAAGAAGAAATAAAATTATGCAGTTGCGGCTTTGCAATTGTATATTTTGCCAACAGGAATCATTCTTGCGAATGAAAAAATAAAATGGTCTTGCTACTTTTAGGTGAATCCAACTACTCTGAGAACATAATTTAGCTACAAATATTTTTTTTAAATATCTGGCAACACTGTTCGACACCCTTAACGGAAACCGGAACTGATTTCTTAGATTATAAACAAATATGGCGAGTTGACTGGTTTATTATCACCATTGACATAGTTTCAGTAGATGATATCAGCGTTTGATCAGTTCTAAGTGTAGTCGATAAATTTAATATTTTTATGTTAGAAATAACATACGAGCAGAGACATATCTTTACCACCGGAAATGAATGACTTGAACATGAAATCGCTTGAAGCGAAGGTTGTTGTTTTAGGATCTCAAGGTAAGAAAAATGTGTAGGCCTAGGTCTAGATTATTTTTAGATACTGGGGGAATCTGGCCTGCCACCTCCAGCATTTATCACATGTTTTTTTCCTTAACCAGCGGCACTTGGGCTTTCAGCCCTTCGGCCCAATGACATGTCATTGCGAGGCTGGGGAGCCTGTGGACTTTCCTTCCAACCCGGTCAGGAGCTTCGCTCCTTCCCATCCACAGAGGGTTTATCTCAGGAGCCGTTCAGGTTATTCAATCAAAATCCCGGTCGTTGACACTTCTTCAAATGCTGACGCCCGGGCTTGAACCTTGAATACCTGGTTGCCAGCGCAACGTTGTAACCATTACACCAGCGCGGCTTCCTTATCACATGTTTAATAGGACCTTGATTAGGCCTAATTTTTTTTTTTTTTGCGTGAATGGAGACACCACAAATCTTGTATTTCGATCTCGAACTGGTAACTCGCAATTCATAGTTCGCGACAAACAGTTAGGCTATTATTCCAATCTGCCATAGGACAAACATGAGTAATAAAAAACCAGTGAGTGACTCACTTTGGTGACATAATTATTCAGCAGTTCATAAACGAGGGTGAATATGTTTAACTCTTCACACTCTGTTGATAGATAATGTACACACACCAGCATTCGTCCTCACAAGCAACCAAACTTTAGCATTCACAGTAGGTCGCGTTCGTCGATGTCATCCAAAAATAAGTCGTGGACATCGGCAGGGTTGTGATTATGATTAGGGTTAGGTTCAGGATTCCTAAGCCAAATCCCTACCCCATTTTACTGCGTCTCTGAATTTAAAAAAAATATTTGTAGGGTATTGAACAGATGGCCCACTGTCTTTGTTGCAGCCCATTATTCTTTATCTTCTCTTCCCTTTTAGCTCCTTATGGAGCAGGGAGACAACACTTTTCTTGCAGGAAGCCTTCATTAAAGCATTCATGTGCTCTTGCAATGGTGGTCTCTATAGCACACGGCTGTTTGCGAGCGACACTTTAGTTTTGTCCTGACCGCGCTATTTATAACTATCGTGACAGAGGTCACGTGGTCAACTTCCAAACGGGAAAAAAATGTGGCGGTGTTTACTTTTGATAGGGCTTAATTAATGCTTTTAGGCTACTTTATTATTATAAATACCGGCTTTAATTTTGCGTTAAGCTAGACTAGAAATGTTAGAGTAAATTTTAGAAAAAGAACAAACATTTTATCACTATTAGAATAGAAGATATAATAGTCTGAAATAGTGTAAAATTTACGTTTTTTAAAATATTTTGTTGTGGTTTGTTTCTTATGCAATTTACACTACAACGATCACAATCAACATGCATAACAAATTACAGAAATCAAAAGTAGAAAACCTGCAGAAAATGGATATCATAGTTTTGTTTTGGATTCATGCGTCAAACATTAATTATTGAAACATTAAATTGCAAGTCCACATTTATTACCTTAAAATAACACCCAATTGTCCCCAAAACATGAGAGCTAACAATTATCTCGATCATACATCACAATGGTCATGTAAAAATGAGTATGGTCATGAGTAAAACGAAATGTTCAATTTAATAAATAAAACATACACCCATTAAATGATTTTCACTCTCTGTTAATTCTGTCACTCTCACGCAACAACTGCCATAATTTGCTCTAGCTCCAAAATTTCGCTCAATTATCATTCACACTTCCTTTTTTTTATAGGAGGAATCTGTACATTCACAGATGGAGAAATTTGTAACAAATGAGTTTCCATTATAAATTTTAATTGTGAAGTTATATTTTTAATACCGCTGGCGCGTCTTTCAATTTTGGAAATAGTGGAATGTACAAATTCTCCTCCTTGCTCTCCATGCATGCCCATTCCAAAGCCATGAGTTTTGATCCAGTCTGCGCAATGTTTTTCTAATATGTGCTGTTTAGGAATTGTCTTACTGGGGAATAGCTTTCTGAACAAAGACATATAAGTCTCTTTTAATGCTGTTATTGATGATATTGATTCTTCATTAATTGGTTTACTGTGTGATATTTTGTTGTGTACTTTCTCAAATGCTTCGTTCAGTGAGTTGAATTGTTCTTGGGCAATAAAAGCTATGTCAGTTATATCTTGTTTGTCTGTAATTTTCAGTGTTTGTGTAATGATTGCTCTTGTAAGATCTTTATAAACTTTTTGTGTGAGATATCTGTGGCAGTGATTCCCTATGAATGCTCTGCTATGATAAGTCTGTGGTACGATTTTGTGTTTGGCTAGTACCTTGTCCAAGTGTGAGCAAACTGGACCAGACCTAGCACACAGATCTTGAAACTGAAGTTTGGCCAGCGCATCTTGTGCATTTTCAAGTTTAACTTTAAAACTATCTGTCTCCACATTATCCTCACAAAGTTCAATACCTGCCTGAAAAAATTCAATTTTAGCTTCTAATTCTTCTGCCTGTTTCCAGTTCCTACCAAATCTCTTCAAGTTCTTAATAGTACTAATGGTTGCATGTATCTCTTGCTGATTCTCAAATATCTTTGCGTCTATTGTATCGGCTACCTGTTCTAGAGTCTGTGGTGTTTCAAAACAATGCCTAATAAAATATGAAGGTAAGGAAGAGCTACATTTTCAATTTCAATCTCTAACATTGGTTGGTGTAAACAATTATGAAAATGTGCCACTTGCCTTTTATTCCCTTTCCCATATTTCATATATCTATTGTAATCTCTTATCAACTTGGCCAAACTTCTTGGTTTGCAAATTGTATGCTCTCTGGATGTCTTTATTTCCTTGTTTTGCTGGAGACACCACAGACATGGGTATGTTCCTTGAGCTCCAGACAAACCATTTATTTCATCAAAAAGTCATAATCCCCGAATAAGAAAACAACAACTTTTTTACCATCCCACTCTAAATCTTTTATCTGAGCTTTCATGCCATTCATAAATATTTCTAAATTATCATATGTATCTCTGACTCTAGCCATTGATAAAAGGATGGTATTAGATTTAGAATTTAGTTTCTGTAAATTTACTACCTGCATTGTAACTTTGAACTGTGAATGAAAGAAGATATACAAACAGTTACTTAGCATTCTTTGGCAGCCGTCATGTGCACAGGATTGTCTACCAAAGAACACTAATGGAACAGTCCTTATCTCACACACAATAAAAAAAAGACATTCATATTATAAATACAAGATTAACAAGACTTGAAAGATAGATCAAAGTATGTGGAAGTAATCTATCTATAGCTTTACATGTTTTCTGACGCTTATGTACGCAGCTAAATATCATTATAAATGAATGAAAATGCAAAAACAGATGGTGCTTTACAAAAAGTTATTTTTTTACAACCTTATTTAAGATTTGTGAGTATCAGGAATGCGTTTACAGTGATTTAAATGTTATAAAATCTGGTGACAATATGCTTGTTTTTGTAATGCCAAACTCACAAAACTGACTACCACACATTCTCAAGATATGAAACCAAAAAAAAAAGTATGTGGAAATAATCTTTAGCTTCCCTTCGAGAAGTCTTTATAATTATAAACTCATACAAATGGGCCGATTTATAGATATTACATTAATAAAAAGTTTACTTCTGTTATGAATTTCCTCAAATGTATTTCAACGTTTGTTGAAATCATGTTATAATATAATGTATATTTACAGCGTGTAGAAAGGATTGTTTATACTATGAGATTATTTCCTATTGTTGGTGCTTAGATATGAACAACTAATATGTAACATATGTTGTGGTTGATAGATCAGGTGTGGACAGTCGTTGTTATTTTTCACGGCTACCAGTACCTGGGGTGGATTAGTTCATGCTCATATTGTGTTTAGTGCATAGAGTGAGAAGGCATGAACGACAATGGTGTTGGACAACTTTGGCACTTTCTAGGTAGATGAGGAGGTGCTGTCTCGGCATTTTGTTCGTCCATACTCCGAAGGGGGTTGGGCGTGACTCCTCCGGTGGAAGAAAACTTTGTTTTCTTTCGGGGGGGGGGATGTCACAGTATATATGTTCGCCGAAATATCAGGTTGGTCACGCTGAGAGTGACAACATTGATATAATGTAAAAACCCGTTTGGTCAGCTGACCGGGAGGGAAATAGAAACAAATTCTGGTGCAAAAAGCAGTGTAGTTCTGGCTAGCATCCGGGTAGGACGTCTTTATGTTCCCTGTCAGCATTTTGCTGGGATGAGTTTGCCATTATTGTTCAGATTTAGTGCTTGCCTTTTCTTCATGCGGCTTGGATTATATTGGGGGGGGGATGTCACAGTATATATGTTCGCCGAAATATCAGGTTGGTCACGCTGAGAGTGACAACATTGATATAATGTAAAAACCTGTTTGGTCAGCTGACCGGAAGGGAAATAGAAACAAATTCTGGTGCAAAAAGCAGTGTAGTTCTGGCTAGCATCCGGGTAGGACGTCTTTATGTTCCCTGTCAGCATTTTGCTGGGATGAGTTTGCCATTATTGTTCAGATTTAGTGCTTGCCTTTTCTTCATGCGGCTTGGATTATATTGCATAATTTTAGAGTGATAATGTATTATCTAGTGGCATTTCCTTAGGCCGGTGATGTTGAGTCATTTGTGATTTAGTTTTGCCTGATCTTAGTACATGATTTAGCCGGTGAGCGAAAGTCATGGTGATGTTCACCCGGTAGGAACATACCAGTGGGTATGATACTGATAGATTGAGTTGTTGGCTATTGCAAGTTATATTGGCAGTTCTGTTGCATTGTATTTCATATGTATTGCTAGCCGTGTGTGGCTTCCGTGTGTGTAGTGGTTAATAAAAGGGAACTTACCTGTTAAAGGTGTTATGTTTAATTATTGTCAGCTATTATATGCTGTGGTCGTATCCTTAGATGATGAGCCAAAGATTAGATAATTGTCATGTGTTTAAATCCACAGTATAAATAGTTTTCCTGACAATGACGCTGTTTTCAAAAGTCTGTAACTCCGTCAAATATAATTTCAAACAAATAAAAATGCAATCAAAAATAGAACACAGAACAAAGTTATAGTACACAAAAGAATTTTAGCGCTGTGTTTATCCAGAATGAGTGTGTAATGATTTATATAATTACTGATTTTACACACACATCAGCTGATTTTCCCTGCCAAAACTAGCAGTAGGCGTTTATGGTGCCGAGGAAATTTATTACCCAGTGTCAGAATTCCGGTCACCAAAACTAAAAGAGCACTCTGGTATAGGGTACAAACAGCCATGATCAATTTATATTACATACTGAGGTAGCCAGCCCTATGCACAATCTCATGTTAGTCTCACCTTAGGACATTCTGGAGGGAACATTATTATTAGTCTGTCTTTGTCTCCTCAGATAGCCACATGGGACATTTCATTACATTAAGCAAGTAATGTCATAGAAACTTTAATACTTCTAAATTGCAGCATGAAATTACACTGTAGACCTAATCTAAAGCAGGATTGCTTATACCCAGTGGTTGGACCCCGATTTTGCTGATTGCCCCCCTTTTTACATACTTCAAATTTGAATGATTCACAAGTTGATCCAGTACATTTCTTTGTTTAGTGAACATATGACACTGTTACAGTTGCTGATTTTTTTGTTTAAGTTGCACAATGGTAATTTGTAGAACCAGGTCTTTTTTTTTATGTTATCTTTTATGTTCTGGTGACTGAGTACAGAAATGTTTGAACTTTTAAGGTGTGGGTACAGTGATGCACACACCAGTCATAATTGATTATGGGAATGCACCCCTGAGTTGACAGCCCTCACCTGCTTATTTTCCTGGTGTTCCTTTAGGCTTTTTCTCCTCTCTTCTGCTTGTTATGTGAGCTTCTTTTTGTCCAGTCTGAGGTGGCGCTGTAGAGAGCAGCTTCATCCTCCCAGGTTGCAGGATTTATGTCCATTGCCCTCATGTCTCTCTTGCACACATCTCTGAACCTCAGCTGCGGTCGCCCAACTGTTTTTACCACCTGCCAGTTGTCTGTAGAAGATATCTTTTGGGATGCGACAGTCTTCTTGGCGGCGGATATGACCAAGCCAGGGTAGCCTGTGCTGTCTAAGCAGTGTATACATGCTTTGAAGGCCAGCATGTGACAACACCTCAACATTAGTCACTTTGTCCTTCCACAAAATACAAAGGATGTGGCATTGACATCGTAGATGGAAAGTATTGAGCCTTCTTTCTTGCTTAGCGTAGGTTGTCCATGTCTTGCTGCCATATAGAAGTGTGATACACATTATTACTACTTTTTTTACTTATTGTTGGTCATTCACATGTGATGATAGTTGTTATTACTTACGCTAGACTTCCTGCATATATTTATGCCAAAATAAGAAAACTCAATACAACGTGGACTCACTTCTAACTTCCAAAGTTAGGACCCCACCTAAGACTATCTGGTCTATAGTGTATGTTCTTTTTATTCTTCCTTGTTCTCTGTCATATAGCAAAATTTATTTCTTTAATAAAAAGTTGCTGGTGTGCTTCAGGCTTGTTGTCATGCAGTTTATTTTCTTCAGATGGTGTTGATGAAGGTGGTGCTGTCAGTTGGCGCTTCTTGTGGAGGTGGCATTCGTGGAAGACAAGTTTTACTGTTAGCTTTTTTTTCCCTCTTGGACACTTGTCTTATCTAATTCTTCTTTAACCTTTCCCAAAATGGCATAGGCCTTCAAAAACTTCTGCAAAATCTTCTCATCCTGTGCCATCAGATCAAAGTGTTTCCATTGTCTTCTTCATCCCCTTCATCCCTGTCTCCCGTTCCATTTGCCATGTGCTCTTTGGTTTTCCTCTATCTCTCTTACCCTGGGAATTCCAGACCAGGGATTGTCTATCTGATTTTTAATTTGTTGAACAGATGATATTGGAGTTTGCAGCAGCCAGTTTTCAGTCTGAAAATTATCACCTGATCTCTTTTTAGTAAGGCATATTAGGCTTCTGTTGTTGTTTAACTAGGGCTGTTGAGCTTCTCGCTCTTTTGCATCCAACACCAAGTTCAAGACTCCGTTGGTGTTATCTTCACTGTAAATCTAGGCTTTTAATGTGGCTTTTCTGCCATTCTGAAATGTGTTGAGTTGAAGTCATGAGCTACAGTCTCTCCATCTTGGCTTACTTTTAAAGGATCCTCACATCTGGTTCCAAGCTAGTAGTAAGAAGCATACGGCACAAAGAGCATTTCCCTCCATCCAGAGGGGCTCTCCAAACATGCAGAGCTAAAATACTGTACTCTGGTTCTGGGCTCTCCCAAGGAACTGTCACGTCTTGCACAGAGCTACTTCACAGCTCCCCCTGCCTATCACTGGGTCCATAGTGAGATCCTCCTGCATACAGTCAACCAGGTCAAAGCCAAAGAATTACATCTGGGGCTCAAGTGACTTCTCCAAACAGTGCGCAGTGCTGGATTGTCAAAAAGTCTCACCACAGGGGGAATCCCAAGAAGTGTGTGGATGATTTCAATAGTCAATGAGGGTGTAATTAGCCTCACAGACATAGGTTCCCTTCCACATATGTATATTATAGCATTGTGCTTAGCTGGTGGGCATATAAGGATGACTCCAGATATGCCTCTGAGCATAGTATCAATACCCTTTAGCTCCCCAAGGAGCATAGGCCTTCAACAAACACATGCCAAGTCTTCTTGTCCTGTGCCATCCGCACAAGTTCTTTCCATGTTTTCCTCATCATTTTCACCTCTGTTTCCAGTTCTCTTCTCCATGTGTTATTTGGTCTACCTCTGGGCATAGTATGCTTCTGTTATATCTTGACTCTGGTTGTTTTCAATGTCATTGTTTTTGCTGAAACTACTTTTCATTATTTTATATATTTATATGTTGTCTTTTTGTTGTACATGGTGAGGTTGCCAGTGTTTTAGCTCCATGTCACGGGTCTTCAACAAATGCACTCCCAGCCTTCCTGTCATATGGCATCAGTTCAAGGTCTTCCTGTGTCTTCTTTATTCCTGTTTATCTGTTTCCATTTCTCATCTCCAAACGTTTTTTTTTTTTTTGGTTCGGGAGGGGGAAGGGGGACGTGCAACTAACAGACTGAATACCAGTGAATGAAGTTTATTGTTTAGGGCACAAGATGAATTCTGACTAACCAGCAGTGAGACATTTAACATCTTAGTGGAAGCAGTCTAAATGAGGAGGGGAAGGGAAATCAACAGGAAATAAAATTTTGGGGTAGTAGACAGGTTTCTAGGACCATGTAAGTCTCGGGGGTCTCAGTAGACAGGTTTCTAGGACCATGTAAGTCTCGGGGTCTCAGTAGACAGGTTTCTAGGACCATGTAATTCTCAGGGGTCTCAGTAGACAGGTTTCTAGGACCATGTAATTCTCAGGGGTCTCAGTAGACAGGTTTCTAGGACCATGTAATTCTTGGGGGTCTCAGTAGACAGGTTTCTAGGACCATGTAATTCTCAGGGGTCTCAGTAGACAGGTTTCTAGGACCATGTAATTCTCGGAGGTCTCAGTAGACAGGTTTCTAGGACCATGTAATTCTCAGGGGTCTCAGTAGACAGGTTTCTAGGACCATGTAATTCTCGGGGGTCTCAGTAGACAGGTTTCTAGGACCATGTAATTCTCGGGGGTCTCAGTAGACAGGTTTCTAAGACCATGTAATTCTCGGGGGTCTCAGAAGAGAAAAGGAAAGAATAGAACTACTGCGCCTAAGGCATGTCTTACAAGGCGACTAATATGAGTTTGGACATTAGGCAGGTAACCTCATCATGTGAAACAAATTGCTTCAGAAACCGCTGCTGCAAGAGTATGTGGATGCTTGATGCAGGCTTCCTGCAAAGGGACCAGCTGCAGTTGTGGCTTCATTCTCCATAAGGAGCACACAGGAAAACAATGATGAGGCATATTTCTTCTAAGGATAATGACTGCAGTGGTTGTCCAGTGCATAATCATCATCATCAGCTGCCATCTCCACAACGAAGGTTGGCTGTAATGGATCTTCAATGTCTTCTGTCTCTTGTTTTGGTGGTGCACTTTGATAGACTCTTTCCTGTCCATCTCTTGATGTTATCTTCCCACTTACAGCGCTGTCTTCCCCTTGCATGTTTGCTTTCAACTCTCCCTTCTATTATGGTCTTCTGCCAGGTGTTATGCCTTTTTATGTGGTCAAAGTATTTTAGCTGCCTAACTTTGATCTCCCTCATTAGTTCTCTTTTCATACCTAGATTTTGTAGGACTCCTTACTTGTTTTCTTCTCTTTCCATGAGATGCGGCCCAGTGCATAATTGTTACGGTAGTTTTATTGATATCGTCTGCTATAGTTGGCAGTGCGCAATTTTTAGGTCAATAGAATTAATATAAATTGATTTTGATACTTCACGGATTAGGGAACGCAAAGTACACGGTCAAATTATGATGTGTTAGCGTCGATAAGTCACGACCTTATCGATGCTAACACGTCATTATTTGACCGTGTACTTTGCGTTCACTAATCCGTGAAGTATCAAAATCAATTTATATTAATTCTATTGACCTAAAAATTGCGCTATTGACCTAAAAATTGCGCACTGCCAACTATAGCAGACGATATCAATAAAACTACCATAACAATAATAAATAGTATTAAACAAGAAGGAAGAATATATAACAAGGAAGTCAGATCAAATAATGTACTCGCTCCAGATTGAAGGTTGATTTTAATCATCCTCCTCACAGTTTCAATCACGAGCACTGATATTACACTAAATATCTGGGTGCTGATGTTCATCTTTTGATATTTCTCCACTTTTGTTATCTTGTTCTCTTGTTTAGTAGCTTTCATGTTTTAGCTCATCTCAGGAGCTCTGGGAATTTAGAGGACTGAGCTGTCTTAGATTTTCCTTCTTAAAAACATGTTTGGTTAAGGTTTCATAGTATTTGGAATAAGTACAACATGTATGTAATTTTAAGTGGCGGAAATTTCAAACTAATTGATATTTTACTGAATGTTAACTTCACTTCAAGGAAAAGAGTAAATTTTTTTCTCATTCAGTTCATGATTGAAGTGAATTTTCGTAAGCAAGCT
Organism: Oreohelix idahoensis; assembly: GCA_024509875.1. Taxonomy (NCBI): domain Eukaryota; kingdom Metazoa; phylum Mollusca; class Gastropoda; order Stylommatophora; family Oreohelicidae; genus Oreohelix; species Oreohelix idahoensis. The sequence goes on along the minus strand of JAMPIV010022162.1, from coordinate 78,848 downwards.
TGCTAGTTTTCATTGAAATGTGGAAATATATCTCTAATTGTAATACATTTACATTTGTAAACAAACTATCAGCGAGTCGATCATCAGCCTTTGCAGAGAGTGCAGAGCTTGGGGCATTCAGAAAGTAGAGCTGAAAATTAATCAGCTGATAAATGATCATGCTGGGGATAATGATGACATTGTGTTCGCTGATGGATCTGTACTCCATGGTAAGAAATCAGGATGGGGCTTCTCGGTTAGAGTAAAGGGCCAGACCATTGATGAAAAGAGCAGAGCTTACATGACAACAACCTCCAGCATCAGAATGGAGGTAGCGGCAGCTACTGCAGCCCTGAGTTAGCTGTCAGAAACTTCATTAACCTGAGCAGTCCATGCTTGGGAAGGTCCAAAATGGATGGCTATGACATGAATCAAAACCTCAGTAGAAGTCTTGAATATTCAGGAACTGGTATGGATTTACTGTCCTGGTTATTCAGGGGTCTGCGACAATGAGAGAGCTAACAAACTGGCTTTGAGAGCACCTATAGTGAGGACATTGGATATGGATAAGGGAGAGATACTGAGAATAATTAATGATTGCCTATTAGAGAACAAAACTGCAGTCAATGGCAGTCATTGAATCAACAAGGCTTAGATTACTTGAATTTAGCATTAGATGTAATACTAGCAGGGATGGACAGGGCAGAATGCATCCATCGTGTATACAACTAGTGCACAACAGAATCAGTTAGCATTCATACCCTTATACACTTGCTGGGGGAAACTGAACACCTATGGGTTTGCCCAGAGTGCAGTAATGTTGATTCTGATCAACAATAACAGTAGCGTATCCAAAGTTCAGAAACTTCAATTCCATTATGCAGTTGCTTGGTCAGTGTCCATGTTGCTACTCCATACAGCACGAAGGCTTATGTGTTAATTGTTTCATTCTTTCTTTTATTACCTTTCAGTTCCGCAGTTAGCACAGGTCTTTAACAAATTCATGCTCCTGTCCTGTGCAGTCTGCTCATGATCTTTCCATATCTTTTTAATGTCATTTTTATTGCTGTCTTCAATGTGTAAATTTTTTAGACTTTTTTACTATTTGTGTCACATTATCAGTATATATATATAGTAAACCATTTCAGTCATAGCTGACTATGGGAATGTGCCCCTGTGGTGATAGCCCCCACATGTTCTTTTCTCATCTGCTTGTTGTGAGAGCTTCTTTTCGCCTAATCTGAGGAGGCGCCTTAGGGAGCATCACTACTTTGTGTGATTAGCAGCTTCATCCTCCCAGGTTGCTGGATTTATGTCCAGTGCCATGTCTCTTGCACACATCTTTGGACCTCAGCTGCAGTCGCCCAACTGTTCTTTGCCAGCTACCAGTTGTCCTAAGGAAATATCTTTGGGGAATGCGACCATCTTCCATGCAGCAGACATGGCCGAGCCAGCTTAGTCTGCACTGTCTAAACAGTGTATACATGCTTTAAATGCCAGCTTGTGACAGCACCTCAATATTTGTCGCTTTGTCCTTTCAGAAAATACCAAAGATGTGGCGTAGACACGTAGATGACAGGTATTGAGCCTTATTTCTTGCATACCATAGTTTGTCCATGTCTCGCTGCCATACAGAAGCATGCAAATGATGCAGGAATTATATACCACAATATATGTATATTGATGACATGGCCCATTGCATTATATATCTATGCATTTGGTTACTAATGACGAGGAAATGCCTTGTCTTCTGCAGGTGTAGGAAAGACAAGTGTTGTGATTCGCTATGTTGGCGGCATGTTCAGCAAAGCTGTCAGCCCAACGATTGGTGCCTCCTTCTTTACCTACAAGATGTAAGCTTGGGTTATGATGTTCTATCTTTCTCTTTACCACAGATCTTGTGTTGCATTGAAACAGTATAAATGTTATTAATAACATTACTAGGACAAAGTTGGAGGGACAGACAGTGATTCCAAAATAAGGATACAACAGGCAAGAGGGGCTTTAATTGCATTGGACAGTGTATGGACATTTTAAAAAATACACTTCAACACAAAAACTAAGAATCTTCAACTCAGACGTGCCCTTGCAGGAAGCCTTCGTCAAAGCTCCTGTGCTCTTGCATCAGTGGTTTCTATTTTACATGATAAGGTTTGCCAGCCTCATGCACAACCTCATAGTAGTCACCTCTTATGCCTGAGTAAGCAGTAGTCCTATTCCCTTATTGTCTCCTCAGAGACCTGCAAAAATTATATGTGCCTATCAACATTATTACTTGATGTTAACTTGTGCTGTCCTTACTGTAATAGATTAACTTATCTAGCAGAGAGGCCGGAAGAAGTGTATGATATTCTAAACATTGTCTCGAGTGTGGCTGGAAGAAGACAATAGATACCTAATTACATATCTCTTCACATCATAACACCTAACTGATTAAAATGAATAGGACACAATGAACAAGTGGACATCATAAAAATGGCCAGGAGAAGTATTTAGTTGAATACAGTATGCAACAAACCTTAGTCGGTAGAAAGAGAGTTCTTCATTTCTTACATAGAGCCATTCCTGTCATATGGGAGCAGGTCATGGACAAGTCATTAAACAAGCAGGAAAACCTGAGGCCACAGAGATGATGTTTTACAGAAGAGTATACGGGAGCTGACATCCTGATCATGTAAAACAAATTGTTACAAGATCCACCAATGTTAGAGAACATGCATGCTCTTATGTAGGCCTTCTGCCAAAGGACCGGCTGTAGTTCTCCATAAAGAATTAAAAGGAAGAAAAAGAACTAAGTAGTTAGAAGGAACATCATGAAGAAGAACTAAATAGTTAGAAGGAACATTCCTAAAGAAGAACTAAGTAGTTAGAAGAAACATCATCAAGAGGAACTAAGTAGTTAGAAGGAACATCATCAAGAAGAACTAAGTAGTTAGAAGGAACATCATCAAGAAGAACTAAGTAGTTAGAAGGAACATCCTAAATAAGAACTAAGTAGTTAGAAGGAATGTCGTCAAGAAGAACTAAGAGGTTAGAAGGAACATCGTCAAGAAGAACTAAGTAGTTTGAAGGAACATCCTAAAGAAGAACTAAGTAGAAGGAACATCATCAAGAAGAACTAAGTAGTTAGAAGGAACATTGTCAAGAAGAACTAAGTAGTTAGAAGGAACATCATCAAGAAGAACTAAGTAGTTAGAAGGAACATCATGAAGAAGACCTAAGTAGTTAGAAGGAACATCATCAAGAAGAACTAAGTAGTTAGAAGGAACATTGCCAAGAAAAACTAAGTACTTAGAAGGATCATCATCAAGAAGAAATAAGTTGTTAGAAGGAACAACGTCAAGAAGAACTAAGTAGTTAGAAGGAACATCATGATGAAGTACTCAGTAGTTAGAAGGAACATTGTCAAGAAGAACTAAGTAGTTAGAAGGAACATCATCAAGAAGAACTAAGTAGTTAGAAGGAACATCCTAATGAAGTAGTTAAAAGGAACATCCTAAAGAAGAACTAAGTAGTTAGAAGGAACATCATCAAGAAGAACTAAGTAGTTAGAAGGAACATCATCAAGAAGAACTAAGTAGTTAGAAGGAACATCATCAAGAAGACCTAAGTAGTTAGAAGGAACATCGTCAAGAAGACCTAAGTAGTTAGAAGGAACATCGTCAAGAAGAACTAAGTAGTTAGAAGGAACATTGTCAAGAAGACCTAAGTAGTTAGAAGGAACATCGTCAAGAAGACCTAAGTAGTTAGAAGGAACATCGTCAAGAAGAACTAAGTAGTTAGAAGGATCATCGTCAAGAAGAACTAAGTAGTTAGAAGGAACATCATCAAGTAGAACTTAGTATTTAGAAGGATCATCATCAAGAAGAACTAAGTTGTTAGAAGGAACATCATCAAGAAGAACTAAGTAGTTAGAAGGAACATCATCAAGAAGAACTTAGTAGTTAGAAGGAACATCATCAAGAAGAACTAAGTAGTTGGAAGGAACATCATCAAGAAGAACTAAGTAGTTGGAAGGAACATTATCAAGAAGAACTAAGTAGTTAGAAGGAACATCATCAAGAAGAACTAAGTAGTTAGAAGGAACATCATCAAGAAGAACTTAGTAGTTAGAAGGAACATCATCAAGAAGAACTAAGTAGTTAGAAGGAACATTGTCAAGAAGAACTAAGCAGTCAGAAGGAACATCATCAAGAAGAACTAAGTAGTTAGAAGGAACATCGTCAAGAAGAACTAAGTAGTCAGAAGGAACATCGTCAAGAAGAACTAAGTAGTTAGAAGGAACATCGTCAAGAAGAACTAGGTGTGAGCTTCCTATAAGGGGATCAAAAGTAATATTTGCTGCATGCTGCACATGGAACAAAAATGGAAATGATGAAGCTTTCATGTTTTCCAGTTAAACCATCTGCTACAGACTGTTGGCTGTCTGTCATCTTTCCAACCATACTGGTATTTCATAAAGCATACTAATTTAATATAAATCCTTTCTTATACATTTTCCCTGAACATATTTGATTAACTATGAAACATATTTATACACAAATGACATGACCTTAAGTGTTTATTTCAAGGCAGTGCATTATACATCACACAGTTCACACTGAAATTATACACGACTTTTTAAGCTGTAGTCATGCATGGTAATTGTCTGAGTTACTCTCACAATCTGGGTCACATGCCTGTGTTCACGTATTGGGGTAACCTGAGCTCTTTAAGTTCTTTGCTTAATCTGAAATGTCAAGGATGGGTTACTATATTTAGTTGTTTTTGTTTTGTCTGTGTCAGTACGTGGTCAGCTTTGTAGGAAGAATTGGAATCAACACTCTTGAGCTCCCCAAGGAGCATAGGCCTTCAATAAACTTATTCCAAGTCTTCCTGTCCTGTGCCATCTGTTCAAGATCTTTTCATGTCCTTAATGTCTGTCTCCAGTTCTCTTCTCCATGTGTTTCTTGGTCTCCCTCTCCCTCTCTTATACTGGGCATTCCAGAACAAGGATGGCCTGGTAATGTTATCAACAGGTCTCCTCAGTGTGCTATCCATCTCCATTGTCTTCTTCACATCTCTTATTCCACTGGCACTTGTCTAGTTCTGGTCATCAGTTCTTGTCATACCACTTCAATTCTTCTATTCTACTCTAGCACCCATTTATGAAATTCTGTAGCTTTGTGGCTGTTCTTTTTTTCTCTTCTATGTTTCAGAGCCAAAATGTTGTACATTTTACAGAAATGGTTAAAAATGATACAGTTTGGTAAGGAATGTCTGTATTTACATCTAGATCGTTTTCAGCCTCAGGAACATTCAATTGTGTCTCTGGTATTTCCTTGTTCAGAGTTTCTCTGAAGTGCTCTGCCCATCTTGTTTCCTGTCCCTCTGCTGTCTTGATGAGATTTCCTTGCTTATCTCTTACTAATGTAATATTGTTTGCACCTTGTTTTCCGCTGATGAATTTAGTTATTTTGTATACTGTGCTTTGTTCATTTCTCAGTGCTGCCTCTTCTGCCTGTTTTGCAAGATCGTCTAGGAAATTCCTTTTGTTGGCTCGGGTTTGGCGTTTAACTTCCCTGTCCAGCTGGCTGTACTGTTCGCTATATAGTTGCTTTAACCTGGGGGACTTCGCTTCTGTTTTCTTTCTTTTCATTTCCTTTCTCATCTTTATGGTGTTTAGTGTTTCTGGTGTTATCCAGTCTTGCTTCTTCCTTTCCTGGAATCCTAAGCATGATTTGCTACTTTCCTTATATACTGTTGAAATGATGCTGAAATTCTGGTCTATATCATCAGTCAATGTCTTTTCCTGGCTTTTGGCAAATTGATATCGTTTCTTAATGTCGGCCGCAAAAGCTTTTCTGGTAAGGGGGTCCTTCAATTTGCTGATGTCAAACCTTTTCTGTGTAGTTACAGTTGGTCCAGCCCTTCTTAGTTTCACTTTCAGTTTTGCTACTACTAAATGGTGATCACTTCCCACATCTGCACCTCTTCTTACCTTCACATCTTGTAATGCATGTCTCCATCTACCGTTAACCATGATGTGGTCTATCTGGTTTCTGTCCCGACCATTTGGTGATTCCCATGTTAACTTGTGAATTTCCTTATGTGGGAAAAGTGTTCCTCCAATGACCAGGTTGTTAATGCTACAGAAACTTATTAGCTTATCCCCATTTTCGTTTGCTGTTCCGCTGCCGCATTTCCCCATTGTTCTTTCTAGATGTAAATACAGACATTCCACGAAAAGAAGAAATCATCACAGCAATCAAAGGGTTAAAGAACGGTAAAGCTCCGGGCCATGATAACTTAAATGCAGAGCTATTTAAGACAGACCCTGAGCTAGCAGCAGAACTATTAGAACCACTATTTGCACAAGTGTGGAAAATGGGGACAACACCATCAGAGTGGAACAAAGGAAAAATTGTCAAATTGCCCAAAAAGGGAGATCTTGCAGACTGCAATAATTGGAGAGGAATCACTCTTCTCTCAGTTCCCAGCAAAATACTAGGCAGGATAATTATACAGAGAATTTCAAAGGCAGTAGACTACAAACTGAGGAAAGAACAAGCAGGATTTAGAAAGAACAGAAGATGTGTAGACCATATATTCACTCTCAGGAACATTATAGAGCAGTGCTCAGAATGGCAAAGACAGCTTTACATAAATTTTGTTGATTTTGAAAAGGCTTTTGACAGCATACAAAGGGACAGTTTATGGAAAATACTGAGGGCTTATGGAATTCCAAGCTGCATAGTGTCAATCATAAAAAGCCTCTATGCCAACTTTACGTGTAGTGTTGGGCAGAGCAACCTAACCTTCGAGGTGAAGACAGGAGTACGACAGGGATGCCCCTTATCAACCACTCTTTTTTTAACAGTCATAGACTGGGTGATGCGCCAGACAACAGAGGGCAGTCCAAGAGGAATAAGATGGACTACATTTTCTACATTGGAAGATCTGGAATATGCAGATGACATTGCACTGCTGGCACATTCACATCAAACATCCATCCAGCCAGAGGTGGGCTTGAAATCAAAAAGAAGTCTGAGATGAGCCATAATGAGCATACAGGACTGAGCTTCTCATTGGGGCAGAAAGGACATCACAGAGACGCTGGAGCTGGGTTGGTTATGTCCTCAGAAGAGACCCTGATGCCATCACAAGAACAGCTATGCTTTGGACCCCTGAAGGAAAGTGAAAGAGAGGCCGACCAAAAACAACTTGGCGGAGGACTGTGGAGGCTGAGATGCAAGGAATGAACCAGAGTTGGGGCACTGTACGAAGGATGGCCACCGACCGTGCAAAGTGGAATCAATTTGTTGTTGCCCTACAAGACGCCACTAGGCGTGATGGCCACTGACTGCTTTGACGGTCGGTGGTTAAGGATCGAAGAAGAAGAAGAAGATGGTAAGGAACAATTTTATTTAATGATAAGGACAAAGAGCATTTTGTTTCATAGTGTATCTTTGTCAGTCTGTAAATCTGTTCCTTCATTCATTCTTACTTACTTACTTAGTCGTTCCCCTTCTACCGTGAGGTGTAGAGGTTTGTAAGAGAGAGCGCCATACTATTCTATCGGCTGTCTTCCTCCTGGCTTGGTTCCATTCTAGTCCTTGGTCCTTCAAAGATTGTCTAATGTTGTCCTCCCAGCGGGACCCAAAGATGCAGCAATAGAGAATGCAGTCAGCTACCCATAGCTTGACTGCTTGCATCAGGGTCAGCGAACCAGAGCTGACCAAGACTCTACTCCACCTCCACGTGGTGGTCCTGGAAACAGGCTGCATCACTGCAGTCTGGCTGAGAGAGTAGGGATCACAGAGGGAAGGCAAACCCGGTCCCAAAAAATGCCATGCTGAAGTCGGATGTGTCGACCAAATGGTGCAGATATCACAGCTCCGGCGTAAACAGACACAATGCAACCAACGTCCTTTTCAGGACGAACGAGGAAGAAGGAAGAAGTCCTTCCAGCAGACTTTGGGTCGTTCTGGAGGTCTGGATCCCTGGCTCTTAGTTTCACATGCTTGCCGTGGTAGCCGATCTTCTCCCATTCTGCAGACATGGCCAAACCATCTCAGTTGGGACTGTTCTACTTGGGTCTGCAGGGGTTGTGTTTTTAGGCCTTGATGTATCGTCTGGTTGCGGACCATGTCTCTTCTTGTTACTTCAACCACCTTTCTCAGATACCTCATTTCTGAGGTTTGGATCTGGCTTTTGTGGGTTGTAGTCATAGCCCATGATTCACATCCATATGTCAAGACTGGGACATAGGTGGAGAGGTATACAGCCATCCTCATCTTCTTACCAACTTCTCTTTTGCTGAGGAATCCTCATGGTCCTAACCCTTCATTCATTCATTAACCTTTATCTCCCCAAGGACCAAAGACCTTCAGCAAACTCATACCAAGTCCTTCTAGCCTGTGCTGTCAGCTGAAGACATTTCCGTGTCTTCTTTCTGCTTTTCATTTCTGTCTCCATTTCTCTTCTCCGTGTATATTTGTGGTCTCCTTCTTCTCCTCTTACCCTGTGGGATCCAGAATATGGACTGCCTTGTAATACTGTCCGCTTGATTCCTCAATGTATATGTTATCCATCAACAGTACTGCACACTTAAATTATGTACATATATGCAGGGAGCAAAAATTGCACTAAATGATTGGTTTGCTCCTCCATTTTCTTGTGCATGCTCATCCTTTTTTTTTTTTTTTTGTCTATCCTGTACCGTGAAACATTTTAGTTGTTGTAAAGCATCTTTCTATTTAGAGTATTTTATGCAAACCAATGTGCCATTGCTTTATACTGATATTTTGTGTCTTATGTCAGGACACTAGAACAATACAGAGTGAAACTACAAGTGTGGGACACTGCTGGACAAGAACGGTTCAGGTCTATGGTAGGGATATTCTGTTGTATTTTTGTTTTCCAGGGTTTCTTAACTCATAAAGGATGAAAGACCAGTTTTTGGGGCTGATTTTCACAAGTGCTCGTGATGGGAGACTAGTTTTCTGGGCCAATATTTTTGAACTAGGTTTCTGTTTTGTTCGTTCCCGTTTTATATTTTAGTTATCTTCATTTAGCATCATTTACAATTATGTTTAACATTAAAGTATTTTTTTTTAAACTTGGAAAAAGCAGCTCCTTATATTTTAACTATATTAAAACCAAAGGCAATAGAAAAATCCCATGTCTCAAACATGGGAAAACCACTGTGCCCTTTAAGAGATAACCTGTGGTCCACAGACTCCTTGGGGGGCCTGTAAATGGACTACAGGGGTCCATGTACATAACCTAAAATTTAAAATATAAAGTTTTATTATTATACTTTTATGTATGTTTTTTCCCAAGAAGGGGTTCATAGACTTCATCAGAAAATCAAAGGCATCCATAGCTTTCATCGGACAATCAAAGGGGTCCATGACCTTCATTGGACAATCAAAGGGGCCCATATCCTTCATTGGTCAATCAAAGTGGTCCATATCCTTCATTGGACAATCACATGGGTCCATAGCCTTCATTGGTCAATCAAAGGGGCCCATATTCTTCATTGGTCAGTCAAAGTGATCCATAGCCTTCATTGGACAATTAAAGAGGCCCATATCCTTCATTGGTCAATCAAAGGGGCCCATATCCTTCATTGGACAATCACATGGGTCCATAGCCTTCATTGGACAATCAAAGGGGGCCAATATCCTTCATTGGTCAAAGTGGTCCATAGCCTTCATTGGACAATCACATGGGTCCATAGCCTTCATTGGACAATCAAAGGGGGCCCATATCCTTCATTGGTCAATCAAAGTGATCCATAGCCTTCATTGGACAATTAAAGAGGCCCATATCCTTCATTGGACAATCACATGGGTCCATAGCCTTCATTGGACAATCAAAGGGGGCCCATATCCTTCATTGGTCAATGAAAGTGATCCATAGCCTTCATTGGACAATCAAATGGGTCCATAGCCTTCATTGGACAATTAAAGAGGCCCTTGGCACAAAAAAGGTCTAGAAACCCTACACTAGACCAATACTGGCATATAAGATATTTGTGTGTGTGTATATATGGCAAAGGGGGCCCATTTTCCTGTGCCATCCATTCAGGGTTTTTCTATGTCTTCTTTATACCAATATATTCTAACTACTTGGTTCTTCTTGACGATGTTCCTTCTAACTACTTGGTTCTTCTTGATGATGTTCCTTCTAACTACTTGGTTCTTCTTGATGATGTTCCTTCTAACTACTTGGTTCTTCTTGATGATGTTCCTTCTAACTACTTGGTTCTTCTTGACGATGTTCCTTCTAACTACTTCTTGACGATGTTCCTTCTAACTACTTCTTGATGATGTTCCTTCTAACTACTTAGTTCTTCTTGATGATGTTCCTTCTAACTACTTAGTTCTTCTTGATGATGTTCCTTCTAACTACTTGGTTCTTCTTGACGATGTTCCTTCTAACTACTTGGTTCTTCTTGATGATGTTCCTTCTAACTACTTGGTTCTTCTTGATGATGTTCCTTCTAACTACTTGGTTCTTCTTGATGATGTTCCTTCTAACTACTTAGGTCTTCTTGATGATGTTCCTTCTAACTACTTCTTGACGATGTTCCTTCTAACTACTTCTTGATGATGTTCCTTCTAACTACTTAGTTCTTCTTGATGATGTTCCTTCTAACTACTTAGTTCTTCTTGATGATGTTCCTTCTAACTACTTGGTTCTTCTTGACGATGTTCCTTCTAACTACTTAGTTCTTCTTGACAATGTTCCTTCTAACTACTTCTTGACAATGTTCCTTCTAACTACTTCTTGATGATGTTCCTTCTAACTACTTAGTTCTTCTTGATGATGTTCCTTCTAACTACTTAGTTCTTCTTGACAATGTTCCTTCTAACTACTTCTTGACGATGTTCCTTCTAACTACTTCTTGACAATGTTCCTTGTACTTAGTTCTTCTTCAGGATGTTCCTTCTAACTACTTAGTTCTTCTTGATGATGTTCCTTCTAACTACTTAGTTCTTCTTGATGATGTTCCTTCTAACTACTTAGTTCTTCTTGATGATGTTCCAACTACTTAGTTCTTCTTGATGATGTTCCTTCTAACTACTTGTTTCTTCTTGACGATGTTCCTTCTAACTACTTAGTTCTTCTTGACAGTGTTCCTTCTAACTACTTCTTGATGATGTTCCTTCTAACTACTTCTTGATGATGTTCCTTCTAACTACTTAGTTCTTCTTGATGATGTTCCTTCTAACTACTTAGTTCTTCTTAACGATGTTCCATCTAACTACTTCTTGATGATGTTCCTTCTAACTACTTCTTGATGATGTTCCTTCTACTTAGTTCTTCTTTATGGTGGTCCTTCTAACTACTTAGTTCTTCTTGAGGATGTTCCTTCTAACTACTTAGTTCTTCTTGACGATGTTCCTTCTAACTACTTAGTTCTTATGGATGATGTTCCTTCTAACTACTTAGTTCTTATGGATGATGTTCCTTCTAACTACTTAGTTCTTCTTGATGATGTTCCTTCTAACTACTTAGTTCTTATGGATGATGTTCCTTCTAACTACTTAGTTCTTCTTGACGATGTTCCTTTTAACTACTTAGTTTTTCTTGATGATGTTCCTTCTAACTACTTCTTGATGATGTTCCTTCTACTTAGTTCTTCTTCAGGATGTTCCTTCTAACTACTTAGTTCTTCTGGATGATGTTCCTTCTAATTACTTAGTTCTTCTTGATGATGTTCCTTTTAACTACTTAGTACTTCTTGATGATGTTCCTTCTAACTACTTAGTTCTTCATGATGGTGTTCCTTCAAACTTAGTTCTTCTTGACGGTGTTCCTTCTAACTACTTAGTTCTTCTATCACGTCTGTATCCGATTCCCTTCTCCATATTAGGTCTTCCTCTTTTTCTCCTACCCTGGGGATTCCAGAACGTGGACGTCTTGTAAAACTGTCAGCCGTGTTACTTATTGTGTACCTTATCCAATGCCAGCAAATGTACTTACAATTCTAACACAGCCAATCCATATTGTTGAGGGATGTGTACTTATTAATTTAACACCGCTGGTATGGAACAAGTAACGTGATGTTAACAATTCATGCACAACAAGCACAAAAGACGTAGGAATGGGTAAAGGTAATCCCATAGCAGATACTGCCATAGGGGAGTGAAGTTTTAGAGACTTCACCATACTAGGTCCAGCATCGAGAGGTGGGGTGACCAGTTCCCTTCCTCCCTGCCTTTTCCCTCCTTAACTCAGTCAGGTACCCATTTACAGCTGGGTAGACTCAGACTGGAGCATGTTGGTACCGTGATTCGAACCCGGCACATTTGCCATGAGAGGCCAGTGCTCTAACCGCTCTGTCAGTCTAATGCTACAGGAATGTGTACTTATTAATTTAATACCACTGGTACAGAACAAATAACGTGATATTAAAAGTTCCAGCACAAATGACGTAGGAATGTACTTATTAATTTAACACCACTATAATAATAATAATAGCCCCTTCAGTCATATCTTGACTATGGGATTGCGCCCCTGAGGTGACAGCCCTCACCTGCTTATTTTCTTGGTGTTCCTTTCGACGTTTTCTGCTCTCTTCTGCATGTTGTGTGAGCTTCTTTTCGCCCAAACTGAGGTGGCGCCGCAGATAGCATCGCCACTTGGTGCGATCGACAGCTGCATCCTCCCAGGTTGCTGGATTTATGTCCAGTGCCCTCATGTCTCTCTTGCACACATCTTTGAATCTCTTCTGCATGTTGTGTGAGCTTCTTTTCGCCCAAACTGAGGTGGCGCCGCAGATAGCATCGCCACTTGGTGCGATCGACAGCTGCATCCTCCCAGGTTGCTGGATTTATGTCCAGTGCCCTCATGTCTCTCTTGCACACATCTTTGAATCTCAGCTGCAGTTGCCCCCACTGTTCTTTTGCCATCTGCCAGTTGTCCGTAAAAGATATCTTTCGGGATGCGACCATCTTCCATGCGGCGACATGGCCAAGCCAGCGTAGTCTGCACTGTTTAAGCAGTGTATACATGCTTTGAAGGCCAGCATGTGACAACACCTCGACATTTGTCACTTTATTAACACCACTGGTACAGAACAAATAACGTGATATTAACAATTTAAGCAGAACCAGCACAAAAGACACAGGGATGTGTAGTTATTAATTTAACACCGCAGCTATGAAACATATGAAATGCACTTACAATTTTAACATAACCAGTGCAGAACATAGAGGGATGTGTACTTATTAATTTAACACCGCAGCTATGAAACAAGTGATATGTACTTACAGTTGTAACATAACCAATACAGAACATTGAGGGCATGTGTACTTATTAATTTAACACTGCAGCTATGAAACAAGTGATATGTACTTACAGTTGTAACATAACCAATACAGAACATTGAGGGCATGTGTACTTATTAATTTAACATAGCTGATTCAGAACAAACATAAACTCTTTGGCGTAGGCTTCCTGCAAGGTAGCTAGCTGCAGTGGTGGGAGTGTAAAAGAAAATGAATGCGTGAATTGTCATTTATATTTCTTCTCTGAACATTTTCTGGTGTTGTTTTTTGATCAGGCACCAATGTACTACAGAAAAGCTAATGCAGCAATGCTTGTGTATGATATTACATCTCTAGAGAGTTTTTACGACATTAAAGACTGGGTCAAAGGTCAGTATGTTTTTGTTCTTTTGCCAAGATGTCCGACACAGTTTGTAATTCGAGATTTTGGAGTTTTTTCCCGCTTTACTGCAATTTTTCGTAAGTGATTTACTTGGTACGAGCCATTGGGTTCATGTGAGGAGACTTCCCCCATGTTTTGTGCTACATGCAATGTCTGCATGTTGCGTATATACCTGAATGAGGGCGTGATTTTGGAATGTTCAGCTAACGACACTGTCAGCCATCTTGTCATGTCAGAAAATTCTGTTCACAAAAAGATTACGTGTACTTTCTTCACATGCTTTACTATAATGGCGTCATCAACAAATGTCTTCACTTCGTATAAAGCATGTAGTCTTGGTTGACAATCCACCTAAGAGAAGGACAACTTCACACAAACCCAGGTAGGAAAGACTCGTTAGTCCAGAAAGATAGCTCTCATAGGAGAGACAACTCTGATGTAAAACAACTGCTGCCTTGTAGGAAGGTCACGGAAAACCGGAGGCTAGGGAAGCAGTCCCGAACAAATGCATGCTGAAGACGGATGCACTGGGCCGCAAGGCGCACAACATAGTGCAACGCAAACCGCCATGAGATAGTCGAACACCTGCTGCAGTACTGCCCAACCTACAGTAATGAACGGAGTAGCATATGGCAACAACCTACTTCTGTCAACGAAAAACTGTTTGGAGATGTCGGGAACCTTGAGTTGACTGCTGCCTTTATTAGAGTCATAAATGTGGAAGTCTGAAGGCGAACGAGGAAGAAGAAGAAGAAGAAGAATGTGAATGACTTTGATCACTCAGGTTTAGACAGTCCTGCAATGAGTATTTATTTTTTTAAAATCGAGACACTGAAATGCATAGTTTTTCGAGGTTGTGTTGTTACAGTGAATTGGAAATTAAATTTATATTTTACAAATTTTTTATTTATTTCGTAAGCAAAAGAAAAGTTGTGCTGAAACAATTGGAAGGTTATTATGCTAATTATGAAACCTAGTGTGGAACTGATGACAAGAACCAGACTGGTGCCAGTGGAATAGGAGATGAGAAGATGATGCTGGTGGTGGTTAAGATACACATTGAGGAAACATGTTGATAGCATTACAGGGCAGTCCTTCCTGATGAAACCCCAAGTGTAAGAGAGGTAGAGGTAGAGGTAGACTGACAAGCACACAGAGAAGAGAACTGGAGATGAAAGTGACAAGAGTAAACAAGACATAGAAAGACCCTGAGCTGATGGCACAGGACAGGGAGGAGGACGGTGTAGGGGGTTTGTTGAAGGACTATGCTCCTGGGGGAGCTGAGAGGTAATGATGATGATGATGGTGGTGGTGGTGAAGATGATAATGATGGTGGTGGTGAAGATGATGATGGTGGTGGTGGTAAAGATGATGATGGTGGTGAAGATGATGATGATGATGGTGGTGAAGATGATGATGATGGTGGTGAAGATGATGATGGTGGTGAAGATGATGATGGTGATGATGATGATGATGGTGGTGAAGATGATGATGATGGTGGTGAAGATGATGATGGTGGTGATGATGATGATGAAGATGATGATGGTGGTGATGATGATGGTGGTGAAGATGATGATGATGGTGGTGAAGATGATGAAGATGATGATGGTGGTGATGATGATGATGATGGTGATGATGATGATGGTGGGGATGATGATGATGATGGTGGTGAAGATGATGGTGGTGATGATGGTGGGGAAGATGATGATGATGGTGGTGAAGATGATGATGATGGTGGTGAAGATGATGATGATGGTGAAGATGATGATGGTGGTGAAGATGATGATGATGATGCTGGTGGTGAAGATGATGATGGTGAAGATGATGATGATGGTGGTGAAGATGGTGATGATGATGGTGGTGAAGATGATGATGATGGTGAAGATGAGGATGATGATGGTGGTGATGATGGTGGGGAAGATGATGATGATGATGGTGGTGAAGATGATGATGGTGGTGAAGATGATGATGGTGAAGATGATGATGATGATGGTAGTAAAGATGATGGTGGTGAAGATGATGGTGATCGTGAAGATGATGATGATGGTGATGGTGGTGAAGATGATGATGGTGAAGATGATGATGATGATGGTAGTAAAGATGATGGTGGTGAAGATGATGGTGATCGTGAAGATGATGATGATGGTGATGGTGGTGAAGATGATGATGATGGTGGTGAAGATGATGATGATGGTGGTGAAGATGATGATGGTGATGATGATGATGGTGGTGAAGATGATGATGATGATGATGGTGGTGAAGATGATGATGATGGTGGTGAAGATGATGATGATGGTGGTGAAGATGATGGTGGTGAAGATGATGATGATGATGATGGTGAAGATGATGGTGGTGAAGATGATGATGGTGGTGGTGAATATCCCATTTATTTTTAGATTTTTCTATTATTTCTTTTATTATTGTTTTCCTTGTTTGTGTCAACAAAGAGACGCACATTCACAGGACACGTCTATCTGTCATTTCTTTGCCTCATAACCTGTGTGTTCATTGAGTCACAGTTTTCTGTCAGACACTTGATTATTTGTTTCCATATGTATGTCTTGTGCCAGTGTTAGTGTCTCGGCAAAGGTCTGTTTCATCCATTTCTGACTAATGTGGTGGATCTTTTGTTTATAAAACTTTTTATTTTTTTTAATTTCAGAATTGAAGAAAAATGTGGACACTCCAATTGGTAAGCTTTTATCTGAAACTTAACAATTTGTTGAGAAAAAAAAATTATGAAGAAGCATTTTGTCAGCCATCTTTCTTTTTCTCATGTTAAGCATGGTCTGTGTTGTTGTTTTTGTTTTTTGTTTGTTTGTTTTTTTTTTTTCTCTTCAAGGAGTTTGGGACTACAGCCATAGTTAGCCTCCTTGCTGGAAGCTTGAATCAAAGCCCATAATGTCCTTTTGCTTTAGTGGTATCTGTTGGAATTTGTTTAACATGTTGAAGTAGCTAGTCCTATGCAACAGCTATCCTTAACAACTTCCTTTTATGACATGTTTGGTAGGGGGACAGTAGCCATGTTCTTTGTTCTCCAATGTCAGATCCTGGGATTTTTATTTATTAATTTACTACACTACAAAAGTTTTCCTCCCTTTCCTCTCACTGTACCTCTTTGTTCTACAATGTCAGATCCTGAGATATTTTTGAGATATTAATAAACTACACTACAAACGTGTACATCCCTTTCCTCATCTTGTACTTCTTTGTTCTTGATATTTCTCAGCAGCAGACAGTTTGGTGCAGGCTTCATGCAAGGAGGCCATCTGCATTGGGGGCTCCATACTGCAAAGGGAGTGAAAAAGGAAAATTAATGTGTGTATGAGTTCTCTTTCATAGTAATTCCTGCTTTGCCTGTTCCTCTTCTATGTGGATGTTCTTGATCATGATGATCGGAAACTCTTTACAGAGCGATACAACAGGAGGCAATCTGATCACCAGAAGCAGTCCCCCCATTGAACAAGTATTTCAGCCCTGTATACTCCTTTACACTCTAAGAGGGGCGGGCCCACCTGGGTCATGACTCCCAAGTGTCTCCGCCTCCTGTTGTCTTATGTAGAAAATGAATCCACTCCACCTTGGTTGCAGCTTTAAAATCCACAATTCTGCCAGCCGGAGGCAATTGTGACAGTAACTCTTATGTGGACAACATGTTTGTTTAAGATGACATTATGTCAGGTCATCCTGTCCTGCGCCATCTGCTCAAAATCCTTCATGTTTCCTTTATCCCTTTCATGTCTGTCTGCATGCATGACGATTCCTTGGGAGAGCCCAGGACCAGAGCACAGTATTTTAGGCTCTGCATATTTGGAGCCCCCCCCCCTCCCCCACCTGGACAGCGGGAAATGCACAGTATGGCACACCCTTCTTTCTACTAACTTGGGAACCAGATGTGATGATCCTTTAAATGTGTACAAGCTGGAGAAACTGGAGCTCATGACTTCAACTTAACACGTTTCAGAATGGCAGAAAAGCCACAGGAAAAAGCCTAGATCTAGTGTAGATTATACCATTGTTATTGTTATACAGAATTGACATCATTGCACTCCAGGCAAACCCATAGGTGCTCAGTCTCCATCAGTATATGTCGAAGAGTGTGAATGCTAACTGTTCCTGTAGCTTGCTGGTTGTACACGACAGATGCATCCTCTCATACGTCCATCTCTACTAGCCTTTCGTTTGATGCCAAATTCCAACAGTCTTAACCTTGATGATTCATCTATTGCAGTGTCATTCTCTAACAGGCAATCGTTAATTGTTCTCAGTATATCTCCCTTATAATACCAAAAACTCTTCAACTTGGTATTGGCTGCAAAAGAACGAAAAGCACAGCCGCCCTAGTTAAACAATAACAATGCCTGTCTCCAGTTATCTTCTCCATGTGTTTTTTTGATCATGCTGTACTTCTCTTACTCTTGTATGAAAAAATTTGTGTTTACATGGCATGGTAAATATTATTAATAATATATACAAGGAGGGATCAGATCACCATTTTTCAGCTCAGAACACAACACATACCACTTAACAGTCACTTGAACAGAATCTAACCACAACACTCCAGAGTGCCAGCTGTGTAACTACCCCTACGAAACTGTTGACCACCATCTCTCTGAGTGCCCAGCACTTGATGATGTTAGGAAAATGCTCCTTCCTCTGTGACCAGATAATTGGAACACCTTGTACGGAGAAATAAAACAACTTGTGAAAACATGCAGAAATCACTATATGGCATTGGTTACTGGATCAATAACAAAATGATTGAGAGACAAAAAAAGTTTCAAAGTTTTTTTTAAATTATCAGCTTACCAACACATTGCTTGTTTCTAAGGCAGTTAATGCCTTTCTGTAGGTGATCATCATGTAGTATATCCAGTGACAAGAAAATCAAGCCCAAGAACACACAAACTGACTAATATTTACAATATTGATAACTTACTTAATCACACCTACACCACTTCCAAAAAATCTCAAGATTTGCATGCAGATCTGGTTCACGAGTTTGGACGAAACAAAGACTGTTTGTTTCACCCTCACTAACATGCTGCTGTTGTTTTTTTTCTTTAGTTACATTATTTCCTGCACCATTTGTAACTCCACCTATGGCCGAGGACTTGCAATATTTTCTCTTATCATCACTGCTTGATCCCCACTACTATTGTTATCACTGCTATCAAAATCAATATTTGAATCAATGTCCACGCTGTTTTCACTCTCGTCCTCGTCGCTAGAACTATCAGTCAATTGTTGAAACAAGTTTCTAGCCTGTTCAGCCGTTAGACAAGGTGTACGAGCGTTTTTTGTAGTCCTATTACTAGTTGTCATGGTAAACAGTTTTACATGATTTGGTAACTAGCCTGAAACGTTGAAAAATATGAATATATCTATTTTCAAGTGTTCGACAACAACCACGTTTTGGGAATATGATTTCTAGTGGTAACTTAAAATCTCGAATCAGATCGAAAAGTGTTTCGGTACATTTTTATTCATTTTACTACTGAACATAGATTGCCGCCCTGAGCAGTACGCTGCCAAAATGATGAGATTTCATAAGCTAATGGTAGTTAATGTGTTAATTTTGGAAATGTTGATATAATCTCTGAATGGAAGTAATCAGGAATAGAGGATCTCTAAAAAATGGTGTATTGATCCAACAAAAAAATGTGTATATATTAACATTTTTTTTTTACAGTGCCTGGACATGGTGAAGCCTGCCAAATATACACTTCTTTCTTCTATGTACATTTGCTGGTAATGATAAATGTTTGAGAGCATTGGTTAAAAAAAAAAAGCAGAGACTGCCATTTGAGGAGTGAATAGACTTCATTATAATAGGGCTCAGCTTTATGAGGTGGAGTGACTGGATCTAGAGTAACTTCAGCGTTGCGGGGCCGTAAAAATCCTCGGTCAGGGACATCAGCTAATGTATAAATGTGTCACAGGCGACGTTTGATCTCAACCGTCTCGCCAGACAACGACAACGCAGGTTGCTATCCCGCTACACTAACTGGCTAGTTTGAACGAGCCAGGGCCATTGACAAGTGATAGTGGTTTTTTTTTTTTGGATGTAAATAGTTATTTTTCATTCTATCTCAATGTATGGTTAATGAGTACCTTGGGATCAAAAACTGGACTGATTTCATATGTTAACGCGAGTGTGCAGAAGAACACCACATGTTCACAAAGTGACAATTTTCAATTTCGTACCCTTCAGAAAAAAATGACGTTTCTTTTGTTTTCCTTTTCTCCATCTTTAGAAAAATAGGTTCTAGACAGGTTGGCAAATGCAGTGATATGATTGATGATCAATGATTTCTTTCCAACAATATGGCGTTGTGTACACATTATATAAGAATCATCATAACAGTCTTCTCAGTCTGTGGTCATTCTTTTTTATTTTCATACGGTTCAAGGCCTATTCTAGAATAAAATAACCAGTGGGAAAAAAGACTAAAGCTGTCATTAATTGACATGTGGTTACTACGATTTTCCAGGTTTTCTTTAAAAAAAAAACAACAGATTTCTTCCTTTCATTTTGCGTGCTTCCTACCTTCATTTTTTTCTGCTGTTAAATAATTTTCATATTTTTTTAAGTAATCTTACACCTGCAGATTCAAAGTATGCTAGAGCTTTTCTTCGGGCGAATATACTGGCATTTCAGTACATAGCTCCATAATTGGAGAGTGTTCTGAGTTTTTGAGTACATTTTCTTTGTTGTATTTGATGTTAAAAGGGTTTGCCACGCAATTTAAAAACCTGTCCACACCCAACAAACGACATATCAAGACTCCCTTAGACCTAGAACACAGTTTCTATGGTCTCTAGCCACAGAAGTTTTTACATGTCATACTATTTAATATTAATTGGTTATGCATCACCTAGAAACGCCTATACTGCCGTTTCCACATTTCTATACTTTCGGAATTCTCTGGTGGAGGTTTCATATAACGTCATACGAAGAAAGCCTTTCCTTATAACCAAGTATCTCCCTCTTTCTGTGACATTTATTACATGACTACAGTTTGTGTTTTCTCATTTTTCTATCAGTTGTGTGTTAAACCTACAACAGCAACCATCATAACAGTTAGGGCATCGTCACGTGTTCCATTCTAACAGTGATTGCTATTCCATCTTACAACTTATCAGTGGCATCATTCCATTTTTCGAAGTAACACTCGTGTGCAAAAGTAATTCATTTTATATAATCAGCACAGAGCATTTACCGCCGTCCCCCTAAACTGAACATTGTGCTGAATATTTGTACCCTAGCAGAGCCAATGAACCCAGGCATACGGTGTGTTAAACCTACAACACACATCATAACAATGTGGGGAAAAGGGGAATTCACCGCGGAAAGTGAAATATTAGAAAATTTAACTGATACTAGATCTCGTCTTTATCAGTAGGTATGATTAGTTCCCTTCTTTGTTGCCTTTGCCTTCCCTAACTTAAGAGCAGAGGTAGGTACCCATTTATTGCTGGGTATAGAATGGTGTGTGATGCTACCAGGTTTCAAACCCAGTAACTTTTCCTTGGGAAGCAAGTGCTATAACCACTCTGTCACATGACTTTATATGACTAGACAGGTTGTATTTTTTTTATTACATATTTATTTATTTTCAGTTTTGTGTCTCCTTGGTAACAAAAGTGACCTTGAGAATGGCAGAAAGGTCAGCAAGGAGGACGCCATGGAATTCGCTGATTCCATTGATGCCTTGTTTTATGAAACATCTGCCTTAAAGAATACAGGTATGCTTTATAGCCATGGCTTACATCCTGTCTTCCCAAGTCTTGTAATGTATGTGAGAATGTACCCACATACCACTGTACTTTAGAAATGTGAGTCGTGAGAATGTACCCACATACTACTGTACTTTAGAAATGTGAGTCGTGAGAATGTACCCGCATACCACTGTTCTTTAGAAATGTGAGTCATGAGAATGTACCCGCATACCACTGTACTTTAGAAATGTGAGTTGTGAGAATGTACCCGCATACCACTGTACTTTAGAAATGTGAATGTTTTCGTTTGCTTAAATGGGATGATGTATATGAGAATAAGGAGATATTACATTATTTAAAAAAATTTTTTTTTCAAAGACTTTACCTGCCACACAAGCGAGTAAGAAAGTGTTATTATTATTATTTCAATTTCCACCAAGAATGTATGGATATAAGCGAGAATGTGTTTATGTCATTTTTGTATTGATGATTGATGACACATTCAAAAATACAGATTAATTGTGGTGTTTTGACCGCATGAGTGTCGGTATACAGAATTTATTTATTTTTATTTATTTATTGTTTTGTTTATTTTATTTTATTTTTCCCAGTTACTATCTTGTTTGTTTAAAAAAAACAAAAAAAACTACTTTTTAAAATTTTATTATGATTGCATACTGTAAATAAATGCTGTTATGTTAACTTTATAATGTTCATTCATTCATTCATAACCCTCCACTCCCAAAGGAGCGTAGGCCTTCAACAAACACATGCCAAGTCCTCTTGTCACGTGCCATCATCTCAAGTTCTTTCCATGTTCTCCTAATCATTTTCACCTCTGTTTCCAACTCTCTTCTCCATGTACTTCTTGGTCTTCCTCTGCCTCTCTTGCCCTGCGGGTTCCAGAACAAGGACTGCCTTGTAATGCTATCAACAGGTTTCCTCAGTGTGTGTCCTATCCATCGCCATCAACTTTATAATGTTGCATGCCTTTAAATTAATGCTTAAAGTAACATGTGGGAATGAAAGGATATAGTATGCAAGATAAATGAGAGTGGAAGGGCAGAATGTTAGACGGGCCTGCGTGCCCAATTCTTAACCCTTCGAAAATAAAGTTTGTTCGTTCGTTCCTTCCTCCCAAGTCTCTCATTTTTTCATTTATTCACTCTCGTAAAGCATATCTGAGTTATAACTAAGCACAATTGGCACAGAGAGAAGCTAGTTAGACCCCAGTAAGAGTTATTGTAATATATAGTGTTTGACCTGTAGTTGTGTCAAATATGATTTTCGATGTCTTATTGCATAGACATGATAGTTTCTGGAGTTAAAGTTTTTTTTTAATTCTCAAAAGTCAATTTGTTTACAATACAAATGAAATTATTTCACATAATGGCACAATATTGTGTTGAAATTATTTTTTTTATAACTAGGAAGAGCACTTGTTTCTGCAGAGATGTTTTTATAGAAGAATGTTAAGAACGCCATGGGCAGCTAAAAACAGCAATGAGAATGTCCTGGAAGAAGGCATTTCTCACATTCATTCATTCATTCATAACCCTCCACTCCCAAAGGAGCATAGGCTATCAACAAACACATGCCAAGTCCTCCTGTCACGTGCCATCATCTCAAGTTCTTTCCATTTTCTCCTCATCATTTTCCCCTCTGTTTCCAGCTCTCTTCTCCATGTGCTTCTTGGTCTGCCTCTCTTGCCCTGGGGGTTCCAGAACAAGGACTGCCTTGTAATGCTATCAACAGGTTTCCTCAGTGTGTGTCCTATCCATTGCCATCGTCTTCTTCTCATCTCTTGTTCCACTGGCACTTGTCTGGTTCTTGTCATCAGTTCCACATTGGTAACCTTGTCATACCATTTTAATCCCTCTATTCTACGCAAGCACCCATTTATGAAAGTCTGTAGCTTTTTGGTTGTTGTCTTTGTTGTTCTCCATGTCTCCGAGCCATACAATAGGACTGACTTCACATTTGAGTTGAAGATTCTTATTTTCGTGTTGGATCCTATTTCTCTTGATCTCCATATATTTCCCAATGCAATGAAAGCTCCTCTTGCTTTTTGTTTTCTTATTTTGATATCACTGTCTGTCCCTCCAACTTTGTCTATATTACTGCCAAGATATGTGTACGATTCTACATCTTTTAGTGGTGTTAGTTCTCACATTAGAATTAAGCAATTCACTTTCGATGGGCATGCAATAGAAGAAAACTAAATTACATCATAATAACGAAACAGATTGAAGGAAAAAAGATAGCTGATGACAAACAAAGAAGATACTATACAGTTTGACACCATGGCAGAAGATGTCAATAGCAGAATTGATAAGCTGGAGACAGGAAGTTGTGAAGAGACCTGATTGCCAAAGTCACCAAGCATAGTACTTGAAGAAGAAGAAGCCTTTTATTTTTCCTATTTGAATTAAAATAAATCTTTTTTGTCATATCACAGCTACTGTGGCCATTACTCTTGTAATAGTTGTCATATAGTTCTGCTAAACATTGATATAAGAAATAAAGAGTGGAATCCGAAGGCCTGTTATTTAGTAAATATATAAATATTACAAACATAAAGGTATGTTTCATGCACTCACGAGAAATAAAGAAGTAGAAAATTAGACATCAGAAAAACAACTGAAGTGGGTGGCTTACAGGAGAATCGAACCCAGGAACTTCCGAACGGCACCACTGCCTAGCTACGGAAGCGAATCACACTATCTTCCCTGCCAACTAGGCACCTCCTATTTATTTATTGATTTAAGATCTCTTGTCACATAGATTTATGACCCTTTGTCATATTAAAGTTTAGTTCTTTTGATATTTTTTTTTTGGGGGGGGGGGGGTGTGTGGTCTTTTCTATCATATTTTAGCTACTTTATCCATTCTTCTTCTTCTTTCTTTGATCCTTAACCACAGACTGTCAAAGCAGTCAGTGGCCATCACGCCTGGTGGCGTCTTGTAGGGCAGCAACAAATTGCTTCCACTTTGTTCGGTCGGCGGCCATCCTTCGTACAGTGCCCCAACTCTGGTTCATTCTTTGCATCTCAGCCTCCACAGTTCTCCGCCAGGTTGTTTTTGGTCAGCCTCTCTTTCGCTTTCCCTGGGGGGTCCATAGCATAGTGGTTCTTGTAATAGCATCAGGGTCCCTTCTGAGGATGTGGCCAACCAAACTCCAGCGTCTGCCAGCTATGATGGTGTGCATGTCCTTTTGGTTACTCTGAGTAAATAGTTCTTGGATGGTCATGGTATTCCGCCAAAAGATTTGGAGAATTTTCCTTAGGCAGATTGTGTGGAAAGAGGACAATTTCGACATTTCTTTCTCTGTCTCATTGGACAGACTCGAGACAGTTTTTTTATTTTGTTTTTTTTTAATCTATTCTGTCAGTTCACAGCTACTGTAGCCATTGCTGAACTGATAATAGTTGTCCTGTAATTGTGGTAAACATTATTTTGGATGTCTCATTGCAGACTTGAGACAGTTTGTCATGTTAAAGTTTAGTTATTTTTTTCTTTTCAGTCTTTTCTGTCATGTCACAGCTACTGTAGCCATTAATTTTTTTAATGGGTGGAGCAGCACTGAATTTTAAGTAAATATTTTTTTAAAAATAATAATAAAAATAAGGAAAATTGGGACTTGTCTGTTTTTTGATAATTTATATTCTCCTGCATCTAAATATAAACCAACATCAGTTGTCCAAACATATTTTAAGGTGATCTATTTTGACTTGGACAATTTTCTTTTCTTAAGACATTGTGCTTTTCCTATGAAGGAAACCATGGATTTCTCAGAACTTTGTTTTATGTTACTAATTTTCTTATAACTTGCATATTTATTCGTTGGTCAACTTGAGATTTCGGATAGAAATTATTTATATTTTTTTCAAAATTTTGATTTATTGCAAATGTTGTGGTAAAATATTGCCAAATCTTTTACTATTTTAGACACTAACTTGAAGGTTCTGTAGGTTGGGATCTGCTACAATTATAAACATAAAAACTAACAGTTTTAAAAAAAAATGAAGAAGATCTTCCAATCCACATTTGGTGCTCATAACTCAGAAGAAAAAAAAAACTATTTGTGAGTTGAATTACAGCATTTAAATCCAGTGTGCCACCATTTCCATGGCAACCAATAACACTTTTCCATCAGGTGTTTTTGTTATGCATAACTATTAATGTTGTTAAGTTAAGCGTGTGTACTTTAATTTAAATTCTGTAATTATTAATGAAAATATCATTTGACTTTATCCACTCCACTGTCATGTTTAAGAATGTAAATGCTAGAGGGAGAGTTACTAGAGATTTTAGACTGCCAGATTTTTTGTTGCTACCTGCTTCTATAAAAATATATTCCACATCACATCTCTAGGTATAGAAGATGCTTTTCTCCAAGTCTCCAAGCAGCTGGTACACCTGTATGAGACGGTGCCAAACAGTGGAATGGGATCACTTGTCAGTCATCATGATCCAGATATGTTTTCTACTGAGCAATCTCTCAGGTTGCCATATAAAAACGAGCCCACACAACAACAGACTCAGAGCTCCTCGTGCCAGTGTTGAACATCGAGGAACTCGGGACCATACGAATACGAATGTGCTGCTATTGATTTTATGGGATTTACAAGCTGTGTGGTTTAGAGGGTGGTCAAACTGAGCGAAGCCAAGGTAGCTTTAGACCGGTTGGCATATTAATTATATACATATATATATGTGTGTGTGTGTATATGATATATGAGCTGCATATCATCATCATAATCATCTGTTTTGCCCCCATACGGAGCTACCATTACAGATGGTCTACTTGAGAAATTCTACATTCAAATGCAACTCTTACCATGGTCGTTTCTATAGCAACCTGGTTAACAAGGATGAGGTTGCCAGCCCTATGCACAACCTCTTAGTGAGCCAGTACTCCTAGTCTTTCTCCTTCCCCACAGAGAGACCCCCTCCAGCAACTACTTTTCCATTTATGCTCCTAAGGGAGCATGGATCCACAGTGATGTCCCCTCGCAAGACGTCTGCATTAAAGCAGTCAGACTCTCTGTCAGTATTTCTTTCTATAGCAGTTTGTTTTATACGTGATGAGGTTGCTAACCTCATATTAGTCACCTCTTATGATGTGTGCATGGTATCATCATCATGTTGTTCCTTTTTTTTGCTTCTTGTGGGGCAAGGGGGCCCCATTACCTCAGCTGGTGTCCTGGCAGGAAGTGCCTGCACCAAAATACTCATGTTCTCTTGTGATGGAGGTCTATTTAGCAATTTGCCAGCCCCTGTCCATAGTGTTATGTTATTTGCTTCATGACATGCCTGCGGTCATATTCTTTCTTTGTCTCTTCAGAGACCCCTGGAATCTATTCAGGGCAGGTGCATGGTATAGTACTGTTTCATTATTTTTCCTAATATATATATATTCATTTTCATACCTGGACACATACAAATATGAACAGTGAAATTACAGGAAGAGACAGTATACAAAACAGTAAAAATTATTTCAGCAGCAACAGCCTGAGAGAGATCAGTGTGATAAAAACATTTTCATTATTACTTACATATTCCCATATGCCAGAATTAGGCTGTCTGAAATTACTTTCATTGTAGCTGGGTTTTCAACGTCATGTTTCGCATGAGGAATATCAGCTGTTCAGCTCATTCTGGTGGTGTCACATTAGGAATATCAGTTGTTCAGCCCATTCTGGTGGTGTTATATCAGAGATATCAGTTGTTCAACTCATTCTGGTGTTGTCACATTAGGAATATCAGTTGTTCAACTCATTCTGGTGTTGTCACATTAGGTATATAATGTTGTTAAACTCATTCTGGTGTCACATTAGGTATATAATGTTGTTCAACACATTCTGGTGGTGTCATATCAGGAATATCAGTTCAACTATTTCTGGGGGTGTCATATCAGTTCTTCGACCTATTCCTGTGGTGTCACATTAGGAATATCAGTTGTTCAACCCATTCTGGTGTTGTCACATTAGGAATATCAGTTGTTCAACTTGTTCTGGTGGTGTCACATTTGGTATATCAGTTTATTAACTTTTGGTGGTGTCACATTAGGAATATCAGTTGTTCAACTCATTCTGGTAGTGTCACATTTCATATATCAGTTTATTAACGTTTGGTGGTGTCACATTAGGTATAACAGTTTATTAATTTGTGGTGGTGTCACAGTAGGAATATCAATTGTTCAACCCATTCTGGTGGTGTCACATTAGGAATATCAGTTCTTCGACCCATTCTTGTGGTGTCACATTAGGAATATCAGTTGTTCAGCCCATTCTGGTGGTGTCATATCAGGAATATAAATTGTTAACTCATTCTGGTGATGTCACATTTGGAATATCAATTGTTCAACCCATTCTGATGGTGTCATATTAGGAATGTCAGATGTTCTATCCATTCTGGTCATGGTGTGCTGAACAGATGTTATATGTTATGTACATAAATAGTTCTCCTTGTTTTGACTGTTCAGATTAGAAATATTTGCATATTTCCTCAGATTATTATTTTTCTGTTATTTGGTTGAATACCAAATACATATCAAAGATTTGTTACAGCTTTTATATGCACAATGTTATCAGGAGTGTTTAGGACTTTAAATGTTCAGAATATGTGTTTTTTTCATAATTTGGAGCACCATTTATAAAGTTCACTAAAGCCCTCTTTCAAATAGTCTAACATAGTAAGTACCTTTTCTACTTTCAAAAGGAAGTGTATTTCATTAGCAGCAAGTAACCATCTTAGAAAAATGTCGGAAACTTCTGGCAAAGGGTCAATATTTTTGTTTTCACTACTAAACCAGAAATTGAATTTGATAACGAAGAACTGGAAGGTGTTAATGAGTTCGAATACTTAGGATCAATCATCAACAGCTCTGGCGACTGTGCAGTAGAAATTAAAAGAAGACTTGCAATTGCCTCACATAAACTAACACAGATGAAAAACCTATGGCAAGGCACAAGCAAAGAAACAAAGTTACAACTGATCAGAGCATGTATATTCCCAGTAGCAACATACAGCTGCGAGACATAGACACTTAATAAAAAAGTTGCAAAACAGATTACATCATTGGAAATGAAATGCTACAGAAGGATGTTGAGAATACCCTGGACAGAAAAAAAGACCAACAGAGAAGTACTGCACTCACTAAATGTAGAGGAAAATTGGCTTCTAAATACCATCGCAATAAGGAAGCTGAAATTTTTTGGTCATATAAAAAGACATAACAGTCTGGAAAAATTAGTAATGGAAGGCATGGTCCCTGGAAAAAGGGAAAGGGGACATCACAGAGAGTCTGAACATGTCTTTGGATGATGCAGGTCGACTTGCCCAGAATCGTGATGCGTTCAGAGCAGCTGTAATGGAGACAACGTTATGGAGAGAATACGTCACATGATGAATAGAATGTTGAGCCACCACTGCATGAAGCCAGCACCAGAGCACTCACGTATTCTTGCAGCTGTGGTCACTGCAGCAGTGTGTTTTACATAATGGTGTTAGGTGAACATAGGTGCCAGAAATAGATTAGGTGAATATAGGTGCCAGAAATAGATTAGGTGAATATAGGTGCCAGAAATAGAAGGTTGATAATTTGGCTGAGGAGCTTTCTCTGAAGCATTCGGAAAAAATCTATTGGGATACTTCGTTTGTATGTTTCTACGAGGGGAAGTCAGTAAGTAAGTTACAAATGGTTATGAAAAAAATAAATAAATGAGATACGAACTTGAACACCATGTATTATTGCACTTACATTTCCCCTTTATTTCTCAACATAATCTCCACCAACATTGATACACTTATCCCATCGCTGTATTAGTGCCTCGAAACCTGCAGCATAGAAGTGCGTGCTCTGCTGTCTCAGCCACATTCGCACCTATGTTCAACCTCTGCATTACCTGCGAAATGTTTACTGACAAGGTGAGCTTTTAGTTGACAAAAAAGGTGAAAATCACTCGGGATTAAGTCGGGACTGAAAGGCGGATGTTCAAGAATTTGCCACTCTAGTTGTTCAATTTGTCCTGGGTTAATCAAGCTGTGTGTGGTCTGGCATTGTCGTGATGGAGCACTACTCCTCTAGTCAGTAGGCCTGGGCATTTTCTTCAAATTGCATCCCGAAGCATCAGCAGAACTTCACAGTACGATGCAGCATTCACATTCTCACCTTTCTTCTGGAAATGGGCTAACAGCACTACGTGAGAACCCCAAAACACTGTAAGCATAGCCTTCCCTGCTGATGGTCAAAACCTTTAATTTCTTGGCTGAAGGTGAACAAGGATGTTTCCATTGCTTTGAATTACGCTTTGATTCAGGTTGGTAGTGATGCACCCATGATTCATCCCCAGTAACAATTCTGTACAGCATGTCTTCTCCATCTGCGTACCGAGACAGATGTTCCAAGGACAGTCCCTTTCGGTTCATTTTGTGTTCCTCAGTCAGTTGTCTGGGCACCCACCGTGAGCACACTTTCCGGAAATTCAAATGGTCATGCATTATGGTGTAAGCTAAGCCATGAGAACATCCTATTGCAATTGCTACACTGTCTATCGTTATTCGCCTGTCAGCTCGAATCATCTCCTCCACCCGCCACACACATTCTTTTGTCGCAATCTCAACGGGATGACCAGGTCGGACTTCATCAACAATTGTTTGAGCGTCCTTGAGAGAATATATCGACCCAGTTATGTACTGCTTGTCGCGACAAACACTTCACACTGTAAACAGGAAACATTTCCTTATGAATATCCTTTGCAGGAAGTCCCTTTTCCCCCCAAAAAAAAATTGCACAACAGCGCGCTGTTCTTCCTTTGTACCTCCACGAGCACGGTCGCCATTTTAATCTGCTCTGCGCATGCGACACCTAGCGGTCTGCTACCTAAGCTAATCATAAAGCTGGATGATACTGTCACCTAATGACACCTTTAGAAACTACCAAATTCCATTTTCAGCTTCCCCATATCAATTTGTAACCTACTTACTGACTTCCCCCTCGTAACTTTCCTTATGCAGTGTTAATTAGTTTTGTAGGCTAATGGGCTATGGAATTATCATCATATTTTGTTTCACTCCTTATGATGTATGGACCTACCACTGCAGATGGTCTACTTGAGTAAGCCTATGTCTGAGCACATGCTCTATAAATTGTGGTTTCTGTAGCAATTAGTTTTTTGAATGATGATGTTGCCAGGCCTGATGCACAGCAGGCTATGAAATATAGAATACAATATTTGTACATCATTGTTACTTGAAGAGGTTGGCAGAATGGATACAATCTGGAGGAAATAGCCATTGTACAAATTGCAACCAAGGTGGAATGGGTTCAGTTCCCAGCACAAGTGAAGAATCAAACAGGTGGGTGACACTTGTGATTCATTACCCCAGTGGAATGTCCAATTCACACCCCTCCCTCCAGTATCAAAGACGTAGAAGGGCCGAAACACTTGTCTGACGGTGGGACCACATCTGATGATCAGATTACCTCCTGTTGTATAAACTGTAGTTCAGTAGCAACTATAACTCTGTGCAGAGTTTCCTATTATTGTTATCCTAGCTGTCATTAAATGCTGTACATCACTGTCACTGTAAAATTTCAGTAATTTATCTTCACTTTATGATTGATGATAAAACCTGTGTCACATTCGTCATGCAAAGACGTCACTAGGTCACCTTGATATGCTTTGCTTTAGCCATTACCACTTTGCCTTTAATACTAACTGATGTGTATTTCCATTTGGCTGCATCCAAGTTTTACTGGAAACCTGCATAACACGATGTTTAGGAATACAGTCAATCCTCTCTCTATTCATGGGGGTTAGGTTCCTTGAAAAACCCCATGAATACGGAAATCCGCAAATACAGAACCATTGATCCTATGGGAAAGGCGGGGGTTAGGTTCTTGCGAGACGCTGTTTACCATACACTTTTGCTACCGATCACCATAAACTGATCGTTTCGTGTGTCCTTGTAAAAAACATTTATTATACTGTGCATTTTATAAACGTATTTTATATACTGTTTTATTTGTAATAGTACAGTATGTACAATCTTTAGGTGTACCAATACACACTCACCCATTCACATATTTACATGCAAACACACACACACACATTATTACATTAAATGCCTAGAAAACAAACATTGAAAACATTTAAAATTAAGAAAATTTCATACCGACGTCCCAGAATTAAGTTTATCGAACACATTTACTTTCACGGTTTCTTACGCTTTGGCACACTCGCCAATACACTTGCACTATGCTTGGATGCCATTATTAATTACAAAAGTAATCAAAAACAGCATAAAACTGCAAAAAGGTGGATAAAGAGATGCTCAACAAAGACGCGTAAACACAACGAAGCTGCGAGTACTAGGAGGCATGGTCATGAATACCCGCGAATGACAAAAAAATGGGTTACACTTTATCTCGCACCAATCCGCTAATACGGAACGCGCTAATAGTGAGGACTGACTGTACTCTACAGGGGCGGACTGACAGTGCTCAGGGTCCCTGGTCAAAAAAGTGTCATTGGCCCCTGGTTACTGATTAAACATCAATATATCATACATTGTAAAATAACTACTGCTGTGGGCCCTGGGGCAGAGCCTGAAATGCCCACCACTCAGTCTGCCCTTGATACTATATGTACTTTTCTTAGCCTTAATGTACAAGCTGCAGCAAAACCACAGTTATATTTACAGAAATAATAAACCATTGGTTGTGTATGCTATGACAACGAAGAGATGATTATATATTTATTTAACACTAACTTTATATTTATTTATCCAGGGATGTTTCTGGCTTTTTGTTTGTTTTGAAAGCTTTGAAATTCATGAAGCCCAAATATATACATATATATGTGTGTGTGGGGGACTCTGATATATATTGAGAGAGTGTGTGTACTGGTGAGTGGAATGAATGTAGGCGATGAATTGCAAGATTTATTTCTTCTTCTTTTTTTTTTTTAAATTCATGCTCATCCACTTATTTTTAGAAAGAGAGAGAAAGAGGCATGGGATATATTCTTATATGTAAGGGAAAGGAATGTTCGCAGGGCAAAAGAATATGAGAGACTGAAAAGAGCTTTTCTTAAAACAACAACTTAATGTTTGTGATGTGTTGAGGATTGTTGCATGGTCTGCGAGCATTTTGGTTTGAACTTAATTCGGATGGTCGCACCATGTAACACCTCTACTGAATAAAAATAATAAGGTTCACGTATAACGTTGTATGACGCGTTAGGCTAGTAACAGTAGTCTTATGTGTAGCCTTCGGGCATAGAACAGTGTTTTATAATTGTGTGATATAACCACTAAAGGAATATGTCTAACTGTTAAGATAGTGCTGGTAAAACAATCAAGTAATAATGTGTAAGGACCATTGAGTCAGAAGTTATATAAGTCGGTATTATTAACCGCAATAATTATTAGACGCGAAAGTCATGAAATACGAACGCAGATATAATGTGTAACGGCTGATAGAGCCCGGCTATGAATGCCAAAATTGAATTGATATTATAGACAGAGTTTTTCGATGTGTGTATTAGGATCACTCTTTCATGAAACTATTAGCAGCAGGATTAATACTGCATAAATATAATAATTATGCCAAATGCTTGATAAATAGCTTTGGTCAAAGAAATGAAAGATATGTTTAATGGTTACCTGACAGACATGCAATGTCTGATAAGATACAAACTCTGAAATGTGATAGCAAGTGGCTTAGTGTGAAATATATTATTGTCAATACTACATTATTAACAATGAATGATCATTAAAAAATGTCCATTCGTCCAAACGAGACTTGTTCACTGAAGTCTTCTGGAAGTTTCAATTATGTTATATGACTATTGACCGTTAACCTTCAAGGTTGGTTCAAGAATACAAAACTCTGTCAAGCCACTAATAATTCAAAGAACATAACACTGACAGTCAAATACCTTGTATATATAAAGTTTAACTCTTGCAGGCTGGAATTTTTTCATCAGTTTTGCCAGAATTATTGTTGTACCTTAAAGCAGTACCTTTATAAATTCTAAAGTTTCTGAGTTATTACACAACAAAGACACACATATTATACATCACAGTAAAGATAAATGAATGTAGAATTAGAATATGAAGGATTTTTAGTGATGTTCTACATATAGTATTCAGTTATGAGTCATAACGAAAATACGGAACAAATTTCACGGAACACAAA
Organism: Oreohelix idahoensis; assembly: GCA_024509875.1. NCBI lineage: Eukaryota > Metazoa > Mollusca > Gastropoda > Stylommatophora > Oreohelicidae > Oreohelix > Oreohelix idahoensis. The sequence continues at coordinate 45,274 of JAMPIV010022162.1, read as the reverse complement.
AGTGACGTTCCCAACGTCGTTTTGGCTTCTAGGGATTTTGCGGATGTACGCTACCAGCGTCGTTCCGGCCTTTAAGAGTTAATGAAAGAAATGCTGATACTCAACTATAAAATAAAGATACTCTGTGATAGACAGATCAGATGATATATTAGCCCAACAATCTAAGACGAAAGTCTGCAACAGATGTATTCTGGCAAATTTGTTCAAACAACAACTTGATATTTGTGATGTATTCTGGCAAAATCAGTAACTTGTCAGCATATCAGATTTTGAGAAAAATGCCGAAAAAAAAACACAACTATTTATTAAAAAGTTTTCGGTACCAATAAATAATTTTGTTGTGTAAATAGACTGGTACTTGAACTTGAATAAATAACTATCAAACGGGAATTGCGTGTGTTTACCGGGGCCAGTAGCCTATCATACATGTAAGAGGCAACTAAGGAGGGTTGGGCATGGGACCTACTACCATATCCTGTAGAAATGTTAAACCATAAAAAACAAAAGAAGATGCATTACAGGACAGCCCTTGCTCTGGAATGCCCAGGGTAAGAGAGACAGAGAGAGACAAAAGAACACGTGGAGAAAAGAACTAGAGATACGGTAAAGACCTTGAGCAGATGGCACAGGACGGCAAGACTTAAGTTTGTTGACGGCCTATGCTCCGTGGGTAGCTGACGATCAATGTAGAACTGGGAAACCTTGATTGCACAACTAACATTATAACATTTATGTAGTGACTTTATTAATCACTTACACTGAGAATGGCTTGCAGCATATGATGCTGATATAACGATGGCTTTAGCTAATGAATTTATTAACAAATGGACTATTAATGAAGGAGGTGGCCTTTTTTTTTTTTTTGTACGCCCGCTAATACTCAAGGCGAAATCTCAGGTTATTATATCTAACCTGAGACTGATTTTACGTGAGTATCCCTTTTTTCTTGCACAGAGACAGGTGTCCCTCGCCATTCAGGCAGATACTCGCCGATTTCGGAGGTACCCATTAGAGCTGGGTCGGCTCAGGAGCCGCCAGTCCCTGGTCGACGACACTCTTTCAAATGTACTCGCCAGGGCTCGAGTTAATCCAGTCCAAATCCCGGTCGACGAAAAATCTTCAAATGTCCTCGCCCTGGTTTGATCCTGGGTCACCCGGTCGCCATCGCGGTGTGGTAACCACTACGCTAGCGCGGCTCCCAGTGGCCTTATATTATCATCTTCATTATCATTGTGCTTTAGCTCCCTAAGGAGCATAGGCCTTCAACAACTTCATTCCGAGTCCTCCTATCCAAAGTCCTCCCTATCCAGAGTCCTCCCTATCCAGAGTCCTCCTATCCAGAGCCATCATTTCCAGGTCCTTCCATGTTTTCTGTATTTCTCTCCTTTCTGTCCTTATATGTTGTTAGCTAAATTCTTACTTACTTACTTAGTTGTTCCCCTTCTACCGTGAGGTGTAGAGGTTTGGAAGAGAGAGCGCCAGACTATCCTATCGGCTGTCTACCCTCCTGGCCTGGTTCCATTCTAGTCCTCGGTCTTTCAAAGATTGTCTAATGTTGTCCTCCCAGCGGACTCTGGGTCGTCCTGGAGGTCTGGATCCCTGGCTCTTAGTTTCCCATGCTTGTTGTGGTAGCCGATCTTCTCCCATTCTGCAGACATGGCCAAACCATCTTAGTTGCTAAATTCTAGAACCTTCAATTCTAGTAGAATTCTAGCCCTAAAATTACTGACGTCACCAAAAACTAGTGAACACCAAAAGATTTATTGATTTTGAGACTTTTGGTTTTAAGGACCGTCTTCATTGCACTTGCACAACTCCATCAGTGCTCCGATCTCCTCCCTTAGATCACACAAGAAGGATCTCAGCACAGTGCACAAACTCTGTAGCACCGACGAGGTTCCCAGATGTGTGTATACAGGAATCACACATTCTATAAATATTTTTGTGGTGGGTAGGTTTCCTAATTTTTAAATTTTGGCAGGGCAGCAGCCTTTATGGCCTACTCTTTACGATTTCCAACTACAGCGGGATTTTTAACGTGCACAACTTGCACATAGGCTCCTAATTTTACGCCCTTGTTTGAGAAGGCTAGGCATCTGATCTCACTACCTAGGAGATCAGGGGAGAGTATGACATCATTAGGAGCACTGGTTCTGAAAAATATTTCCATAAATTAATATTCCTTGTACTAGGAAGCGAACCTGGTACCTTAGAATTTGAGACGGATGCCTTACCTCTTAGCCACTCCGGCAATATGTCCTTACATAGTGTGAACTAAATTCTAAAATAATCAGTACAAGTGAATGTGAAATGGAAAGCCAAAAAAAAAAAAACGAAAAGTGGATTGAACAAAACAATAACACAAATTCAATAGTACACAATTTTCTTGTATGTGCCCAAAAATTAATGACGTCGTCAAAAACTTACTTAGTCGTTCCTCTTCTACCATGAGGTGTAGAGGTTAAAGTAAAGGATCCCGTTACACGCCCATTGAGGCATATTGGGAATAGGGCAGAGGTTTTCAAACTGTGTGTCGCTGCTCCCAGGGGCGTTGCGGCCCTCGGCTAAGGGCGTCGCAGTGGCTTGGGAAAAGTGTTGGGCTCGATATTCATCTTTCTCATTGACTTTGTGACTAGTATAAGGTGTCATAAAACTGTAAGTTGATTAAATTAATTTAGTTTTTCATTTACAAAACAAATACAGTCTTATTTATTTTGTGTCCGAAACTTAACTTATTTACCCCCCACAATTGATATCAGATGTAAAATATGCACATTCAGAAGTCATTAATATCTTTTTGGGTACAATTGCTTATATATAATATATAGTATAGAGAGGAGCCGCGGTGATTTATGCACAGGTCAAGGGAGCCGCGGACCAAAAAAGTTTGAAAACCTCTGGAATAGGGTGTTAGGCCCATATTTTCTTGACCATCGGCACACTAGGGGTGCTGTGTTCAGCATTACGCCGGCCGCCTTAACCTTCTCAGAGTTACTCTAGTACCCAATTCATGAGGCTGGGTCTAAAAAAATCCCACCTCAACTGGGGATCAAACCATGGACCACCGAGCTAGGAAGCCAGTGCACTAACCACTCTGCTACGGCAGCTCCTCATCAAAAACTATTAAGCACTAAAATATGTGTTAATGTAGTTAAAAGTTGATTATCAGATTCTCTGCTATCACATAATGGGATTCATCATCATCAGCTGCTATCACATAATGGAATTCATCATCATCAGCTGCTATCACATAATGGGATTCATCATCATCAGCGGCCATCTTCACATCGAAGGTTGGCTGCAGTGGATTCCCAATGCCTTGTGTCTCTTGCCTTGATGATATCTTTTCTCTATAGCACTGTCTTCTTCTCCCACATGTGGCTTCAAATCTTCCTTCCATTGTGGTTTTAAGTCTTTTTATTTGACCAAAATATTTTAGCCAACTTTGATCTCCTTCTTTAACTCCGGAACAACGCTCAGAGAGTTGGTCAGATTTGACACCCGTGCCAAAACAACTCTCTGAGCATTGTTTTTAGTCTATCAAGAACCAAAATTACAGCACAGGGTGTAAAATAATTGTGGAGTCAAAGAGTTAACTCTCTTTTTATTCCTAGCTTTCCTGGGATCTCTTATTTGATTTCTTCTCTTTCCGGGAGATGCACTCCATTCTTCTAAATATTCATATATCAAGGGCCTCAATTCTTTCGTCAGACTGTTTATTCATTGTCCATGTTTGTGCACCATACAGTAATGAAGAATATATATCACACTTGATGACTCTCAGTTTTAATTTGTAAGTTAGTTGTTTAGATGTTTGTATTTGTTTAATTATGCAGCTTTGGCCATTCCTATGGGTTACATTTGTCAAAAATTATTCTAGAAAAATGTAATGTGTATATGAAAGCACTGACCATTTCAGAAAAAATTAATCTGGCACTGACCATTAAACGAGATTCTATGTGAACGCATCATCTCAGGCATACTATCTTCACATGCATGTATACTTCATTAAATGATAACTGATCAAATAGTCTAATTTTAACTTTTTTTTCACCACTACAGAGATCTTTAACAGATGGTTCTTGTGATAGTAATCTTTCAGTACAGTAGAGTGTCGATAATTTGAAATGTCAATAATTTGAATGAGCCTGCATTAAAAAAATGCTTGCACTAGAAAGGAAGGAGCATGACTGGGCTAAACGGAAATGTGTCATTGATGGTGAGAATAGTAGTGGGGAAGAGCATCCATTTTAACCCTCACACTCATCCACTCAGTTTGCTTAGTACGAGTGTGAATATCCAGTGTTTAGTTTTATTTTACTATATTAAAGTTACGGCATCTTTGTCTTCTAAAAGGAAGCAGAGTTTTTGAACAGTTGAATCAAAGAATGAGATTTTTGTTAAACTTTCAGAAAGAGCAAACAGATGTTCATTAGCCAAATTTTACACGTTGGACATTCAGCCATACCAGATATTAAAAACAAAAAGTAAAAAAAAAAACTGCACAAATACGTGATTCAGGCAACATTCCTGTCTTCATGCATCGCACTAGGACAGTGATGGCTTGGAATAAACAACAAATTGATTGCTGTCCAAATCTGCTAGTCTTGTTGAAAAGAATTTGAGGTCTGGTAGCAAAGAAACAAGGTTAAAAAATTGTATGGTTGAAAGTTGCATTTGTCCTGTTACCTCTGAAAAAAATGTCTTAACTACACCTTGTTATTAATATTACTGAACTTGTTTTTTTTTCCAGTTTAGTCTCCAGAATGATATTTTTGGACATGTTTGAAAATACTATCAAATCAGATAACGAACACCCATGTGTTACCGGGGCCCGAAAGGGGAGCAAAGAATAGTAACACTGTTCCCTGCCAAGCATGTCGTAGAAAGCAACTAAGGAGGGTTGGGCATGGGGCCGGTTACCCCATCCTGTAAAAAATTTAAACCACAAAAAACTTCAACAAACATGGACAAGTCAATTAAAGAAAATAAAACAGCCATCCAAGACAGGGGAAGGTCCTCTCGCAGGGAGGCGTATGATGCAACACAGAGAAAGCCGAAAGGAGTCTGTGTTGCTGACTAACCTTCTTTCTTCTAGAACTTCCAGATTTGGCACCTGGAATGTGGCACAAGTAGCAGCAGAGAAGCACATGGAGAAGAGAGCTGGAAACAGAGGTGAAAATGATAAGGAGAATGTGGAAAGAACTTGGCATGTGTTTGTTGAAGGCCTATGCTCCTTTGGGGGTGGAGGGTTATGAATGAATGAAAGATAATGAAACTACCCTGGGTTGCAATTAGTTATGTTATCACCTCTCTACTGTATCTCAAAATGCTGGAATGTTACTGTTTTTGTCAGATTTCATCACCTTTGGCCTTTTGTGCATTATATCTTATACATATTTGTAATTTATGTTCTATGTACCAAGCTTAATGCTGTGCTGCTTTAAATCATTGTATCTGTGGCTTCATCATGTTTACTCAAGGCATAGAAGGTACAAGTAATATAATACAAACTGGAGCAAAACCTAATTTACTTTAGCCAGATATTCCTATATTTAAAATAATGTCCTTATAGCTACTTGCTTTTCAAGGCAGAGTTACCGGGCTCAGAACCAGGTAGCATCATGCTCTAATCTATCCAGCTGTAAATGGGTATCCGCATCTGCACTTGAGTTAGGGAAGAACCACAATGAGAAAGGGATCTAATCACTCCAGTCTCATAAACCTGAAACCTAGTATATAAGTCGCTAACACATCACTTCCCTGTGGCAGTATCTGCTATGAGACTACCTTTACCTTCTACCCTTCATTCAATACCCTTTAGCTCTATGAGACTACCTTTACCTTCTACCCTTCAGTTCTGGGGGGGGGGGGGGGGGGGGGGGGGGGGGGGAGCATAGGCATTGAACAAACACATGCCAAGTCTTCCTGTCCCGTGCCGTCCGCTCAAGTTCTTTCCATGTTTTCTTCATCATTTTCACCTCTGTATCCAGCTCTGTTCTCCATGTGTTTTTTGGTCTACCTCTGCCTCTCTTTCCCTGTGGATTCCAGAACAAGGACTGCCTTGTAATGCTATCAACAGGTTTCCTCAATGTGTGTCCTGTCCATCGCCAGCATCTTCTTCTCAGCTCTTGTTCCACTGGCACTTGTCTGGTTCTTGTCATCAATTCCACATTTGTGACTTTGTCATACCATTTCAGTCCTTCTATTCTACGCAAGCACCCGTTTATAAAAGTCTGTAGCTTTTTGGTTGTTGTTTTTGTTGTTCTCCATGTCTCAGAGCCATACAATAGGACTGACTTCACATTTGAGTTGAAGATTCTTATTAATCTGACTAAACAGCTTGATGATCTGGATTTTGCAGATGACTTGGCTCTTCTGTCCCATAAGCATAATCAGATGCAAGAGAAGAATGAACTTTCTACCCTTGTGACACTAAAATAATTTTATATTTATTTAGATCATATTCTTGCAATGCTAAAATAATGTGCCTTGTTAATGTTTTCAAATTGTATCAGCAAATAAAAACACCTGTACCCCAGATAATGTGTATTTATTCAATTTTTTGTCAATGTTTAGCATATTTCTTTCCTTATGAATAAACTGAACAGACAGCAATACTGGACCACAATGTCTTTTTAATTTGGATATGCACCTTAATATAACTGGTGGACCATGTCTCAATATTGAATGGGGAACTATGCCAAAACAAGGCAAATCGCCTATACAAAAAAAAATAGCTTACAAAGAAGGACTGATTTGTCAACAGCTGTGGCTTTTGTTATTGTTTCATTTTCTGTCTTTTTATGCTAGTATTTAGCTTCTTGGGGAGAATCAGTTTTCATTCTTAGGCAGGATATTTTACTTTAGCCAGTGCCATGCTTCCTCACACAACGGGCTGATCACCCGTTTGCCAGTCACTTCGATTACGGAAACAACAGCAAATGGGTTGATTTGCCGTTGCCCTAAAGACACCACTAGGCGTGATGGGAAACAATGGCAAAGAAAACCTATCTGCTGTTGCCCTAAGACGCCACTAGGCGTAATGGCCACTGACTGCTTTGACGGTCTGTGGCTAAGGACAGAAGAAGAAGAAGAAGAATGCTTCCTCAGGATTTTTAAAAAAATGTCTTTCCAATTGGCAAAGCGGTTAGAACTCTTGCCAATCAGTGGCAACGTTATCAGGTTCTCGGATCGAAACCTGGTTGCGACATGCTCAGAGTCTACCCAGCTGTAATTGGACACCTGAGTTAGGGAAGGGAAAAGCAGCGAGGAAGGGAACTGATCACACCACCCTGATAAAGGTGGACCTAATATAGTGAAGTCTAACACTTTACTTCCCTACTGCTCAATCTGCAATATAGGTACCTTTTATTTTTGTTTTCTGTGTTAAATCCACCTTCCAGATCTTCCTACATTTTTTTTAATTGTTGTACTACACATCAAGAGTCAAGTTTTTGGTTTTATAGCTCTGAGACATAAGTGAACAACTAAGTAGGATCAAATCCTGCAGCCAAGTTTTAGAAGAGTTCTGTGTTAACTGATAAAGGATGTGGTGACTTTCTCGTCTTAAATGCAGAGAGTTCTTTGTCACTTTGAGTTTTCATATAGCTTTAAAGTTTAAGGGTCGATTCTTTCAAAGTTGTTAAAAATATGGTAATGTTATATATACACACACACAGAGGGTCCTCGATGTAGCTTGTCATGTTCCTAAACAGCACGATTTTCCATTGAACTAATATTATTTGTGAGTTGCGTTTGAATTTATATGGAAGTGTATATGAATAAGAAATACTTAATTTATTGTATACTAAACTGTAAAGCAGTATAATTTATTGTAATTGCTAAATAATAATTTGAAAATACACAACAAAATTATTAATAAAACATAAAAATAAATTTTTTTTATTATTCTTCCCTATTATAATTGCTTCTCCTCAGCACTTGAAGTTGCTGCAACTGTAGCATGCAGCGTGCTAAAGGTTAACTCTTAGTATACGAGCGGCCTCTTAGAGACGCCGATGATCGATCCCCTTCAACAGCGAAAATGTATAGGTGAATGCATGTTTAAAACCACTGAACAATTTAGTTACATGCATGATATAGGGGTTTCATTTCTTCACATTTTGATATATAACACTTTATGTATCTTTATAAATAAATTATTTAGTGCAGATCGATCATCGGCCTTTCTAAAAGGCCGCTCGTATACTAAGAGTTAAGTTCCTGCTGCTTCTGTGATTAGCTGTTGTGGTTCTCGGACTTTTTTCTTCAAGTAGTCTAACTTCATCTGCTTTGTTTATTCTCTAATTCAATGTTTTTATGTTTCCTTAGAACAGTTATGACTGATAGGAAATCAGTGAGGAGTACTATCTTGTCTCTAGCATAAGTTTCCTTACTTGCTGCCTCTTCCTTCCCTATCTCAAGAGCAAAGTCAGGTTACCCATTTACACATCTGGGTAGACTAAAATGTGTCAAACCCATGAATCGAACCTGGCACCTTTGCCATGAAAAACCAGCGCTATAACCACCAGATATACATAAAAACAAATATCAAATCAATGAGCAATAACTGTCATGTGACGAATACATTTTATTTTTGATATTTCTTATTTGCACAAAAGAAAACAATTGTCCACTGGGAGCACAACATTAGACAATCTCTGAAGGACCGACGACTAGAATGGAACCAGGCCAGGAGGAACACAGTCAATAGGATAGTATGGCGCTCTCTCTTCCAAATCTCTACACCTCACGGCAGAAGAGGAACGACTAAGTAAGAGACAAAATAAAATCAAAGCTAAAATGGCCAATAAACCGACGTTACATGTGACAGCTAAAATGTCTGCCCATAATTATAGTAGGTCACCCTCTATGAGTGAGCTCAACGACATAAGATTACAATGTTTCCCAGTATCATCATCATCATTCCTTTCCGTTCCCCGTGGAACATAGGGCAGAAACAGTTGCTCTCTATTGATTTCTATTCTGGGCTGTCTTTTTTCAGCTGTGCCCAAGACATTCCAATTTCCCTAGCCTCCTCCTCCACAGCTACCCCCCAAGCTCTTCCTGGCCCACCCCCACTCCTCTTTTCCCCCATGGGCTCCATTCAAGGGCACCCCCGCCACGTCCCATCCACCCCCACCCTAACCTCCATTTGCATTGGCCGTTGCTCATATCCCCTCCCTAGCTCTACATCTGCCATCACATCTGGCCATCTCGCACAGAGGATCTGTCGGAGACATCTATCTACAAATATCTGTAGTTTGGAGGTGATACTACAATGGAGGGTTGGCAGGTGGTGGGTATCGGGAAGTGGCTCTGTGCAGGACGTGAGGATTCCTTGGGAGAGCCCCGAACCAGAGCACAGCATTGTGCAAGCTCTGCATAGTTGGAGAGCCCCCTGGATGACGGGGAATGCACAGTGTGCTACCCCACCTATCCCCAACTGCTAACTTAGAACCAAAAGTGGGGTCCTCTGTATGCGTGCCAGGCCAGGATAAAATGCCTGGGAAAGAGACTGGAGCTCAGAACTCCCTAACTCAAAGTTGCAGGATGGCAGAAAAGCCACGGGAAAGACAGGGCTATTTTGAAGATAACGCAACCATATTTTCACCATACGAGCTCGGACGCCGCCTCGGTAAACAAGGTCCGCGCAGAGCAGTGACACCCCCAGGCTGCTTGCGAATAGTCTACTACTGGGAACATAAACAGATTAGAGATGAGCCCACTCTCCCGTTGAACAGGTGCTAAAGTCGTAGATACTGGGCCAGAAGGCGCACCGGAAACCACAGTATCATGCAACTCGCTTTTTTTTTTCTATGGAGAGTACACCGTCAAATAAATTTCGTTCTGGTGCTCGCCCTGTGGAGCTCCACCAGGCAGGTGCAGTGCCGGGCTCTGAGCCTCGACAGAGCCCACCCTCAGCTACTGGAGGACCCTCTAGACCGTCTTGTGGAGTCAACAGACGGCGGAGGAGAACTACTGACCAAAACAAAACAGAAAAAGAGAAACCCAGAGTGCCACTTGTCATGATGCACTGGAATGCAGAGGGAGTGAACAGCAAGCAGGCTGGATACAGCAAAAAGACAGAGCTGGAAAACATCTTGTATGAGAAGCAAGTCAGTGTTTGCTGTATCCAAGAGACTCACTTGAAAGCAGATCAAACCTTTAAAATAAGGGGATATCAATGCTTCAGATCCGACAGACAAGATAGACGAAAAGGAGGAGTACTTACTCTTGTAAGGAATAACATTCCTGCACACGAAAGGAAAACCTTCATGGATGGAGCAGAATATCAGCTGCTGCAGATAAAGGTAGACAAGATGGAAATAGAACTCCTGAACTATTACTGTCCGAACAACAAACCCCTGAGTCTCAGCTCTATACAGGTACCAGCCACCAACTTTATAGCAGTTGGAGACTTTAATAGCCACTCCCAGAGCTGGGGCTATAACCATCTGGATCACAGAGGTGAAGAGGTTGAAACTTGGCAAGATGATCACTCCCTAATCCTAGTCAATAATGCCACAGATACTCCTACCTTCTACTCCAGAGGATGGCACACAACCTCAACACCAGATCTTGCCTTCTCCACACCAGATATAGCTGGATCTATTAGTAGAGAAGTAGGAGACCAACTAGGGGGAAGCGACCATCGCCCAATCTTTCTTACTGTCCAGAGTGCAACTCTCAGTACAGGCCCAGCCATTACAAGATGGAAACTACAAAAAAGCCAACTGGGGTTTATTCAGGCATCAGGTGAACACGCTGCTGTCTACCCTCAAGGTACAGAACAGAGACATTAATGAAGTGGTAAAAGACTTCAACAGATGCATACTACAAGCTGCAAAAGAAACCATTCCCAAAGGATGCCGGCGTAACTACATACCATACTGGTCCAGCACACTCCAAGAACGTCAGGAAGCTATGGACAAGGCTAGAAAGGACGCAGAGTCTCAGCCTTCACTTGAAACTCACAACAAATGGAAAAAGGCTGTAGCAGAGTTTCAGAGAACAAAGCTAGAAGAAAAGCGGAAAAGCTGGAGAACTAAAACGGCATCGCTGAACCTTGAGAAAGACGGCAGGAAACTTTGGAGATTAGTCAAGTCTCTAAATGAAGAGCATTCCTCACCAAGGCAGACTATCACATTGGATGAAGGTGGCAAACTTTTCAGAGGAAAACAAGCTGCAGACTTGTTTGCTAGAAGATACAGTTCAGAAAGCAACTTACCCATTAACATAGACCATCAGAGAGAGATAAGAAAAGAAATACTGGCAACCATGGGACAGACAGATACTCCTGCCCCAATGAGGGAACCCATCACACTAGGAGAACTACAGAAGGCTATTTCCAAGCTTAAGTTTCAAAAGTCACCCGGCCCAGACAAAATCAGCAACGAAATGCTAGTAAATCTGAGCTCAGCAGCAAAGACAACACTGCTTGAGATATTCAACCACAGCTGGTTGAAAGGAACGGTACCCCAAGTATGGAGAGAAGCCACCACAATACCCATACTAAAGAAAGGGAAATGTAAGACCGAGGCTGCAAGTTACCGGCCAATCAGTCTCACAAGCTGTGTTGGGAAGACTATGGAGCGAATAGTCAACCACAGATTGAAATGGTATTTAGAGTCTGAGCAGATCCTGGTGCCGGAACAAGCTGGATTTAGAGAATGCTACAGTATAGAAAACCAAGTTACTTACTTGTCTCAAGCAATAGAAGATGCCTTCCAGGAGAAGAAAAAGGTCCTAACGATCTGGGTCGACTTCAAGCAGGCCTTTGACAAGGTGTGGAAAGATGGCCTCATTGCAAAACTTAGGAGAAGTGGAATCCAAGGCAACATGATGAAATGGATCCAGTCATACTTGCATAACAGGAGAACTAGAGTCACTCTTGACGGTCTGCAGAGCAGAAAAGTGTTGCTCCATCAGGGGTACCTCAAGGAGGAGTAATTTCCCCAACACTCTTCCTTGTTTACATCAATGACCTGGTGAAAGATCTCCATGCAGGAGTTAAAGCTGCCTTATATGCAGATGACCTAGTACTCTGGTGCGCTGATGAAAATGTCACCACAGCAAATTATAGAATGCAGCGGGCAGCAGACATGCTAGTGTCATGGGCAGAGAAATGGCTTATCACAATAAACACAGACAAAACCTCCACAACACTGTTCTCCCTCGCCCCCAAGGACAAATCAGCTAACATACACCTAGGGACAACCGTGATCAAGGAAGAAAGCTACCCCACCTATCTTGGGGTGACATTTGACCAAAGGCTTACATGGAATAAGCATATTGAAAATGCAGAAGGAAAGGCCCGAAGACGACTAGGCATACTCAGAAAATTAGCAGGTACCAACTGGGGAGCAAATGAACGAAATCTAAAGAAGATTTATAATGGAGTAATAAGACCACACTTAGAGTTTAGCTCAGCAGCATGGTCATCAGCTGCTAACTCACATCTGCAGTCTTTGGACAAGGTGCAAAATCAAGCTCTCAGGCTCATTACAGGAGCCATGAAAACTACACCAATAACAGAGATGCAGAAGGTTGCTGGATTACAGACATTGTCCCATAGAAGAGACACAAAAACCATGATCCAGATGGAAAAGTACAACAGTATGCCAATGCACCCAATGAAGGCAAGACTAGATGATCTGGCATTGGGACGTCTAAAGCGTAGCAGCTTTGTGCATCGGGGGAAAAGACTTATAAGACAGCATCAAGAAGACCTATCCATGAAGACAACACCACTGAAGCCCACCCTATACCCTGTACCATGGGAGCAGGCCAGCAGTGCCCTCCAAATTAATACAACAGTCAGTGGTCTCACAAGTGGATGTGAGTATAATGATCTGCAAAAACGAACTGCTACATTGAGTATGATCCAAGAAAGCTATCCCGATCAATCATGGATACATGCCTATACAGATGGATCAGCAACTAATGCTGTTAGGAATGGAGGTGCCGGTATCTTTATCTCATATCCTGACAACCACTATGAGACTAGGCACATTCCCACTGGTAAATTCTGTTCCAACTATACAGCTGAGGTTCAAGCTCTAGAGCAAGCTGCAAATATGATTTATAACACCAACTCTGACTGCCACCAGGTAGTCATCCTCACAGATGCACTGTCTGTCCTGCAAGCTCTCAAGGGTGGTAAACTCCCGCATCTGAGAAATGAACTAAACAAGGTAGCTGCCAAAAAGAGAACCATACTTCAGTGGGTACCATCTCATTGTGGTGTACCCGGAAATGAAAAGGCAGATAAACTTGCAAAAAAGGGAGGAGAATGTGAACAAGAAGATAATGAAGTCACATACTTTGAGAAAAAGAGAGCTATCCAGACTATCAGAAGAGAACAGAACCAACCCAAAGACGACTATCACACTCTCGACCGGCAGGGACAGACAACTATTTTTCGACTCAGGACAGGGCATAACAAACTGAATAAACACATGCACAAGCTACGATTGTCTGCTTCACCACTGTGCACATGTGGATTAAACGAACAAACTGCTGAGCATGTTCTACAGGACTGTCCTCTGTATGACCAGTTAAGAAAGATATACTGGCCCAATGACTCAACACTAAACTCAAAGCTATATGGAGTTAAAGAGGAACTTCAAACAACAGTCGAATTCATCATGAGAACTCGTCTGACGGTGTAATCATCAAAGATGCGATCGCAAGAAGAAAAAAAGAAGAAGGAGGTGATACTCTTCAAGACATGCTATGTCTCTGAGCCATCCAGCAAGACTGACTTTACATTTGAGTTAAAGATTCTGATTTTATTCTCTCTGGATATAGCTGAGGAGTTCCACATTGGCCGAAGGGCATTAAAAGCGCATCTGGCTTTATTTATCTTAGAACAGACGTCACCATCCAACCCCCTTCTCCCGTCAATGCCACTCCCCAGACATGCAAAGCCCTCTACCCCTTCAATAACCTGACCATTGATCTTCATAAAGTCCATCCGCCTATCATCTGTCCTCACTTCCTTTGTTTTATTTACATTTATGTGCAGTCCCATCCCCGCTGCCTCCGCCGCCAATCCATTCGTTTTCTCCTGCACATCCTGCAGTCCACGTGACAAGGCAAGATCCTCCAGCCGCCTGTCCACTGCACCCGTCCCCTCTTCCTCCGCCGCCTGCCCCACAACCTAGTCCACGACCACGAGAAAAATTGTTGATGATAGCAGATACCTCTGTCTGACCCCACTGCACTGTGAAGGGCCCCGATAGCCTTCCCCTGTGCACCACCCTGCAAGAGGCCCCCCGGTAGAAATCCCGGATAACTCCAATGAACCTCTCTGGGATTCCACAATGTCCCAGGACCCTCCACATCACAGTACAGTCTATACCATCAAAAGCCCCCTCGAAGTCCAACAAAATTTACATATAAGGGGGTGTGCCATTCGTTTGATTGTTCTATGATGATTCCGAGTGTTGCCATCTGGTCTGCACATGATCTTCCCACACGAAATCCCGCCTGCTCCTCTCTGAGTTTGTCATCCATCACCTTCTTATTACGGTCCAACAAAACTCTAGTCAAAATTTTTCCAGCCACCGCTAGCAGCACCACACCCCTCCAGTTGCCACATACAGTCAAGTTTCCTTTCTTTGGCAGCCTGATACTGTGGTCTTCCTTCCAGCTCTTTGGGATGGCCTCTTTTTCCAAGATTTTCTTGAAGAGCTGGTGTATGGCACATCTGCCCCCAGGGCCTCCGGTGGCATTCCATCCGGCCCCACAGCCCTCCCATTCCTTAGCTCTCTCATTGCCCGAGAGATCTCCTGTGCAGCGGGCGGCTCATGTTGCACTGCAGGGGCTCTACCGCTGGCTCCACGATGGGCCACAGCATTGGCCGGCCTCGGCCTAGGATTTCCTTAAAACATTCAGCCCATCTGGCCCCCTTGTTCCCTCCCCCCCCCATATTGCCCTGTCCCTCTCCATCCTTCACTGCCGCACTGCGTCCCAGCTGTCTCCCAAATAAAGTTCCAATGATATTACACAGTGTTTTCAAGTCTAACCTCTACACCCCACGGTAGAAAAGGAACGAATAAGTATGTAAGTTTTCAAGTCTCCCTTTTCCGTCGCAATCCCAGCCTCCTCCGCAAGTTTTTCAACAAATTCTCCCCCATCTTGCCCGGCATTCCCCCTCACTCCCCCGCCTAGCTCCCAACACACTCGTGAGCAGCCGTGTTCTCTGCCCCGCATCTCCACAGCCGTTCACCTGTTGTCCGATGTCCCCCTTTTTCCCGACGAGGTTCCACGTGTTCTCCATGAGCCACTCCCTCCGTTGTCCATCTCCCTCGCCAAGAACTTCCCCACATGCATTCCTACATGCCTCCTGAAATGTGCACCAATGATTATCCACTCTCCTCTCCAAGGTTCTCCAGCACCCCAAATCCACCTCTCAACCCCAGGCTTAACTGAACTCTTGTGTCCCCGTCCACAAGGCTCTGGGCACCACATCTCAGGCCCGCTCTCTCCGCTCCATCCCCGTGCACCCTCAACTTTATCCTCAGTGATGCTAGGAGAAGGTGGTGGTCTGATGCCATGTCAGCTCCTCTCTCTACTCTAACATCTTGTAGGCCACGTCTCCATTTTCTTTCCATGGCGAAGTGGTCCATCTGATTTTGCACATGCCCACCCGGGGAGCCCCATGTTCTCCCGCGTATGTCCCCGTGTGGGAAGACTTCCTCTGACGACCAGGCCACCCAAATCACAAAAGTTTACAAAGGGCTCTCCATCCACACCTCTGTCTCCCATGCCATTCCCTCCCATAATCAGCTCACAGCCCCTGTTGTCCACTCCCACTCCTGCATTTAAATCTCCCATTACTATCTTAATGTCTCTCCTGTGTGTTTTGTCCATTGTTCCTTGGAGTTCCCCATTTGTACTATATTGCCCCAAATGTAGTCCTTTTATTCATCAATTATATTCTTGTAGACTTGAGATGGCCTCAGCAGCCATGACAAGGCTGAATGTGATCTGGAAAAGTAACATCAGTTTTCCTGTGAAGATCAAATTATACAAATCACTTGTAATATCTATTCTCTTGTATGGGCGTGAGGGCTGGACACTGACTGCAGATACAGAGCAAAGGATTCAGGCTTTTGAGTATAAATGTTATAGAAGAATTTTGAGCATTTGCTATAAAGAGAAGCACAGAAAGCACACAGCTCTGATATAATCCTAATTTTGTGCTTGTGCTGGAAGTCCTCGCAATACAGCACAAGCACAAAATTAGGATTATATCAGAGCTGTGTGCTTTCTGTGCTTCTCTATGGTGTGGAATGCTGGAGAATTACAGAGAAGGAAATGTCGAAATTGTCCTCTTTTTACACAACATGCCTAAGAAAAATTCACCGAATCTTTTGGCCAAATACCATCTCTAACCAAGATCTGCTTACTCGTAGCAAGCAAGAGGACATGCACACCATCATAGCTGGCAGACGCTGGAGCTGGGTTGGCCATGTCCTCAGAAGAGACCCCGATGCCATCACAAGAACAGCTATGCTTTGGACCCCTGAAGGAAAACGAAAGAGAGGCCGACCAAAAACAACCTGCGGAGGACTGTGGAGGCTGAGATGCAAAGAATGAACCAGAGTTGGGGTACTGTACGAAGGATGGCCACCGACCGAGCAAAGTGGAATCAATTTGTTGTTGCCCTACAAGACGCCACTAGGCGTGATGGCCACTGACTGCTTTGACGGTCGGCGGCTAAGGATCAAAGAAGAAGAAGAAGCTATAAAGAGCACAAAACAAATGTGAGAGAAAATAAACACGTATGCAGGCCACCAAGAACCACTTTTGTCAATAGTGAAACACCGAAAGCTTGCCTGGTATGGGCATGTAACTCGTCATGACTCCCTTTCGAAAACGATCCTCCAGGGAACAGTCGAAGGTAAACGGAGAAGAGAAAGGCAAAGAAAATCCTGGGCTGATAACATCAAAGAATGGACAGGGCATGGTTTTTCCACACTTGTACGCATTGAGAGCAGTGGAGGACCATGGCACCCCTATGACCCATGACGGGTTACGGGTTGAGATGATGATGATATTCTTGTAGGTCACCCTCTATAAGTGAACTCTACGACATAACATTACAATGTTTCCCCACATGCATTTCTTTTATTCATCAATTATATTCTTGTAGGTCACCCTCTATAAGTGAACTCTACGACATAACGATACAATGTTTCCCCACATTCATTCTTTTTATTCATCAATTATATTCTTGTAAATGACTCTCTGTGTGTCCGCTTGGCTAAACGATTAAAGTGCTCTCCTTTCATGGCACAGTTACCAGGTTCTAGAATCAAAACCTGATGGTGTCACCCGCTCCACTCTACCAAGCTGTAAATGGGTACCTGACTCTGCTCTTGTGTTAGGGTAGGCAATGGCAGCGAGGAAGGAAACTGGTCACTCCACCTTATAAAACTGGACCAAGTATGGTAAAGTCTCTAACACTTCACTCCTGCAATGGGGCTATCTTTACCTTTACTTAGATGACTCTCTAGAGTGAGCTCTACATCAAAACATTACACTGTTTCCCTGTGTGTTCTTTTGTGTGAGAGTAGGTGGTCTTTACGAATAAACCTTACATCACAAATGTCACACTTGTAAGGCTTCTCACCTGTATGTATTCTTGTGTGTATTTTTAGGTTACTTTTGCAAATAAAAACTTGCCCACAAAAATCACACATGTAAGGCTTCTCTCCTGTATGTATTCTGTAATGTATTTGTAAACTACTATTGCAAGTAAATCCTACGCCACACACATCACACTTATACGGCTTCTCTCCTGTATGTATTCTTTTATGTATCGGGAGGTTACCCCTGTTAGTAAATCCTGTATCGCAGACATCACACCTATAAGGTTTCTCTCCTGTATGAACTCTTGTGTGTATTTGTAGATTACTTTTGCAAGTAAATCCTTTATCACAAGCATCACACTTGTATGGCTTCTCTCCTGTGTGTACTCTTTCATGTATTAGTAGGATGCTGTTGGAAGTAAATCCCTTATCACATAACTCACACTTGTAAGGCTTCTCCCTTGTATGTCTTTCCTTCTGTTTTTGTACGTAGTAAGGCTTTACTACTGTATGTGTTCTTTTATGTCTTTGTAAACCACCATTTTGAGCAAACTGCATATCACAGACATCACATTTGTAAGGCTTCTCTCCCGTATGTATTCTTCTGTGTCTTTGTAAGTTTGAATTCTGAGCAAATCCTACACCACAAATATCACACTTATAAGGTTTCTCTTTTGTATGTATTCTTGTATGTATGTCTAGGCAATATTTGCTAGTAAACCGTACACCACAAAAATCACAGTTGTAAGGTTTCTCTCCTGCCGTATGGTTTCTCTTGTGTACCTCTAGGTTTCTCTTACAAGTAAATCCTTTACCGCAAACATCACACTTGTCTGGTTTTTCTTCTGCATGTGTTTGTTTGTGGTTTCGTAGGTTAAATTTGCAAGCGAATCCTTTACCACAAACATCACATTTTTCTAGTTTTTCTCCTGTATGTGTCCTTCTATGTCTTTGCAACGCAAAACTCTGAGTAAAATACATGCCACAAACATCACACATGTACGGCTTCTCTCCAGTATGTATTTTACTATGTCTTTGTAAGCTAACATTCTGAGTAAACTCCGCTCCACAAACATCACACTTATACGGCTTCTCCCCAGTATGAACCCTCATATGTCTTTGTAACGTAACATTCTGAGTAAACTCCACGCCACAAACATCACACTTGTACGGCTTCTCTCCAGTATGTATTCTTGTGTGTCTTTGCAAATTTGCCTCCTGAGTAAATCCCACGCCACAAACATCGCACTTGTACGGCTTCTCGTGCGTATGTATTCTTTTGTGCATCTCTAGATTACTTTTGCAAGTAACTCCTAATCCACATACATCGCACGTGTAAAACTTCTTTCTTACACACATTTTTCTGTGTTGTTGCAAATGATCTATGTCAGAAAACTCTACATCATATTTGTAAAGATCTACATCTTCATGGGTTTTGTGTGAATGCATTCTGAAATTATCTAAATTCTTAACAGATTTGTTACTCATATTAAACTGAAAATTTCCATCACTGCTACAGAATGCTTGACTGATCTTTGTGCTGCAGCCATCATTTTGTAAAATCATGTTATAAATATTCTCACTCTCACAAATGTCTGCGGTGATTTCTTGGTAGTCCTTGACATTCATTATCTCATTTTGATCTGGAATTCCTGACTTAGTATTATCTCCTCTTGCCCATTCGGAAAAACTAACATGTCCTGTCTTGTTCACATCTGTATTCAGTCTACTTCTCTTGTTTCGAAACAGTGTACACGGATGTACACCATAGTTATTATGTGCAGAGTGCTCAACACCAAGCACCATTTCGCCAGATCCAATACAAAATGAAGATACTTCGTGAGAGGTCACAGCAAATGGGCCTGAAAATACACAAAGATTAGGTATGGATTATGAAAACTAATTCAGAAAAATGATTCAATCAGTCAATGATTATGAAAACTAATGCAGCAAAATGATTCAATCAGTCAATGATTATGAAAACTAATGCAGCAAAATGATTCAATCAGTCAATGATTATGAAAACTAATGCAGCAAAATGATTCAATCAGTCAATGATTATGAAAACTAATGCAGCAAAATGATTCAATCAGTCAATGATTATGAAAACTAATGCAGCAAAACGATTCAATCAGTCAATGATTATGAAAACTAATGCAGCAAAATGATTCAATCAGTCAATGATTATGAAAACTAATGCAGCAAAATGATTCAATCAGTCAATGATTATGAAAACTAATGCAGCAAAATGATTCAATCAGTCAATGATTATGAAAACTAATGCAGCAAAATGATTCAATCAGTCAATGATTATGAAAACTAATGCAGCAAAATGATTCAATCAGTCAATGATTATGAAAACTAATGCAGCAAAATGATTCAATCAGTCAATGATTATGAAAACTAATGCAGCAAAATGATTCAATCAGTCAATGATTATGAAAACTAATGCAGCAAAATGATTCAATCAGTCAATGATTATGAAAACTAATGCAGCAAAATGATTCAATCAGTCAATGATTATGAAAACTAATGCAGCAAAATGATTCAATCAGCCAATGATTATGAAAACTAATGCAGCAAAATGATTCAATCAGCCAATGATTATGAAAACTAATGCAGCAAAATGATTCAATCAGTCAATGATTATGAAAACTAATTCAGCAAAATGATTCAATCAGTCAATGATTATGAAAACTAATGCAGCAAAATGATTCAATCAGTCAATGATTATGAAAACTAATGCAGCAAAATGATTCAATCAGTCAATGATTATGAAAACTAATGCAGCAAAATGATTCAATCAGTCAATGATTATGAAAACTAATGCAGCAAAATGATTCAATCAGTCAATGATTATGAAAACTAATGCAGCAAAATGATTCAATCAGCAAAATAATGCAGCAAAATGATTCAATCAGCCAATGATTATGAAAACTAATGCAGCAAAATGATTCAATCAGCCAATGATTATGAAAACTAATGCAGCAAAATGATTTAATCAGTCAATGATTATGAAAACTAATTCAGCAAAATGATTCAATCAGTCAATGATTATGAAAACTAATTCAGCAAAATGATTCAATCAGTCAATGATTATGAAAACTCATTCAGCAAAATGATTCAATCAGTCAATGATTATGAAAACTAATTCAGCAAAATGATTCAATCAGTCAATGATTATGAAAACTAATTCAGCAAAATGATTCAATCAGTCAATGATTATGAAAACTAATTCAGCAAAATGATTCAATCAGTCAATGATTATGAAAACTAATTCAGCAAAATGATTCAATCAGTCAATGATTATGAAAACTAATTCAGCAAAATGATTCAATCAGTTAATGATTATGAAAACTAATTCAGCAAAATGATTCAATCAGTCAATGATTATGAAAACTAATTCAGCAAAATGATTCAATCAGTCAATGATTATGAAAACTAATTCAGCAAAATATTTCAATCAGTCAATGATTATGAAAACTAATTCAGCAAAAATGATTCAATCAGTCAATGATTATGAAAACTAATTCAGCAAAAATGATTCAATCAGTCAATGATTATGAAAACTAATTCAGCAAAATGATTCAATCAGTCAATGATTATGAAAACTAATGCAGCAAAATGATTCAATCAGTCAATGAAGAATGTATGAAGAAGCCACATGCACAACCTCATATTAGTCACCACGTACAACGTGGTTGAGGATGCAGTAGTACTATTTTTTCTTTATCTATTCAGAGACCCCAGGGAACTTACAAGAACAGCAACATTATTGCTATAATACAATCGACAGAAACACTCCTATAAGATGTGAAATCATACAAATATCTTGGCAGCAATATAGCCAGAGTTTGACAGACAATGATATCAAAATAAGACTACAAAAGGCTAAAGTAGTTTTCACTGCATTGGGAAATGTATGAAAATTAAAGAAATCAAGTCCAACACAAAAATCTGAATCTTCAACTCAAATGTCAAAGGAGTCCTATTGTATGGCTCTGAAACACGGACAAGAAAAAGACAAGACTTAAAAAGTTACAGACATTCATAATTGGGTGCTTGCGTACAATAGAAGGACTGAAATGGTATGACAGTTTAACCAATGTGGAAATGATAACAATAACCAGACAAGTGTTAGTGGAACAAGAGATGAGAAAGTGACGCTGACATTGGATTGGACACACACTGATGAAACCTGCTGATAGCATTACAAGGCAGTTCTTCTGGAATTCCAAGATAAAAGTGATAGGAGACCAAAAAAAAAAAAAAAAACACATGAAAAAGGAAACTGGATCCAGACATGAAAGGAATAAAGATGACATGGAAAGACCTTGAACGGATGGCACAGGGCAAGAAGGCCTGGCATGAATAAGCTGAAGACATATTCTCCTCCTTAAGGTGCTGAAGGGTAACGGTCATGATGATGATTGTAACAAGGTAAATTGCTGGAGAGGTTATGATGGTAAAAGATAAGAATGATAGAGTTAGATGTGCTAACCGTGTGAGGTCAAGCTATGTAAGACCTTGAGTCTAGTGGTTGAAGAAGATGAATTCTCAAGGGACCTAACGCTACCTCTCAAGATCTCACACGGTGCTGTAAATTACTTCTAATGTATGGTGTTTGATGTGGCTAGTGTCTAGGGGATGTAATGAAATGATGGTACATCAAAACAACACAGTATAACTCTCTAATAGAATCTTAATAACTCTGTTGTTTAGTTTTCAAATTGGAAATATTTTTTTGTACAATTTATTGTGCCTGTCCTGCAATCTCTTTTGGACAGGTCTTTTAAAACTGAAGAAAATGTATGTTACACTGAAAAGTGAACTGAAAATAAGGACTCTTGGTCCAACAATAATACTATTAATATTAAAATGTTCCGTAAGGTGTTTCCCAGCCTGTTAAGTAATAATTAATAATGTGAGTCAGTTATTGGAGAGACTGTTTATGTCATCATTTCCCCGAGAGTTTCTGTTAATGGGTAGGGAAACAGTTTTCTCCAGATAAAGTGTCAGATTGCCCAGATTGTGGCACATAACCTGAAATTTCCTTCGTGAAGATTCAATCGTTGATATGGCTCTGTAAAGAACATCAGCTCTCAGAGCTCCACTTGACAATTTTTATACAGAATACGCTGTACTGGAGACGTTACTGTCTTCACTCGTACTTCAGCTTTCCTGTCACCGGCTGGTAACAGGAAATAAAACCCTGCAACATAAAAGACACCCTGGCCTTTTCATATCTGTTATATTTTTCCCTCAACTCTCTACATGACATGATGTGGTTCAGCTTCGTGTGCATTACAAGTGCACCAGCCCCTACGTTTTTTTGAACTCACATCATATTGTGACCACACCTCAGGTCCATATGGCAGATACGCCACTGTCATATTACATAGTCTTCTTCAACACAATTTAATAGGAGTATGTACATCTCCTTATATGCATATAATTTTCTTCTATTACAAAATATAAATGCTCCAGGCAATCAATAGTGTTCAGCGAACACAGAGGCTTGCTATTTTACTTTAGTCCTACGATAATTTTTAATTCCAACATTGCAATATTCAAACATAAATCAAATAGATATACCCAAACTGTCTCTTTAGGCATGTCATACACTTTCCCACTTTTTGCCATTGCACATATTACATAATAATATAGATATTCTTCTTACCAGAATTCAATGAAATAAGCACAGGTGCGATGGATGGCACAAATTCAGCTTTGCTGCTGGCTAGACTATGACAAATACTCTTTAGTTTTAGTTACAAATAAAAGTCAAACTTCTAGGATCACATCGACCTGCTTCAGGGACAGCTTTCTACAAAATGGCAAAAACCTAACTAAGTTTTCCATAATATAAAATGCGTTGGCCAATCAGATCGGAAGACTAAGCTTTTCAATTTGAATTTTGAAAATAAAAGCAAAAACAGACTTGATTTTTGGACCTAACAAGTTTTCTCCTCACTCATTCTTAGATTTCTACTGCTAAAATATATTTTGTGTTAGGCCATCCCATAATTTCTCTCCCCTTGTCTACCCCTCCTCCAACAGAATACATGCTTGCTTGTCTCATTTCCAACAACGCGTTCAAAATTGTAATCGTTAGTGAATGCAAAATGAATGCAAAACCGCCAGTCTGTCTGCACGAACAAATACAGTCTTTTGTCAATAACTTTCTTATCTATTGGGGAATTTTGTATTTTTAAACATATTATTTATCAGGAGAAGATAAGCCATCAAACTAACTAGGTTTTATGATCCTAAACCTATTAATAAAGAAGTCCATATATTTTCCAGAGTTAGTTTCAATTTCCACTATCATATAAATTACGCCGTCTTTTCTCCTCTCCCGCGTTGTCCAAAACTGAAACTACTAGTCTGTTACGTCATAAAATGGACTCTTTTGCAGCGAAAGCGCTGTCTGTGTGTTTATATGTTTCCTCAGTGTGCCTAAAGTCCGAAAAAGTAGTGGGTTTTGCGGGGTATTTTTAAATTCTACAAAGCTTGCGCCACGTTACCGAACACAGGCTAACTGTATCGTCTCGCACTGTCGTCTTGGGTAGCTAGTCCAAGAATCTAACGCTTGACAATTGGTAGCAGGTGTTCGCTCTCTCTCTCTCACTTTTATGCGTTCGTTTATGCCTCCCCTGTTTTATTCTTACTATCTTTCTTGGAACAACTAAGCTTGTCGTTTTTCAAAATTTTTACCGTTAACCCTTGACGGGCGAGTTATAAAATCCAATACCACTAGCGCGGCAATAAGGTTTCACACTACGTTCTTATCTCCATTTGATGACTGGCGCGGGGAAAGAAGACGCGTTACAACTTTACTATTTCTATTTCTACTCATATTATTTTGACTTTTACCTATAATTAATGATTTTATCGATGTATCAATGCACTTTATGACAATGATAATGGTAGTGGTGGTGATATTGATGATGATTCAGGACATCATTTTAGAGTAGGGTTTCTCAACCAGGGTTCCATGGAACCCTAGGGTTCCACGAGAGGTTCCTAGGGGTTCCACGAGAGATCATGACAAAAAAATTGACAAATGTTTTGAACTTTTCTAGCCGAGCGATGTTAGCTTTCATAATGGTGGGCATTGACCAAGCAGCCACATATGGCAGTGCACAATAGGAGCGTGTTCACTCTTGCACATACAAAATTTCATAAGCATCTTGTAGAGTAGAAATTTGTTATCAGACTTTTAGGCCTACCTGGATTAGGTTTAAGAAAAAATCCAGAAGGAAATTAAGAAAAAGAAAAAACTGAAGCTTCTTCTACCTACACTACTGACTTGTATTACAGATGACATCCTTTGTAGGCAGGGGGTACCAGACAGAGTAGGCTAATAAATTGGCAAAAGGAAATAAATCCATAGAAAAAGATCATTCTCTACTCAAAAGAGCATTGCCACTTAGAAATGAGCTGGTAATAAGGTACCATGAGCTGTATATTTACCAATTTTATGCAGGGGTTCCCTGTGACCTGAAAATTATTTTCAAGGGTTCTACCTGGATAAAAGGGTTGAGAAAGGCTGTTTTAGAGTAGAGAAAAGTTGCCCGGGGGGCTATAATATATGCCTGAAATGTATATTAGTAAGTTCTGGCCACATGTCATCTACACATCCCATGAGTATAGTTAAATATTTTACAAGAATAAGTGGGGCCAATTTGGTCATCTGTAACAATCATTTAATACTACACAAGACCGTAGAAGTTTTATGTAGTAATGAGGACACAAGGAACTGACATTTCTACTGCATGAATAGTCATCCAGAAATAAATGGCATAAAAACTATGCAAACAGACAACAGAAAAAACTAATAAAAAAATTTTTTAAAGCATTAAAAAAAACCTTTTTTTTTCCATTAAAAACAAAAATGTCCAGTCGGTGTGACACAATGAAGCAATGATATCAGAAAAAAGAAAGAAATTTAACAAAATATATAAAGTGAAAACTAAACACAAGAAGTAGTGAATCGTTAAAAATTTGTCTGTACAGTGAATGAAACAAATATTCACTCAATACTCTTCAACTCCCCAAGGGGCAAAGGAGTTTTTAAAAAAATGCATGCCAAAAGTCTTCCTGGCTAATGCCATTAGGTCAAAGTCTGTTTACATCTTCCTCATCATTTTCATTTATGTCTCCAGTTCTTTTCTCTAAACATTGTTCAGCCTACTCCACTTTTAATAATGACCCAGAATAATGACTGCCTTGTAATGCTATCAACAGTTTTCTTCAAAGTATGTTGTATCCATCAACAGCATCTTCTCATTTCTTGTTCATCTGCTGCTTCTCTGGTTCTTGTCATCAGTTCCACACGGTGGTGACCTAGTCATACCATTTCAATCTTTCTATTCTAGACAAGCACCAATTATTAGAGTCTATAGCTTCTTGGTTGTTGTTTTTGTTTTTCCCCATGTTGCACAGCCATACAATAGGACTGACTTGACATTTCTTCTTCCTC
The DNA here is from genome assembly GCA_024509875.1 of Oreohelix idahoensis. NCBI lineage: Eukaryota > Metazoa > Mollusca > Gastropoda > Stylommatophora > Oreohelicidae > Oreohelix > Oreohelix idahoensis. The sequence continues at coordinate 19,183 of JAMPIV010022162.1, read as the reverse complement.
TTTGTCATTCGCTCTCAAATTACTACATCTATCTTTCTTATAAAGCTGGCAGTTTGTCTCAGGCTTCTCTTGTCACTGTCCAGTTTCTCCCTCAAATGGGTTGGAGAAGGCCACGCTGCCACCCTGCTCCTCTGGTGGAGCTGGCAGTTTTGGAGTGTGTTTTACTGTTTATTTGTCCTCCCCACACGGGCACCTGTCTGTCGGTCCTCCCCACATGGGCACATATCTGTCTGTCTGTCTGTCTGTCCTCCCCACATGGGTACATGTCTGTCTGTCTGTCTGTCCTCCCCACATGGGCACATATCTGTCTGTCTGTCCTCCCCACATGGGCACATATCTGTCTGTCTGATTTTCAATTTGTTGTACAGATGGCATTTGAGTCTGTAATGGCTGGTTCTTAGTCTAATGATTATCACTTGATCTCTTCTTGGTAATGTATAGTATGGTTCGGCTGTATTGGACTCTAGGTGTTCTTATGCTATTTTTCTTTATAGTTATTTTGTAATATTGCTGTTATCTCTTCATATGTAGCCTTGTCTTCTGTTTGGATTTTCTTCCTCTTTCTTTGGCAAGTTATCTGCCTTCACATTTCCATATATGCTACTGTCAGCAGGGATCCACTGTACTTTTACGTGTTTGAATTCGTAGCTAGTTTTCATAAGTACTTCTGCCAGGCTGTCTAATTCATTGTTGTTATTGTTCCCGAGGGCTGTGATGACTGATGGTGAGTCTGTGAGGAGCACTATCTTGTCTCTAGCAAGATCTTTATTTTCCACGATGATAATTGCAGCATTTGAGATGAAGATTTTGTTTTATATCCCAAACATTAAACAAAATATTTGCACATGTTCACTTCTTTGTTCTTCTTTTTTTGCCTATTGTTTGGGGGCAAGGGGAAGGGAAATTAATCTCCAAACCTGGTAGCCACAAGCTATAAATGGGTACCTAATTCTGCTCTTGAGTTACCGAAGGCAAAGGATGCAACGAAGGGAACTAGTCACCCCACCAAACAACGCTGGACCTTGTATGGTGTAGCCTATACTGTTATCAAATTTTTGCTTCAAGCTTGGCAAATCTGCATCAGAGACTACAAAATGCTTACGCATTTGGTGATAATGCTTGGGCAGAACCCAGACTTCTGAGGGATGACTTGTAGTGGAAATGTCAAGACAAGTGATGCATACAGGACTGCCTCCTATATTGTGACAGTGTGCCGACTCAGGCTATTCTGTGCAGCAGTTTTTTGCCGGAAACAACAGGACAGTCGTCCCTCACCCCTACTCTTCTAATTTAGCTCCTTGCGATTTCTTCCTGTTCCATAAAATGAAGAGTCAGTTAAAGAGACAAAGATCTGAAAACACAGAGACAATATTGGTGGATGCTACCAGCAGCACGCTAGGATCAAGGGGACTACTGTGAAGGTAACGGCAGCGCTTAAAAATTATGGTGTCACAGCATGTTTTTACTGCCATTTCGATTCGTATGCTTGGTCGGAAGCCAAACTGTGTTTTCCTGGGCCATGAATGAAACTCGATATGCATGAGTTATAGTTTAAACAACCAGTCTGTAGTAAAACTAACTCTGTGTAACGCGCCCCCCCCCCCCCCCCCCCCCCCCCTCAAATTTCCCCATGCAAAAGCTAGTAACGTAAATTCAACACTAATAAACCCCACTACTATATTTGAAAATTGCCAAGAGCAAGGTCAAACGTCTGCTTAGAATTGGACAATACTTGACTTTTCTAACACAATAGTTTGAAAAAAAGGGTACCCTTCCCCAAATCGTATACACACCCGCCCTATTATTTAGTGGAGGTTGTAACTATAAATAACTCCAAATGTTTGAAATTATGCACCATTTACTAGCCTAACAGTCCACGATTGGCCCAAGATTTGAATCTTCAAAGACAAGCGTATTGAGTCCCATCCCCCAACATCACGCAGCTTGCATTTCCCTTCCCAATATTTTATGACGAAAGCCGGAAAAGGTGGCAGAAGAAAAAAAAAAAACTTGTTACCTCGTCTTGAAACGGGAGAGAGGGGAAAAAGTGGGGGGTAAAATGGAAAGAATCAAGGCTAACTTATGCTTTTGAAACTGAAACTTAATTTGTGCAGAGAGGAGGGAGAGAGAGAAACTTAGATAACTTATATAGAGGGTAAATAAAATGGATGGATGAATTATAGCGATAATATTGTTTATTAAAATACCATACTGGATGGGGTAACCGGCCCCATGCCCAACCCTCCTTAGTCGCTTTCTACGACATGCTTGGCAGGGGACAGTGTTACTATTCTTTGCTCCCCTTTCGGGCCCCAGTAACACATCCTGTAAAAAATTTAAACCACAAAAAACTTCAACAAATATGGACAAGTCAAATAAAGAAAATAAAACACAGCCATCCAAGACAGGGGAAGGTCCTCTCGCGGGGAGGCGTATGATGCAACACAGAGAAAGCCGAAAGGAGTCTGTGTTGCTGACTAACCTTCTTTCTTCTAGGAGAACTTCCAGATTTGGCACCTGGAATGTTCGGACATTAAACGAACAAGGGAAAGTGGCGCAAGTGGCAGCAGAAATGAGGGAATACAAAATCGAGGTTTTGGGAATGTGTGAAACAAAGTGGAAGGGGGTAGACAGGAAGAAACTCATCACAGGTGAATTGGTGCTGTCCTCAGGACATGAAGACGAAAGTTCATACCACAGTGAAGGGGTAGCTCTTATGTTATCTAAAGAAGCACAGAAAGCACTCATTGAATGGGAAGCTGTTGGACCCAGAATAATAACAGCTACTTTCAAAACAGCTAAAAAGAAAATTCATGTAAATGTCATCCAATGTTATGCACCAACTAATGACAAAGAAGAGTCTGTGAAAGAAGCATTTTATACTAAACTACAGGAAATTATGGATAAAGTAAAAAGAAGAGACATCACAATTTTGATGGGTGACATGAATGCAAAGATAGGTACAGTCAACACCGGATTTGAAGAAGTCATGGGAAAACATGGGCTAGGAGTAATGAATGAAAATGGAGAACTATTCGCAAACTTCTGTGCTTCAAATCAACTGGCTATAGGAGGAAGCATGTTTCCACATAAGAGAATACACAAGGCAACATGGATATCACCAGATCATAGAACAGAAAATCAGATTGATCATATATGCATAAACAAGAAGTTTAGATCATCATTGCAGGATGTAAAGGTATATAGAGGAGCAGATGTGGCATCAGATCACCATCTTCTGATAGCCAAAATAAAAATGAAACTCAAGAGATATGCAACAATGCAAAATTATAGACAACAGTATAATGTAGGACAGCTAAGAAATCAAGAAACAAGAGACAAATTTGCGGTCACAGTATCCAACAAATTCCAAGTGCTCCAACAGCTGGAAGATGTAGAGAATACAGAAGACTATTGGCAGCAGGTCAAAACTGTATGGAAGGAGACATGTGAAGAAATACTGGGGAAAAGGGAAAGACAACAAAAAGCATGGATAACAACAGAAACCATCAATAAGATAAAAGACAGAAAAAACAAGAAAGCAGAGTTAAACACAAGCAAAACCAGAAGTTCCAAAGCCAAGGCTCAAGAAGTGTACACAGAAGCAAACAAAGAAGTAAAAAGAAGTATCAAAAGAGACAAGAGGAAGTATATTGAGGAGTTGGCAAGAGAGGCAGAAGATGCTGCAGCCAAAGGAAATATGAGAGAACTGTATAGCAGCACAAAGAAGCTAACAGGGAAATACAAGCAAACAAGTTGCCTCATAAAAGACAAGAATGGGAAACTGCTCAGCAATATACAAGAGCAAATGAAGAGGTGGACAGAATATTTTGAGGACCTTCTCAATAGACCAGCTCCACAAGACCCCCCGGACATCCAGCCAGCAGAAGAAGAGCTACAAATTAACGGTGAAAGACCAATGAAGGAAGAAATAAAGAGAGCCATAAAGCTTCTAAGAGATGGAAAAGCGTCTGGACCTGATGGCATTCCAGCAGAGGCCATCAAAGCAGATATCGACACGGCTACAGAGATGTTATATAAATTACTTGGTAAAGTCTGGGAAAAGGAAGAGATACCAGCAGAATGGAAGGAAGGATATCTGGTTAAGTTGCCTAAGAAGGGAAATTTGCAAGAGTGCACAAATTATAGAGGAATAATGTTACTATCAGTGCCAGGAAAAGTATTAAACAGGATTATCCTTGAGAGATTAAAAGAGTCCATAGACAAGAAACTGAGAGATGAACAAGCAGTTTTTGACAAAACAGATCATGTACAGACCAGATAGCCACTTTGAGAATAATAGTTGAACAAAGTCTGGAATGGAATTCACCACTATACATCGGATTTGTGGACTACGAAAAGGCATTTGACAGTGTAGACAGAGAATCACTTTGGAAATTGTTGAGGCATTATGGAGTTCCCCTGAAGATCATTAATTTAATAAAGAAAACATATGAAGACATGACATGCAGAGTTCTTCACGAAGGACAGCTTACAGAACCGTTTGGGATAAGAACAGGAGTGCGACAGGGATGCCTCTTGTCTCCATTTCTTTTCTTGCTGGCAATAGATTGGGTTATGAGATCATCGGCAACACACAACAGAAATGGAATCCAGTGGACTCTGACTAAGCAGTTGGATGATCTGGATTTTGCTGATGACTTGGCTCTTCTGTCCCATAGCCGTAATCAGATGCAGGACAAATTGAAAACACTCGATGAGAGGTCACAGCAATTGGGTCTGAAAATACACAGGGAAAAGACAAAAATAATGCGAATAAATGCAGGTAATGATAACAGGGTTGAACTTGAAGAAACACCAATACAAGATGTAGAATCATACACATATCTTGGCAGTAATATATAGACAAAGTTGGAGGGACAGACAGCGATATCAAAATAAGAATACAAAAGGCAAGAGGAGCTTTCATTGCATTGGGAAATATATGGAGATCAAGAGAAATAGGATCCAACATGAAAATAAGAATCTTCAACTCAAATGTGAAGTCAGTCCTATTGTATGGCTCAGAGACATGGAGAACAACAAAGACAACAACCAAAAAGCTACAGACTTTCATAAATGGGTGCTTGCGTAGAATAGAGGGATTAAAATGGTATGACAAGGTTACCAACGTGGAACTGATGACAAGAACTAGACAAGTGCCAGTGGAACAAGAAATGAGAAGAAGACGATGGCGATGGATAGGACACACACTGAGAAAACCTGTTGATAGCATTACAAGGCAGTCCTTGTTCTGGAACCCCCAGGGCAAGAGAGGCAGAGGAAGACCAAGAATTACATGGAGAAGAGAGTTGGAAACAGAGGTGAAAATGATGAGGAGAACATGGAAAGAACTTGAGATGATGGCACGTGACAGGAGGACTTGGTATGTGTTTGTTGAAGGCCTATGCTCCTTTGGGAGTGGAGGGTTATGAATGAATATGAAAATACCATACTATTCCCTTATACAGTTGACATTCAAAAATCCGGCCATCGATAATCCGGTTCCTTCAGATTTCCGGCTTGGATTTCAGGGCGCATTTTTTTAAATTTACCGCGTTCTCGCGCCACAGTTTTCTGGAGCCGTTTATGTTTTGATGCAGCTGTTGGGTCTTGCTTGCACGTGTTAACAGGCATTCCTGCTCATTTTATCATTTATTTGCTGCTGTATAGCCCCATTATGGATTCAGCAAATAAAAGAAGTGGTGTAAAACGTAAACATTGTGCGTTGTCGATCGCATTTAGTTTTTAATTTTCTTTCTTTAAAGGACTGTACAGGTAGTCATTTTCTGTTAAATATATACAGCATATATAACCATAAAAAATCCAGCATTTTCAACAATCCGGCACTCCTCAGGTCCGGAGGTTGCCGGATTTTTTAATGTCAACTGTAATAAATTATCTTGCCGTATAGAAAAGTATTTTGGTCAGAATAAATATAGAGAAAAAGTACATAGATGAAAACAAGGAGAGGGGGGATAAACGAAGTTTTCCAGTTAGATGAAAAAATATTGTCTAGAGTTTAAGATAGGGTGATAATGAGGCCAAAGGGCAGTTTATCGCCAGAATCACTTTTAATAAAAAAATAAAAAATCTTTAAGAAACCCGCAATAAGGCAGAAACCAGTGCTCACCGAGTTCGTTGTGATATTGTATTTAAAATTCTTCCTTCCCTCTTTATTAAATTCAGGAGTGAGCGCCTGTAGTGGTACAGACAGACGAAATATAGTCGGAGAGACATATTATCTGCCTAGAGTCTAATCTTATTTGTCGACACTGAGGAAATGCTTGTTCAATTTTGAAAATCTTCGGATTTGAATATTAAACAGACGAAGCTTGTATGTTATTCAATTTTTTTCCAGGGGACTGCCAAAAAAGCAATTTTTGGAAGTTGTGTCATCAGTCAAATTTTGCCTAAATTGACTCGTTTGATTGGTTAAACGATCTCGTTAGTTTAGCTTTAGAGAGGCCATTTTTATTTGGGGGAGATAAAAAATTATTTATTGCTTCTTGGGAGTGATCTAACGTTTTCCCTTGTTTTCACCTGTTTCCCATTTCTGTATTCCCTTTATTTGTTCTAACACAAACATCTTGTTGTCATATAGCCCCCACAATTGAGACAATACTTTTCCATCATGCAACATAATAATTTTCAGGTACTGATAATAGGATATACACCATAAGATAAATAATTTTATTGATATATTTTGTTAATATGTAGAGGCAAACCCAGATAGGGGGCCAAAATTTGTGTTGTACGACATTGCCATGGGAAAAGAATTACGACATTCCAGCAAGCATGCCTAAGCAGAATTATTGAGAAACGAAAGTAAATTATGGTTGAATATTGTCATACACAAACCATTACGACTGTAAGTCCAGAAAGCTACTGGCAGTCTTCTGCAGTATCACAGTGTTAAATTGAAGCCTGAAAACATACTTAGAATGATTGCACAAAAGAATTAACAGGTTTCAAGAAGACAACTGTATACCTATCTGATTGTATGGAAGAAAATCATTGTTTAAGTGACAGGGGCATTGCAGCCATATGGAAGAAGAGTGTAAACACAGTACAGAGTGAAGTCAAATAAATTAAGGGCTAGTGCAAATGTTTGCACACGAGCCTGACCACGGATGATGGTAAGTTTGAGTAATTGTGGAAATATTATTAGCCAGCATATAAAAGTAGAGGAACGTCCTTCTGTTTCAGGGTTATATTGCCTGTTACCAGCTGGTGACAGGAAAAACCTATTGAAGACAGAATTGGAGGAAGAGAAAGCCTCAACAAATTGTATGCTGCATTTTATGGCCAAAGAAAGACCTTATGCTGAAATTTATATGATCTACTGAAACATACGTCAACTAGAAACATCAGGTGAAGTCCCCTTACGTGGGCTCTGAGAACTTATTCATTGAAAATTTCCACATGTGTACTACCTTATTCGTGGGCATGATGACAAAACTAGTCCTTCCCACCACTGACTTTCACTTTTAGACAGTACTACATCAGTCTGTGTTATACACCTACAGTGACATTTGTTTATTATCAAGATATGGACAAAGATTCCTACTTATTTATTTATTATATGTAAATACAGTTCTCTTCATTTTTAACCATTCCTGCCCCAAAAAGATTTGAGGGGACAGGAAATTGTAAAATAATTATCTAAACTTAACCCCAGTCTTTATTAATTCAATTTCATTGAGTTACAGTTGTGTTTGTTTTATGCACTTATCACTATACTTGCAATACCCTAGACGCGTAGCCATATAAAACACATAACAATATCATAAAATATTTCCCGGAGTGAGATCTTAGAGAGGTAGCGGATAGACACCCTGAGAATACATCATCATCAACAATTAGACTCAGGAACTTACATAGCTTGGTAACATCTATAACCTCTCCGGCACACACGCCACATATATTGGGGTTCTGTCCGGGGATTTTTATCATTAGTATTGTTAATTAGACCCAGGGGATCCCCATTGTTAAAATAACAAAAAGTAATTATTTGTGGAAATTTGAATGAGTTGTCACTGCCTATGATAATTTAGTCATACTTGTTAATTAATATATTAAGATTTATAAAGTATATGACAGAACAGATGGCAGACTTGGCCAAGTTTAGATCTGCTGCTGTGCAGACTGCAAAGGAAATGGGTATGGAGGGGCAAGTTCTGATTCAGTATGTGACTTCAGAATGTGACAAGTTTATTGAGAGGGAAGATAGGAGATTAGCTGAAGAGAAAAGATTCCAATTAGAGGCTGACAAGGAAACTAAAAGATTACAATTAGAGGCTGATAGGGAGGCTAAGAAATTAGAGGCTGATAGAGAGGCTGAAATCAAAAGGTTACAGTTAGAGGAAAAGAAATTGGAGGCTGAAAAAGAAGAAAAAAGAATGCAAAGGGAGGCAGAAGAAAAAAGATTACTTATGGAGGCTGAAAAAAGAAGAAAAAAGATTGCAAAGGGAGCATGAATTAAGACTAAAAGAACTGGAACTTCAAGGCCATGCTCCAGAAAATGGTAACAGCCCATCTACCTCTGATGCTAGTGCAACTCAGGGAGCCTCTAATTTAGCCATGAACTTCCATTTAGATCCTTTTGTGGAGAAGGACGATGAGATTGAGTCCTATCTCAGTAGATACGAAAGACTAGCTACTAATTATGGATTGGAGAGGGAAAAATGGAGTTTGAAATTATCCCAAGGACTTAGGGGAACATCTTACGAAGTGTTCTCAAAGTTGAGCAGAGAGGATCAGGAAGACTATGACATTTTAAAACAGGCTCTTTTAATTAGGTATGAGAAGAATGGGGAATTTTACAGGAAGAGATTTAGAAATGTGAAACTACTGTCTGGGGAGACCTACCACCAATTCTCTGCCCGGTTGGAAACCTACTTGGAGAAATGGACTGCACTGGGGAAAACCCAAGATCTTATGGAAATGATCATGATAGAGCAATTGAGAGAGTCCATGGCTCCAGACCTGAGAAAATTTCTCATGGAACAAGGTGCAGAGAGGTTGGGTGAGGTGCTCAATGTTGCTGAGAGGTATCAGGCAGCCCAGTCAGAAGTAGCTGGAGCAAAAAGAAAACAAGTAGAAAATAATAAAGCTCCCCAACACCAGAATAAATTTGACAGTAGAGATCAAGGTAACAGAGGTAAACCAAACTATGATAGGCCAAGATTTGACCTTAGAGATAGAAACCCGCAATTCAATGAAAGGAAACCCTACAGACCAGAAGGTAAATACTGTAAAATTTGTCGGTTAAATAACCATAATACAAAAGATTGTAGGAAGAAAAATAACCCTGCGTTCCACGCTGCATGCCTTAAAACAGGAAACAAGGGACAAAAGGAAAAGCCTACTGGACAGCAGGAACCTTATCATTCCCCTGTATGTGAAGAGGTAGTATGTAATGGGGCCACTATTAAGTGCCTTTATGATACTGGATAGGATTTTGACTCAGTCGTGAGTTCTCACCTGGTGCACCCTGACCAATATATCACCAAAACCGTGGAAATACAGGCGACAACCAAGGAAGTAGCAACCATGACACTTCCCATTGCAAGAATCAATGTGAAAACTCGCTATGTGGAAGGAGTGATTAGAGCAGCAGTGATAAACAAACCAATCTACCCCTTGATATTGGGGTGTAGATATGTGTTTTGGGGAAATCCCAAAAGACCAGTGATCATGGCAACAGTACAGACCAGGTCACAATCAAGAACGGAGGAAGAAAACCCAATAAATACTCATCCAGAGGAGATGAGGAAGGCACAGGCTGAGGATAGGCCACTAAAGCCGTGTTTTAGGAAACTCCCACAATGCCATACCCCTCCAAACAAAGGAGACTTCTATATGAAGAACAAACTAATGTATAGGAAGGCTGGAACTGGATCCAATGGTCATGGACAGCTGGTTCTTCCGACTTCATATAGGGAGAAAGTGATAAAAAGATCACATGTTGCATCAAACGGTGTACATGAGAAAATAGGTACTACAGGTCAAAGAGTATCTATGAAATTCTATTGGCCAGGCATAGCTGCAGATGTTGCAGAATTTGTGGAGGCCTGTGACCAATGCAACAAGGGAAATCCCACACGTTGGGAAAATCATCAGGACCTACAAAAGCACAACGGTGAAAACAGGCCTGAAAATAAAAGGAAAAATAAATATAATAAGGTAGACATCGTGGATAGGAAAACCCCTTTTCACACTCAGTCTTCTAATAAATCAGTTAGAATGGCCACTATGAGTAGGATACAAAAAGTAACCTCAACCCAGTCCCACCCGACAATCCCTTGGTCGGAATTCCGGGAACTGGATGAAAATAACAGAGAGGGAAGTCCCCTCAATTTGAAACTGAAACTGCGGGGGAAACCCCAAAAGAAAAAAATTGGTAGCGGACGGTTGGTGTGGGAAAATTCACCACAACATTACTTCCAATTACATGAATAATAGGCCGGCCAAATAAAAAGGCCAATCAAATCAAAAGTCCATTGGAAGCCTTATTGAGGACGTGGACAGATGAGAAGGCAGAAGAGACTGTAACCTCATCATATCAGTATGTGAACTTGCTGACCACTCGCTTAAAAACTGGCTGGAAACTCGCAAATGATAACCTAAGACAAGCCAGGAAGAAACATGCTGCATATTACAATAAGAAAGCGAAGGATAGGGAGCTTGCTGTGGGGGAGAAGGTGCTTCTTCTATTACCCGGCAGCAGCAACAAACTTCAAATTGGATGGCAAGGTCCATACACAGTTTTAGAAAAGGTATCTAGAACTAACTACAAGATAGATAAGAAAGGAAAGGAAAAAGTCTATCACGTGAACCTTCTTAAGAAATATCTTGAGAGAGAAAACCTGGAAGGGGCACATTTAATGACCTTGGCCATAGCCACTGAGATGAAGAATGAACCTCTCACCTCTTATGAATACCCCCTGAAACCATGTGAAACCCCTGCACAGGTAAAGATCAGTAACCATTTGACAAAAGGGCAGAGGGAGAAGATTCAACAGGTTCTGGAAAATCATACAGATGTGTTAACGGATAGACCGGGGCACACAAACTTGTTGGAATATGACATGAAATTATTAGACCCAACACCCATCTGTATGAGAGCCTATACTATCCCATTCGCAAAAGAAAAAGCTTTAAAAGAGGAGATAGATTATCTGTTACAAGAAGGTATTATTTCTCACAGTGAATCTCCTTATAGCTCCAGTGTGGTATTGTTGAGGAAACCCTCTGGGGAACATAGACTGTGTATAGATTACAGGAAACTGAATGCTGTTACAGAAAGTCAGTGGATCCATTACCTGATACTAACCAACTATTTGCCAGGTTGAACAAGGCAAAATATTTCTCAAAAGTAGATCTCAGTAAGGGATATTACCAGATTCCAGTGAAACCTGAGATTCGACCTTATCTGGCGTTTAGGACCTCGGAAGGCCATTATGAGTTCAATATGTTGCAGTTTGGTTTGAAGAATGCTCCGAGTGTGTTTTCCAGAATGATAAGAAAACTATTGGATCCCCTGAGAAACCCATGTATTACAAATTTCATGGATGATATCCTCATCGCTACAGAAACATTTGAAGAACACGTTAACTTTTTGAATATGCTATTTGATAGACTCAGAGAGGCAAACTTAACTGCTAGACCAACAAAATGTTGTATTGGATGCAAGGAATTAGAATTCTTGGGACATACTGTACATCAGGGTAGCATGACCCCTGACCCCAAGAACCTGGAGAAATTGCAGAGAGCACCTAGACCACAGACTAAGAAGGACATGAGATCCTTTGTTTCACTTTGTGGGTTTTACCAAAAGTACATTACAAATTTTAACTCTGTGTGTGCTCCTCTGACGGATTTAACTCGTAAAGGAAAACCAGATAAAATAGAATGGTCAGCAGAATGCGAGTTGGCATATAATGAGTTAAAGGAAAAACTCACCAGTAAGCCTATATTGAAATTACCTGATTTGAGTCCGGAATTCGTGGTGAGAACGGACGCTAGTAATGTGGGTTTGGGAGCCACATTGTTGCAACGGTCCTCTGCAGGCTTTTTTAACCAGGGAGATCTGTAGTAAAACTAACTCCGTGTAAACCTCTGCCCCCCCCCCCCCCCCCCCCATGCAAAAGCGTAGTACCACTTCGCTCTGGCAAATTGATCCAGGATCAAACCCGGTGACGGCATTTGAGGATTTTTCGTCGGCAAAATTTGGACTGGAAAACGTCTAGAAGATTGGTGAGGACATTGAAGCATTTTCATCAACCAGGGATTATCGTTCCTAAACCAAAATGGGTACCTCCGAAATCGGACAGTATTTGCCTGAATGGCAAGGGACACCTGTCTCTGTACAAGAAAAAAGGGATACTCACGTAAAATCAATGTCAGGTTAGACATAAATAATAACCTGAGATTTCGCCTCGAGTATTAGCGGGCGTACGAAAAAAAAAAAAACAAGCGTATTGAGTCCCATCCCCCAACAACACGCAGCTCGCATTTCCCTTCCCAATATTTTATGACGAAAGCCGGAAAAGTTGGCAGAAGACAAAAAAAAACAACTTGTTACCTCGTCTTGAAACGGGAGAGAGGGGAAAAAGTGGGGGGTAAAATGGAAAGAATCAAGGCTAACTTATGCTTTTGAAACTGAAACTTAATTTGTGCAGAGAGGAGGGAGAGAGAGAAACTTAGATAACTTATATAGAGGGTAAATAAAATGGATGGATGAATTATAGCGATAATATTGTTTATTAAAATACCATACTATTCCCTTACAATAAATTATCTTGCCGTATAGAAAAGTATTTTGGTCAGAATATAGAGAAAAAGTACATAGATGAAAACGATGATGAAGAGTTAGATGAAAACTAGATAGGGTGATAGAGGCCAAAGGGCAGTTTAAGAATCACTTTTAAAAATTGAAATCGACCCAATAATAACCGAGATATTGTAGAAAATAAAAATTGAGACAGACAGACGAACACACTGAGGAATGCTCAATTTTGAAAATCTTCGGATGCTACATTTTAGGGGACGCGTTTTTGAAGTCAAATTTACTTGACTCGTTTGATTGGTTAACGATAGTTTAGGAAAGGGGGGAATAAAACAAACGCATTACCAGAATACGCTGCCACTTGAGAAAAATATTTCAACATAGTAGTTTAAGATCAGACGCATAGCAGTTGTGACCTTAATGCCTTTGCAGTCTGGGTGACAGCGATCTACACCTGTGCCATTGATCGCCAGTTAATCTTACTTTGTGTGAAATATTTCATTGATTGCGGTAAGATAAATAATTTTATTGATATATTTTGTTAATATGTAGAGGCAAACCCAGATAGGGGCCAAAATTTGTGTTGTACGACATTGCCATGGGAAAAGAATTACGACATCCCAGCAAGCATGCCTAAGCAGAATTATTGAGAAACGAAAGTAAATTATGTTTGAATATTGCCATACAAAAACCATTACGACTGTAAGTCCAGAAAGCTACTGGCAGTCTTCTGCAGTATCACAGTGTTAAATTGACGCCTGAAAACATACTTAGAATGATTGCACAAAAGAATTAGCAGGTTACAAGAAGACAACTGTTTACCTATCTGACTGTATGGAAGAAAATCATTGTTTAAAGTGACAGGGGCGTTGCAGAAGAAGAATGTAAACACAGTACAGAGTGAAGTCAAATAAATTAAGGGCTAGTGCAAATGTTTGCACACGAGCCTGACCACGGATGATGGTAAGTTTGAGTAATTGTGGAAATATTATTAGCCAGCATATAAAAGTAGAGGAACGTCCTTCTGTTTCAGGGTTATATTGCCTGTTACCAGCTGGTGACAGGAAAACCTATTGAAGACAGAATTGGAGGAAGAGAAAGCCTCAACAAACTGTATGCTGCATTTTATGGCCAAAGAAAGACCTTATGCTGAAATTTATATGATCTACTGAAACATACGTCAACTAGAAACATCAGGTGAAGTCCCCTTACGTGGGCTCTGAGAACTTATTCATTAAAAATGTCCACATGTGTACTAACATATTCGTGGGCATGATGACAAAAATAGTCCTTCCCACCATTGACTTTCACTTTTAGACAGTACTACATCAGTCTGTGTTATACACCTACAGTGACATTTGTTTATTATCAAGATATGGACAAAGATTCCTACTTATTTATTTATTATATGTAAATACAGTTCTCTTCATTTTTAACCATTCCTGCCCCAAAAAGATTTGAGGGACAGGAAATTAAAATTGTAATATAATTATCTAAACTTAACCCCAGTGTTTATTACTTCAATTTCATTGAGTTACAGTTGTGTTTGTTTTTATGCACTTATCACTATACTTGCATTACCCTAGACACGTAGCCATATAAAACACATAACAATATCATAAAATATTTCCCGGAGTGAGATCTTAGAGAGGTAGCGGATAGGTACCCTGAGAATACATCATCATCAACAATTAGACTCAGGGACTTACATAGCTTGACCTCACTCCGAGTACACGTAGCTTGGTAACATCTATAACCTCTCCGGCACACATGCCACACAGTCATGTGATGTCTTGTGACAGGGCTGAATTTTGGTGCAAAAAGAGGCAACGAAACCACAAGAGTCTTGGTGGCCGTCTTGAGGAGATGTGTTTTGGAAGGCCGGTTTTGATACCGTATTTTTCAGCCAAATGGTGGGACAGCACTGCCATTAGTAATATAGCCCTGGTATATTTGTTCTGGTGCAGAACTATTTTGCTCTTCTAAGTTGACAGCGGTGCTTGCTTTAATTTTGATTCTCGCTTTGTGAGTGTGTTAGTATTTCAACGAGAATGTTATCCTGCAGCTTGCCTCATCACCCATTATGCTGAGTGATGGTCAGACTTGACCGTGAGGCTTAGTAGATAGTTTATATCTATCTTACGATTTGCACTGGTAGCACGCATGTATTTTGTATTTCACAACGGCACTATTTGGCCATGTTATGTTGCTGTAAATAAAAGGGATAGTTGCAGATTAAGTTTTCACTTCTTGTGTCACCGTCACTCGGGTGGCACCCCTGATGTTTACGAGTCTATGTGCTGTCCCGTATAAAGTCCATTCGTGCAGAGATAATACTGTGTATTCGTATCAGTGGTGTATACCCCTTTATTAGTATTCCAACAGTAAGTATACAGTTTATTATGACAGCAATCCTAGGACTTTTGGAGTGCACCTTGTATACACTAAACATACGTTTTTTAGTTCATCCACAGAACACATAAATTAATTCTGCTCTGAAGCTTACTTTCATGATGTCCATTTAAGTCTGGTTGTTCTTCATTTTCGGCACTTGGTGCTGTCATGGAGCCGGTGCCTTCTATATGAATGTCAGCACAGCTGTTACCACAACGAGTCTGAAATAAATTAACAAATTTATAAGTTTGTATGAGACTGCCAACCTCACTGTGCACAAAAACTTGCTACAGAAACTATTGCAGCACGAGCATATGAATGCCTTGGTGCAGGCTTCCTGCATGGTGAGCATCTCCAGCGGTGGCTACATGTTTCATATGCAATAAGAAAAGAAATTAATGAAAGTGCTAACTTACATACTATCAGAAAGTACAGGAAAAATATTCTTTCTAACACCCTATCAGAAAGTACAGGCAAAATATTCTTTCTAACACCACTTTCCAGAAAGTAACAGGGCAAAAATATTTTCTAACAACCCCTATCAGAAAGTACAGGCAAAATATTTCTTTTCTAAACACCACTAGCAGAAAGTACAGGTCAAAATATTTCTTTCTTCTAACACACCAATCTTGATTATGGTGCTTTGATTTTAAAAGTGGAAGTACAAATTGAAAAAAAAACTTTGAGTAAATTGTAAAAATAAACAAAACACCATCATCATTCATTATTTCTCTCTTTTGGAGCATACACGTCTGTAACCCAGAATCTGAAATGCTCAGGGATGGCTGTGTTTTGGAAATGTGATTTTTTTCAGTTTTCAAATATCGCCCAAAAGTAGCCCAAAAATTGCAAAAGTCAGCCAAAAACCTTTTGATTTTCGGAATATTTCGATTTTCAGATTTTGGGTTGCGACCTGAATTTGATTGTCTCTACTGTTTAGGGATACAAAGGAATTCATAGTGCTTGTGCGTGAATTCCAGGATTAGGCAACTAACCAAGACCCTGAAGCACCTCAATGTGGTGCATCAACTGGTTCTGGCCAAACAGTCAACCTCTATTTTGTTCACTATTTCTAGGAGGGATTACAGAAAAATCCTTCTCCATGTTTCTTCTCCTTCTATTAATTACGTTTTTTCAAGATGAGATCACGAGGGAGTTTGATCTCATCTGCTTTATGGTTCTTCTTTATGTGTTTAAGAATGGGGGTGTAGGGAATTTGACAGTATTATTCTAGATTAAGATTATAGAGGCTAGATCAGGATTTTGCCCCAGTTTTAGTCCTTTTTTAAAGATAGGCATGCCAGCTAGACACATTTTTCGGGATTTTTTTTATATATATATTTTGGCCATTTTTTTCTGTTTCCATTGCCACTAGAGGGCAGAGCTTATTCCCGTTTCTTTGTCTAAAACCCATGCACGTTGCATCAGAAAGATCTAAGGTTCTGATTGGCTGAGAGCTAACTGCAGTTGAAATGCAGAGCTCCCATTGGCTTTAGAACCACGCCGCGCATATGACGTCATGAAGTCGGCGCGTGGGGGTCTTGATAATATATAGGCTAGCATTTCATATTTTTTCGTTCTCTTCGTCGGTAAATTGCCAAGCTGGGTGCCAGAGGCAAATTGTCTGATTGCCTTTCATGGAAGACATATCGAGATTTGGTAAGCATGAATTTTTGCGTGAGGGTTCTATTTAATTTTTCTAGTCCTAGCCGATCATTTTAAGTTTCTTGGGAAGTTTTAGTTTAATTTAATTCTATAACTGCCAGAGCACATCCATACCGATCATGAGTGATAGAACATGATAAACTAGGTCCATTTAATTCCCTTATTTCAGGAATAGCGGTATTTAAGATGATTTGAAAGTTGCGAGGTTTCGGCCATGGCTTGGATCGTATTGTCAAAAACAGGTCATGCAGAGAAACCGCGGGCATCTGCTAATTTTATTTATTTACAGAATATCGGGAGCGTGTGGTGGAAATGTTGTATTTTCATTTGTGATTTTATTGAGAGTATTGATGCTCGCTATTATATAGTTACGCATATGATCTAGTGGACGGAAGTGATAGAGGTATTAATTGGAGCACGTGGGGTGCTATCAAGTTTAATGTGTATTGTTGCACGAGCACGTGTGTGCTATCAGTTAATGAATATTTATGCAGGAGCGCGGGGGGGTGGAGTGAAAAACTGCGGCACCACGTGGCTGAATTACGGGGTTTTCATTGTATAACTTTTGACGGCAAGCAGATGCTGGCGTAAACTGATTATATGTTATTGATTGTGCATTGTTATTCTGTGTATTCAGAAGATGGAGATGAAATTATTTCTGTTAAGGGAATAATATTTTATTTCAATTTTGGGGTGATTAATCCTACTGACGGGAATTTTAGGAATTCCTAGAGAGGGCTAGTTTTATTTTGCATTAATCATTACGGCAGTAGGGTCAGCGTAAGAAGTAGGCCACAGTACGTCTGCCCAGACGGGCCAGTGAAAATATTGTTGTTGCTCGGAGTTAGGCAGGCAGAACAGGCGATCTGGGTTAGCCAATGTTTACCTTGTGGGCTCAGGTAGAGAAGGGAACAGGAGAGGAGCGGACGGTGTTGGCATGATTTTTGTATGGAGGTGCATAACGTGTTGAAGAGTCAGGGAGGTAGTGTTATTAAAATGTATTATTACGGTTTGTTTAGCTGTTGTTTTGTTTTGTCTATAACAGCAGGTGCCGGCTTTGTGGGGAAGAGCGGAATTTTGATCCTACAAAATTTCTCCCACGGCACAGTGGTGGCATTCGCAGACACCCAAAGTCCTCGCATTTAGTTAATTGCCAGTGGTGGAAGGCGAGCAAGAAAAGACGTTTTCCCAGGCAGGGGAAGACATTTTTCCAGCGAATAGGATTTTTGTGGATAAATCCTGAGCTCTGATGCTCGGTCGGTTACACACGCAGATTTGGCATGCTGCCAGCGTTGTGGAAATTTTATGTTCACTTCTTCACGGCCATAATAAAGCCGAGAGCCCCATCCGCCCAGTCAAAGGTACTCGGGCGCAGTAATGTCCAGAGTGTTGGGAGAAGCCAGCGTACAGTTTTATCCAGTCCAGAATCCAGTGGGGTTCTGTTTAAACCTAGTCGTCAATTTCCAGAATAGGTGGAGGAAATAGGGTCACAATAACCCTCTACAGATTTTTAGAGCAGAGAGCACTGCTGAAAGTTGGTAGTCTACAGGTAGTAACCAGATAGGCAGAACTGTTAGTTTTGGTGAATCATAGCAGAGAACAGCTGCGGAAGTAAGAGGAGCAATCAGTTTTGTTCAGGAGATTCCAGATAGGCCTGTGTAGATCCGAAGTCTGTGCAGTGATTGTGTAGTCATTTCGCCGTCGTTCCAGCTATCAGTGGACTTAGAGTTAGAGTTAGATTTTAGAACAGCTAGTTTGGAGTGTAGGCGACATCAAGTGCAGTGTAGTTCATTTCAGTTAACCTTACCTTCTTTCTCCATACAGGTTGCAATTGTGGGAGAAGGGTTGGGGTTGATGCATTTTTAACTGTGCTTGATTTTGTTTCAGGATTGCATCCTCGCACTTTATGTATTTGACATGTATATGAGTTTGTTTATAGGTGTATAATAAACTTGTATAAATTGTAGCTGGCATCAGTCATTTCCTTTAAGTACAGTAGCTATATGTTGTCTGTATCTTGGTGTTTGTGAAGCTTGAGATAACCTTATCCCCTTAGGGTAGCTAGAGGTTGTTGACAACTATAGCACATAAGAACAAAAAAATAAAAAAGACGTCCGAATGGCGAGGAAAGAATCAACCCTCGGTTCTTAACCTCGGAGCCAATAGTGTCAACTGTTCACATTGCACTATCATTTTCTTCTAAATCTATCTTTTCAGTCTTTCTTCTCACTAGTGTCTTGTCACTGTATGTAGACAGTCTCTAGTCCTAAATCCATTTCGTGACAAATGGGTGGATAACAGAATGAACGAATGAAGCCTTTATTTCATCAG